>CM062811.1:466652693-467080613 GCA_031772625.1 Pinus tabuliformis
CTCGATCATTAATTATTTCTGCAGTTGGTAGAGTAGATTCAAGTCTATTTTTTTATTAAATTACAATTAGAAGTTCGAATCTACAAGGAATTTCTACATGGTATCAGAGCTAAAATCACAATAGAAGAGAAGAATAAGAGTTTGTCTTTGCAAAATCAAATTGCATTCTTCATAGCTAGCAGGATGGCCTTCTATGGATTGAGACTCAAATATGCCCTTGAGGGTAGTTTGAATTATATTGCTTGGAAGGACATGATGGAGGCAGTGTTGGAAGATAACAAGTTGAAGGAATTTGTAGATACTAATATTCCTAAACATATAACATATGATGTTGAAGATCTAGCATAGTGGAAGAAGTGTGTTGCAAAAGCGAAGAGGATCATATTGGAAGGATTTCGAGATAATATTGTATCGAACCTCCATGAGAAGGAAACTCCATTTGCAATGTGGCAAGCTTGATAGACTTGTTTCAGAACAGTTGTGACCATATGAAGCTGAAACTAAAGGACAAGCTTCAAAAGATCAAGATGGAGAAGGGAAACACAATACCACAGAACTTGAGCAGGTTCACCCAATGTTAGGATGAGCTTGGGAGCATTAAAATTACAATTGTTGAAGATGATCTGGTCAACCTAGCACTTCTAGTCCTTCCCAAGAGCTCACACAACTACCAGGATTCAGTAAATAGGAGGGAGAAGCTACCAAAGTGGGAGTGTTTGTGGTCTAACTTGGTGCAAGAAGAGATAAGGCGGAACACTAGAGATGGTACCTCATCCAAGAAGGATGATGAGGAGAATTGTGCCTTGGCTAGAAAGGAAAATAAAGTGAAAGGAAATAAGTTTCAATCCAAAGGGGATTCTAGTTAGGGTGGTAAGAAGAAGGACTTGTCAGAGATTAAATTTTTTCAGTGTTATGAGCTGGGACACTATCATGTGATGAAGTGTCTGCACAAGAATGTCAGCAAGAATCCCTCAGAAGGAGAGGTAAGTGAAGCTCTAGCTTCACAATTCAAGTTGGATTTCACACTCATTACATGCATGGTGACATCGATGATGTGTAGTGTGTGGTATCTGGATAGTGGAGCCTCATTCCATATGACCGAAAACAAAGATTTTTCAGTGAATTGGAGGAGAAGGACTCCAGATGCACATCGAGATGGGAGATGATGGAAGATATAGCACAACCAAAATCAATACTGTTACTTTTCAGAGGGATTTTGGTTCTCCTCTCGCATTAAAATATGTCATGTATGCTTCAGGTTTGAAGAAGAATTTAGTTTTAGTTGCCATGTTGGAGGATCATGGCTACGATGTGATATTTAGAAAAGGAAAGGGTTTCCTTCTTCACATAGCCTCAGGAAAAGTGAAGCAGATCGTAGTTCAGGTGAAGAACCTCTACAAATTGGATGTAGAATATTGTGCAGCTTTGAGCGAAAAAGAAGAGAAAGTGCAGAGTCGAGAGATCAGTTAATTATGGCGTAGAAGATTGGGCCATCTTCACCATGGAGATTTGAAGATCATGCACCAAATTTATATAGGACTTCCCAAGGGTGCACTAGAGCAGAGAGATACATGCAAAGGGTGTACATTGGGGAATACACCAAATCCACCTTTCATTATAAGGACAATCGAGTGCACGCGATCCTTGAAAGAGTTCACTCAGATGTCTGTGGACCATTCTCGACAGCCTCCATGGCCAAGAACAAGTATTATGTAATATTTATAGATGATTTCTCACGTAAATGTTGGATTTTCTTCATCCAGAAGAAAGATCAAACGTTCTCTAAATTTTGTGAATTTAAAGCACTTGCTGAGACAAACACTAGCAAGAAAGTGAAGGCTCTTACGAGCGATAATGGTGGAGAATATGTGTCGAATGAATTCAATAATTTTTGCTTCAAAAGGAATTCGACAGGAGTTAATATCACCCCATAACCCACAGAAGAATGGGGTGGCTGAAAGGAAGAACATAAGTATTGTGGGAGCTACATAAGCGATGTTGCATGATCAAGGCCTACAGTTGCACTTGTTGGCTAAAGCATGCAACACAACTGTATATGTGCAGAACAAGAGTTCTCATCGAATTATTGGGATGAGTACACTAGAATAATATTTTTCAGCTAAGAAACTAGATGTGGCACACTTCAGGATATTTTTTTCATTAGTTTACTGTCATGTTACCAAGCATGCAAGGAAAAATCTAGAACTGGAAGTAGAGTTGGGCATATTTGTGGGGCACACTAATACAACTCACAACTATTGGGTGTACTTGCCATCTCATAGGATGAAAGTTATTCGTATAGATTTGAAGTTCGATGAAGAGAAGGCCATGAGATGTTCCCTTGAGAGGGAGATTTAGTTACATGTAGATGAGGAGATTTTAGCTCCAAAGGAAGAACCTCAGGATGTTGTGGAGAAACCACAAGCAGAGGAGCAGAGAATGGAAGCACCCACTCATGCAGAGACATCCAGAGATGGTAGGAAGCACACTAGAGAAGCTGAAAGATTGATGCATGACGCTAGAGAGAATGTGGGAGCACCCACATCACAACGCAGGCAGAGGAGGTCACCAGATCGGTACACTAGCGACATGGATTTGATGAGCGAGAGTGCAGATCTTCAGCCATCCTCATTGGAGAAAAAAGTGCAGAAACCACTATGGTTTGATTCTATTATAGAGGAGTATGAATCCATTATCAAAAACAGTGTTTGGGAAGTGGTCCCAAGAGTAGAAGACAAGTTAGTGGTGAGTTTTAGATGGCTTTACAAGGTAAAGAAAGCAGTAGATGGGAGTGTCGAGAAACACAAGGTCATATTTGTGGCTAGAGGGTTCTCTCAGGTAGAGGGAATTGATTACGAGGATACCTTTTCTCCAGTAGAAAGGTACTCTTCAATCAAATCTATTCTAGCACTTTCAGCGTAGATTGGATGGAAGATACATCATATGTATGTGAAGACAGCATTCCTCAACAAAGTGATTGAGGAAGAGGTGTACATTGAGCATCCAGAAGGATTTTAGACCTTCAATAGAGAGTCACATGTGTGTAGACTCAAGCGAGAATTGTATGGATTGAAAGAAGAACCTTGTTCTTGGTACACCAGGATTGACAGTTATTTCACCAAGTTGGGAATCACCAAAAGTGAAGCAAATGCAAACCTTTACCATATTATGGTTCAAGGTAAATTATTGATTATAGTATTATATGTTGATGATTTAATTCTAATAGGTGATGAGAAGTTGGTGAAATATTACAAAGAGGATCTTGCAACAGAATTCAAGATAAAGGACTTGGGGCTTATGCATTATTTCCTTGGTATCGAAGGATGGAAAGGAGATGAGGAATTGTTTGTCTCTTAGGGAAAGTATGCCAATGAGATATTGAGGAAGTTCCACATGGAGAGCAGAAAACCCATGGAGACTCCTTTAGTAGGAAATTGGAGGAAGGAAGATGTTACTTCAGGTAAAGTAGTGGAGGCTACTATTTATAGGCAACTTGTGGGTTCACTTTTGCATTTGGTGAACACACAATTATACATGTGTTTTTCATTTAACCAGATTAGTCAACCAATGGTTAAGCCAACCAAAATCTATTGGAAGGAAGCTAAACATGTGTTTAGATACCTCAGAGGCACCACTCAGTTTGGTCTTTGGTATAGGCAAATAAAGGGAGTGAAGCTGCAAGGCTTCATAGATGTACCTTGGGTAGGGAGTCCATCCGACATGAATAACACATCAGGGGTAATCTTTAGTATTGGGTCAGCAACAATTTCTTGGTACAACAGGAGCCAAATATCATTTGCACTTAGTTCGGCAGAAGCAGAGTACAAGGATGATAGTCAAGCATCTTGTGAGGCTATCTGGATGAGGAAGATACTTGTTGGGTTATTTGGTCATCATATGGATCATACAATGATTTACTGTGACAATCCGAGTTGTATCAAACTCTATAAGGATCCATTTTTTCATGATCGGTCCAAGCATATAGACATCCGATATCACCATATATGAGATGTGTGTAGAGGAGAATCATGTTGCTAGAGTGCATTCTTGGAGAGGAACATGATGCAGACATCTTGACTAAGGCACTGTTAAGAGGAAAATTTGAGTTCCATAGATGCAGGATTGGGGTATATGATAATCCCTTTCTTGTTGAGAGGGAGTGTTGAAAATTCAAGAACAAAATCCCCATTTAATTTTCCCTTGAATTAAATTAGGAGACAACTTGTAATTTAGCATCACAAGACAACTTGTACGAGTTAAATAAGTTAATTTGACTTAGTTGGTTCAGTTAATTCGAGGTGAAAGTCTAACTTGAGTCATGTAGAGTGGCTCCTACTTTATAGGAGCCCTAGTTGATTTTATTTTGAGTTGTAATTGTTTAATTCAATTTAACTAAGTTAAAGTGAGTTAAACTAGTTCCAAATAATGGAGGAACTAGTAGGAGGTCAGACAGTGGGGTGTTGCTTTATGTGTTCAACTAGTTAACTCATGATTCACTCATAAATAACTCATGCATGTCAGATCTAAGAGTTACCCAGTTGAGATTGGAGTTGAATGACAATGTACTATCAAATGTATAATCATCCAAATTGTACAGATGAAGCATGCAGTCAAAGGAAGGCCTACGATGGATTGAGAAATTCCAATAGAGGAATTTCCATAATTAATAGGGGATAATTCCTAAGGAATCGACACAAGGAAATAGGGACTTGGGCAAGCCAAAATTTGGTTAAGTATTGGCCTAGGCTTGTCTAGGAAGTTGTGAGAAAGATAGATATAGTGCAGAGGTTGCTCGGGCTTGAGAAAATCATTGTAATCTTCTCATATTTTCTTAATACTGCAATATACAAATAGCAGGGGTTTTTAGTTGTGTCTTTCCTCGGGAAATCATTGTGTAATGTGTTGATTGAATTTTTTCTCTTGTATGCTTCATGATTTCGTGGTCGTTTATTGTTTTCGTGGTTGGTAGAGTAGATTCAAGTCTATTGTTTCAGTTACAATTATCAATTCGAATCTACAAGGAATTTATACAAGATTTAAAAGGAAAGTTAGAATGTGGACTTTGCATGGCATTTTATTATTAGGTGAAAAGGAGTTATTTGACTTTTAAACATTGTGTTATAGTCATATTGGAGCGTTACATTAAAAGGGACATACATACCAAGTTTTCTTTAGATATTGGTCTTAAAAAGCTCTTGCACCTTATGTTAAACCACACCATTCCTCTAAGATTTCATCTCCAATGATGCACTAGAATTTCTATATACTACCCCAACTAAAAGGAATTTGCAACATACTACGCCCTTTTAGACTCCATGTAACATTAATTCAAAAACCATAGTGGTAGATAGAAGCTAAGAGAGGCCTAAATATGAAATAGTTTCAACATTTATAAGGTTATAGATATATGGATTTAGCACTTTGGTTTTTATTAACAATGAAAAATAGTGGTAACCTTGGGTTTACGATCATACCTAAGAAAAAAACCTAATTACACATAAACTAGGTGCACTCTACAACCTTGGTGGGGGTGGGAGTGGGAGTGATCCATCAAATCTTGTCATCCATGGAGTCTTGGATAGATGGTGATCATGTGCGTTGTTAAGGAACTCCTATATGTTAATTCATCGGTTTAATTCCCCACCATATTCGAGTGTTATTATTGGACATGACCATGATGTCGCCTCATCATTGCCAAACTTACAAAAAAAAATCCATCAATTCTTGTCCATATAATAGTTCAATGGATCCAAGCAATGCATTATCTATAGGAAGCATCCAATATTCAAAACAGGGGGGAATCTAGAAGAGAAGCCTTGAATTTAGAGATAGTTAAACTCTATAAAAAACCTCAACTTTTAATGGTTTTCATTTCCATTTTACATATTTTTTCAGATTTTGGTTAAAATCAATTAATTGGAATTGAAGAAAATCAGTAGATTCAAAAATAATTTATACATAGATTCCAAAAACATTTATAAGGTTTATAACATGCCATAAAACAATAAAAGAATGTATATGGATTCTAAGCCACACAAATACCTAACAAATTTAGCATCAACTTTAAATTTTGCCTTTATTTTCCTCTCTTCCAAATGAGATAATGAAAAATGGGGAAAATTGAATAGTCTAAGGATATATACAAAAATCATAATATGTTATTTCAAAATCCAACATAAACTGTAGTTCATCAAGTTCCAATTGTACACTTGGATTGTTTGACAAAAAATTATTATCTATTGCTATCCAACTACTCTTACAAACGCCAAGGTTTCATTCCCCATTGCAATTCTCATGTTCCTATGCTAAATCAAAGATAACTTCATGTTCAACTATGAAGGATAGAATATAAACACACCTTGGAGGTTGTAAATTGAGAGTTGCATTGTTTGGATTTCTAAGCACACCATACAAGCCATAGAGAGAATGTGGCATCAAAACCTTCGAACTTCACTCTTCTAATTTTCCACCAATTTGCACAATGCTCAACTCAAGAGTTGTTTCCATCTTCAACAACAAAAGTTAATAGTTTTTTGGAGTGAAATATGTGTACTAGTTTTAAATGTCCAAATTTTCGGGTGGGCACTCCACCCATCATCTGGGACATAGAAAGTTGAATAAAAGAAATGAGTCAGGGAAGTTTGTCACCTCGAAATGTTAGATATTTCAATCCAGTACACAATTCACTCCAAAAATTATCAATAATATGACATGTTGTGGAAATATTCACACAAGAATTGAAGCTAAGTTGAAAACTAATGACAACATAGTTTTCAAGGTATAACTCTCCCTAGTCACTCAATTAACCTTTCTTAATAACATAACATTAATGATACTCAACTTAGAGTCAGGGCCCAAACACAACAATGCTTTTTTTTGGACATTTCTACCAGATAGAAATGTATTTTTAGAGGTTGGAAGTTGGGAGCTAGGGGTTGCTTGGTATCGAAACCATGCCAATGTCCATACAAGCTATAATAGTAAATATAGATCAATCATGCAAGATGATTGGTGCAAATTTGTAATATGAAGAGTTTTAATATGGGATTAGATAATATGAAAATCAACGACCATCAAATCTTCCAAGGTGAAGCAATGACCAAAAAACCACTCTTAATTTAATTAATGTCATATCGATAATATACCATCTCATTTATGACTA
The DNA here is from genome assembly GCA_031772625.1 of Pinus tabuliformis. Taxonomy (NCBI): domain Eukaryota; kingdom Viridiplantae; phylum Streptophyta; class Pinopsida; order Pinales; family Pinaceae; genus Pinus; species Pinus tabuliformis. The sequence goes on from CM062811.1 coordinate 466,659,856, forward strand.
GTGGGTTGCAATGTGGGAACAACTATTTATACCTATTAACATGTAAACTTGTACCTTCTCATTTATTGCCAGCTAGTGATTTTTGTGGGGTTGGCTACTTATAATCATTAACAAAGAAACAAATGAAATTTTGGGGAAAAATGAATTGTAGATGCACATTTTGGGATAGAATTTGGTTGTTTCGGTAAACTTATATATTAAAATTTTCAACGTATTTGATAGGGAAAATGATTTTCAAATTCCACCCTCATTACGAACATATCAAGTGGCAAAAAATATTAGCTCAATAATGTTATCATATTCATGACATAGAGGGGAACAAATTCCTCCTTCCAAAAAATAGTCAATTTTTGAAGAAATATTTCAATTAGTTCATCCCTAAGTAGGACTAGCTTGGATATGTCAAGATTTGATTTCTTGCATAGATTAATGTTCCTTTAATGTTTTACTTTAATGATCTTCTTTCCTACACAAAGTTTGATTTCATAAAATAAGTTTGACTACTTGATTTTATTTTAGTTTTTGTAGTTAGCTACTTCTTGAGTCTAATGCTTTGTTAGATTAGCTTATAGGTTTGAAGCATCTTCATTCTCTTTTTTATTTTTCTTGATTGTGACATGTTATGATCATGAATTTGATGTTTGCAACAAGAAAATAGCTTGTGATATATTTGTTTACAACATGTAATTAGTTTATGTCATTCTTGTTTATAGCATGTGATCATCTTACAACTTGCTTGTTTACAACCTATTGTTGCATGAGTAGGTACAAAATTGTATTACTTAGGAGATGAAACCTAAAAAGTTTTTAGATGACTTGTTAGTGGTTATGGGGTTGAGGTATATATGGTTTGACTGTATATTGTGGAAATCACATTATAGTCACAATTGCTAGATGGAGCTAAATCTTTTAGATGACTAACCCTTTGACTATTTCAACACTTTGATTTGACTAACAAAACAATTTGTTTAAGGAATCCATTCATACACATGATCCGGATTTATACAGGAACGCAATAAAGTACATAAATAACCATAAATACAGAGATGCAATAGAAATAATACTTCCATTTCATTAATGTAAAATATTTGAATATGCTTACAAACAGAAATGGAAATAAACCAACTGGGGCGATGGTAGCTTATCTCTGACAAGAGATGTGGCAGCTACATGCATCTGAATTGTCTTATAATGAGGCTCGAAGGCCTATTTATTGTTGAGAAACAATGGAAAACCCTAAAAATCCAAACACCTAACCCTAGGAGATGAAACGCCAAACCATGGGCCCCGTTTGGGTAAATTGGTACATCAACTTCTCAGGGTCGTAACTTTGGCATACGATCTTTGTTTGACGCACACAATACCTCGTTAGAAAGGTATATTCAAGGACTAAAACTTTGGGATGAGAAACATGATACCATGGCCCCATGTTGCTCCCATTTTTCCCAAAAAACATCATTTAGGGCCTCAAAACGGCTCTGGAAGTTCAGGACCCGAAAAACTGCTAAAAATATTAAATTGTGCTACAATTAATGAAACTGAAAAACTAAAAGAGATAGTTGTGGGGGTCCAAGTGGGATAGGTGGGTGGACACCAACATCCATCTAGATCACTCCTCCCCCCTTAGGAATAAATGGTCCCCATTACGTTGAGTTCCTCCATGAGATGAGGAAAAACCTGTTGAACTTGGTCCCTCGTGAGTTGTTCTGCAACCTTTGATGTGTCCAGTAATGGTGGGAAGCATGGTTGAGGGTGGTCCACATTGAACACTCGGTGCAAGCGAAGGAATGGGGGAATGTTTTTCTCCAAAACATTGTTTCCCACAGTCTTGGTAATGGTGTAAGGACCATATCAGAGTGGTCTGAGCTTTTGATGGGCTCTTGTAAGGCATTCTTTTTGTAGATGCAACCAAAATTTGTCGCCCACTTGAAACTTTTGTGGTACCTGATGTTGATCATGTCGCTGCTTTTACTTAGAATTTTCGAGAATGGAGTGGTGATATATCGACCCGTTGGGTAGAGGTGCTCTAGGAGTCAGATCGAGTGAATGCTTGACTTGATAGTGGGTGAGGAGAAGATGTTCCTGTATTCTTTCATGATTGTATCCTTCTACTATTGCTGCGTGGAGTAACCCTTCGCGAGGGTCATGGATGTGGTGACGATCTTCCCCTTACTTTGGGAGCAAACCAGACAGAAAATAAATTTCCTAGTCTGGGAGACGATCTTACTATCTTTCTTAGCAAGATCAAAGAAGTGGCAGTAGGTGGGGCTACCTCCAATATCCTATATAATGTATTACACAAAGAAATAATAATATCACAGCGCCTTGACTCATACACATCATGTCACCTCCACAAGTATGGTTGGCCTAATAATACATTGCAAACATCAAGAGGTGTAACATCACATAATGCCTCATCTGTGATGCTATAGGGAAGGAGGCACTGTTGGCGGACTTGGAGATCTCGTCCTTGGTGAAGCCACCCAACCCTGTATGGTTGCAGGTGTGGTATGGTTTGTAGTGCCAGTCGCTTCATGAACTTTGTTGAAATGAGGTTCTTTTGGCTGCCACTGTCGACAATGAATTGCAGCGGCGAACCCTTCACCCACACCTATGAGTGGAAAAGACGCTCCCCCTCTTCTGGATCTTCGGGCTTAATATTTTGGACCTTGGCGGTGGCAACAGTGGTTTTGGGCTCCGTATCAATGATTTGCTTCCCTTTGTCATTCTCCTTGTCGAGCTTTGACTTAGGGTCGGAACATGCATCTGATTTTGAAGCCTTCAACTCAACCACCAACGACTGCTTGCTCCGACACTCACTTGTGTTATGAGTGGGGCTCTTATGGAACTCACACCACTTTCCTGTGTCCTTCTTTGACTTCGTGGTGTTGTTCTTTTCTTGCAGCTTCGATGAGTTGTCTTGGGTCACCCCACCTTCACTTTGTCCTTTGTTCTTCGGATTCGTAGATCCAAAATCTCGCTTCTTTTGTTTAAACTTTTGCTCGATCTTGACGGCGTATCGGTATACCATGCCGAGCGAGGAGATGTTCAGGAACTCCATCTCATCCTAGATGTATCTATGTAGGCAGTCATGGTATTTGAGTACCAAATGCATCTTAGAATCCTTGATACCCAACTTTGTGCGAAGGGTATGAAAAATATTTGTGAACTCTGGTGCATCTTGGTCCCTTCCCTGCCGCAACGTGGTCCGTTTTATGTATTTGTCCTCATAGCTCTTGATAGGTTAGTACTTCTCCTTAATGGCATCCCAGAATGAATTCCAAGTGGGTGTGGTTGAAAATAGTGAGCCCGTACTTTCACCCTTCTACTCGCAGTAGGTTTCCCACCAATCCTTGACGTGGGGGGTTGCTTTGAGAAGAGTGAAAGTAATCTTTTCTTGGCTAGAAAAATCATGAACAAAAAAATAACCCTCTAGCAAATTTAACCATTTATCTATGGCATTTGCATCTACGTGACCCTCGAATATGGGGATTTCAAAGTTAACTTGTACCTTAAAGGGTGTGGCGTTTCCAGAGTAGCTACTGGAAGTAGCTACGTCGCCCCTGGGTAGCCGCTGAAGGATTTGGGCAAAGTTGTCCATCATCGCGTTCATTTGTCGCTCGAGGGCTTCTTCGAGCAAGATTTTGATAGGATCTCCTACCCCCTCATCTTTCTTTTCATCTGCCATGGGAGGCTGTCAGGATTTGCAAGGTTGGTCATGCAAAGGTTCAACCAGTTCAAGCCCTAACTCCTCATATCCCGACCTCATTGGGGACATGCAAATAAAAAAAGAGAAAGAGCAGACCGCCTCTGATACTACTAATCTAGATTTATATAGTAACCCAATAAAGTATAAAAATAACCATAAAGATAGAGATGCAGTGGAAATAATACTTCATTTCATTAATGTAAAATACTAGAATATGCTTACAAATAGAAATGGAAATAAACCGGTTAGGGTGATAGTAGTTGATCTCTAAGAAGAGATGTGGTGGCTACATGCCTCTGAATTGTCTTACAATGAGGTTCGAAGGCCTATTTATTGTTGAGAAACAATGGAAAACCCTAAACATCCAAAAACATAACCCTAGGAAATGAAATGCCAAATTGTGGACCCCATTTGGGTAAATTGGTACATCAACTTCCCGAGGTCGTAACTTTGGCATACGATCTCTATTAGACATGCACAATAGCTCGTTAGAAATATATATATGAGGAATACAACTCTGGGATGAGAAACATCAGTTTATGGCCTCAAAACGACTCCGGAAGTTTAGGACCCAAAAAACTGCTAAAAATAGTAAACTATGCTATAATTAAGGAAACTGAAAAAAACTGAAAGAGACAGTTGTGGGGGTCCAAGTGGGATAGGCGGGTGGCCACCAATATCCACCTGGATCAACACATCAAATGAATTGATTTTGGGAAACATGAAAATCAAAAGTCAAATAAGAATGTAAAGGGGATAATTGAACACCCATGCATGGAAAATCTTAAAGAAGTCCTAATAGAGGGAGATCAACCCATAAAGCTTGTAAATGATTGCTTCTTCCTTGCCCATAAATTCCTACATAATGTATTTAAAAAAGATGGGAAAGAAAGTTTGTCTATTGTAGGGTGAGGTGAATGACCTCCATCAAGGACATGGACATTTGACTAGAAGTGGAGAAAGTAGTGTGATGTTGTGGTGAATCCATTGGGGTTACAAAGACTAATGGGTGGTGAAGCAACACTTTAGAGATAGAATTTTCCATGCTTGTGGAAAATTTTCCCACCTCAAATCTAAACAATCAATGTGATTATGATTGTAGCCTAGATAATTGATTCTTTCTAAGATTAAAAAATCTCATTAGTACTTTCCTTGGGCACAAGAGTTAAGTTCATCAAATTAGTTCATGATAATTATCACTAATTTGATAGCAAGGGAGGCCTTTAGTGACCTCACTTGTATTCCAATCTTTTTAGTTTTATAAAAAGTATATGAATCTATCTTTGCTTCTTGTTCATATCTCAATGGATTCCATCATAGGTTCTTGGTTTCACCAACTATCTTTCCATATTTTTTGGACCTCAATAGAACCTAGATCCTAGGTTGTAGGATCCCCCTAATTTGTTTAAGCCTCCCTATTCACATCTTGATATGCTTTGTAATTTGTGATTTTTTATGTGACTTTCCCTCTTAGATGATTTAGTGTTCTTAAATCGATTCACCTAATTGGCTCAACTATGTGAACCTTACATGAATGATATGGTGCTTTAGTAGTGATTAACTTATTGTGGTTACTATGGTCTTTGTACCTTCTCATGAATGAATCTAACTCACTTCTTTTTCTTGTCGTAATGAATGGTCTCTCTATCTGATTAGATTTGCATGGGTAATTTATTATGGTGGTGTTTCCCTTTTATCTCATTGCTTTGTTGAGTTTATTTAATTGATATGTCTCCTTGTTAAGCTTACTTTAGTTACTGAGCAATTTATGTGAGGTTCTTATTATGTCAACTATATTTAATGGCTATGTTGTGATGGCGTTGACCTTACCTGTTTCAGGAAGTTGCTTCTATTGATTGAATTATTAATGATTACTACTTTCCTTATCTTTGGTTATTGATTGTTTGTGATTGAGTGATGGAGTTATATATGAAGATGCTAGATGCTTCCTTAATTTATCTCTCTCTCTCTCTCTCTCTCTCTCTCTCTCTCTCTCTCTCTCTCTCTCTCTCTCTCTCTCTATGTGTGTGTGTGTGTGTGTGTGTGTGTGTATATATATATATATATATTAAGGAAGCATCTAGCATTGCAATACTCTTCATGTATAACTCTTCATCACTCAATCATATATAATCACTTCCAAAACATATTCATGTAAGAAATGACCAAGCAAGGTTTTTTTATTCATACTATTGATCATACCATTCTATGTCATCATTGACCATTTATGCTTTGATTTGTGATTAAATTCTTATGACTCAATGACCTTTTTGTTGGCATTGAGTTGAGTTTGTTGGAAATACTGAGAGGGGGGTGAATCCATATTTCTCTTCAATCAATTTATTTTTATCTTCACGGAGCATTAATTAACATTATTATTAGATAAAACATAAATTAAAAGAAAACAACACCATTCAACAATGTGAAAACATAAAAAAAGTAGATAAAAAAGGTTTTTAGGTGGAAACCCCTCTGGGACAAAAACCACCAAACGCTTCTCAATTTTTTTCTTCAATAAAATGTACATCAATATTTCAACGTCAATTGAGGGAGGCTCCAACCCCTTATTTATGGGCTCCAACTTGTAGGACACTCCAACACCCTATCTACCAGTTGCAACCACAAGGACACTCCAACACCCTAAATTACAAGCTTCAACCTAAAGGATGCTTCAACACCTTGTTTACTAATTGCAACCAGAAGTATGCTCCAATGCCCTATGCAAGCTTCAACCTGCCATAGCACCACCCTCCTACCCTAAAGTGTTCACTAAAGGAGACTCCACTCTCTTGCCTTGCACCACCCTACCACCTTGATCAATCGGCAGACCATGTTTCACATTTTTTAGAGTGGATCCACATGTGCTTGATATCAATAGGAAACTGCAAAATAAGAATTTGCAAAACAATCTCTATCAATCAAATCATTATGCACATAAAACCCTATTTTTCAACCACCGCTGCTACTACCACTGTCTTTTTCTGTCCCACAAGATTATTTTGTACTTATTCATTCGGCCTCACAGCATTTTTCACATGAGTTGCCATACATCACGTTGTCATAATCCATATGTCGTTGTCACAGTGTCATTTCCATGCATCATACTGTCAAATAGATCACAACCATACATTGCGCATACACTGCAAACATAAAGGTTACTACCATATGAGCTCTTTGTCATATAAGGTCATTATCATCACATCACAGTCATACATATGTTGAACCTCACAATTGCTTCTTTTTTACATCCTTTTCACCCCATCTATTTCTTTTTTATCTTCATAATAACACATTGGGCATCAAGTTACAAGAATTATGACATGGAAGGTGTACAATTGTCTTTTATTTCATAAAATGGTAATGTTCTTTATTATTTAATTTAATGTTTACTTCAGTTACCGAATTACAATGATTCTACAACAAATACATGATTCTACAACCAAGTCTGTGGTTTGACACGTTCCAAGGTGCTAGCTGGGAAGTGAAATATATGGGTAGGTGGAAATTGATGCACTCAATGATTTCCTCCTACTCTCGTCAGCCATAATTATGGGAACAGGTCCTATTAATCTGGTCAAAGGTGAAGTCAACAAGCGAGCGAGAACTTGATTTGTGCCTCATGATTTGCTTCGATGATAGAAAATCATGAGCGAATTATATGATGTTATCTTTTCAATTTAAATTTAGTTTCTGTTGATAAGGATTAGGCCTATAGCTCTGAAAATTTAATTTACATGGGCTCTATAAATATTCCTCTCAGCATAAATGAAAATAGTAGTAACGACGCGACAACAAGACTATTTTTAAAGAATCATTTCATTTTCTCAGTAAGCATTCATGTGTGGTTAAGTGCTTGATCGATGGCGTAGTGATTGCCTGCTTCTCATGGAGGGCCCACTCGAGACAGTAAGGATTTTCATTTTTGCAGTTAGTAATTAGCTTCATAGATTTATGTTTATTCAATTGAGTATATGCATTTTCGATTTCTTTTAGATTTGAGTCAAGATAATTTTGCTAATCATTTCTACTATTCAGATTTCGAATGCACATGGATAGATCATAGCAGCAATGACATAGCTTTAAATTTAAGTCAAATAGACATAATTTCATCTTTCTTATAAAAAGTAGATTCATTCGTAGAATTAATTGTTAAATACAAACATGTGTTATCTTTAATTTAAGCAGATGTGAGTTTGTTTAAGAGAGAGTTTGTTTCATTTTATTTTCATGCAAGTGTGTTACGCAGATGTGTGATTTTCTTTAAACATGAGATTAAGAAGTAATTTTCATTTATGTAAATGATTTTGTATATAATTTTCATTTATGCAAAGTGTGGGATTGGTTTATCTTTATGCAGAAGTGTGAGATTTTTATTTCAAAGCAATGTGTGGAATTTTATAAGCAAAAATAGTTTTGTTTGAAAGTAAGAGAGTGTGATAACCATTGTAGAGTTAATCTTATTTTCTAGGAATAACTAATTTACTCATAGAAGACATGTGCATCTAGATAAATCTATTTAATTTAGAATTTGTGTGAGTAACAAAAGACTTTTAGCACATACAGTGTACATACACTTCATCATTTTACTAGCCCTAGTTAATAATTCATGTAAGTAATTTAAGTTCAATTAAGTTACCAAACATTTTGGCATCATTGTCGGTGAAGTGTATATAGGAGTCTTTTTATTTTTACTTAAAAAAAACAAAAATGATATGCATAGGGAAAGAGATTCTAGAGGTAGATTTGTATGTAGAGGTAGAAGCTTAATCCCAACATCATCACTCACCCCACCACGACCTCGTAGTTCCACACCATCCACCCAAACTCATATTCCATCTACTGCAGGAAAACAAAAACTTCCTAAGGTACTTAGATCTGAAATCCAACCTAAAGATTCACCAAATTCATCAACTAAAGTTGTAATAGAAGAAGAAGATCCTACATCCCCAACAGAAGGAGTAATTTTTATATCTTCAACTGGAGAGCAACTTCTAGGACAAGAACTAGAAATCCCTAGTGAAGAAGAGGAGGAAGAAACTTATTTTAACCTACCATTGATAGAAGAACCAGAAGAACTAGAAGAGGAACTAGAAAATCCAATTTTGGAACCATATATTAGTTCTGAAGAATCTACAATGGTTGGAGAAGGGGAAGGAGAGGTACATAATTTCAATGGTGAAAAACCTAGGATTGGACGTGGAATAGGAGGAAATAGAGGAGGTTGAAGAGGTGGAGGAATAAAAAGAGGAGGTGGTAGAGGATATCCAAATCCTTTTGGATTTCCCATCCTCGAGGAAGATACCACGGCCATAATGAAAAATATCTCACCCTCCATCCTTCCAAATTTTCATGGATTAAGGAGTGAAGATCCTGAAACATTTCTCTTTGAATTTTAAGTCTTGTGTAGATATTATGACTACTTGCTTGACACTCAAAAGTTGAAGTTGTTTCCATCAACTCTTAAGGATGCATCATTAAAACGGGTCATGGGCTTAGGAGTACATTCTATAAGAACATGGGAACAAATGAAAACTATATTCTTGGAGAAATATAAGGATTATTTTATGCCCCATAATCTTAAGGATGAATTCTTTAAAATGATGCAAAAAGAAGATGAAAATCTTGAAGATTTCATTGAAATATTTGCTTATAATGTTAAAAGGGCTAAAATGCATAATCTAGATGAAGAAACCTTGAAATCTCTCTTATTAAAATCCATCAGAGATGAGTGGATTGATATTCTCAATTTGATGGGCAAAGGAGATATTTCTCACCTAAGATTTGGATATATTTGTGAGTTATGCATACACATTCAAGAGGTAAAGAAAGAACTAGGAAAAATCCAAGAGATCCTGTCATGTCTAGGATTAATAAATCTACAGTTGGGACAATAAGTAGGGTTGAATTAGGCAATTTGCTTGGCAATTTTAAAACATATATTTTGGGGAGTCTTAGTGAACAAATATATACCCTTAAATTATAAAACAAGAAAAAGGCTGAAAATGTTGCATTATCTAAATTTTGTCCAAAATGTAGAAAGAAGCCTGCTTTGAGAGAATGCCCTCTTGACTTAAAAAGTGTAGAAACTTGTGTTATATGTGCAGAAAATCATTATACAAAGGAATGTCCTTCAATACCAGGTCTTAAAGTTGTCTATCAAGAGGAAGTAATACCAAATCAAGTAGAACCCATCTGTTTTATTTCTAAGAGACCATGGAAAAATCACAACCAAATATGACTCAAGGTTTTAAAACTCAAACATTTGCACAGCCATCACAAAGCAATTGGACTGCACCCATGCCTTCGAAATCTTGGCCTCAGCCTTCGGCACAAGTATGGAAAACTACTTATGGAAAGTATCCTCTATCCTCAATATCAACAACCCTATCATGTTTTTCCACCACAATATTTTCCTCATCCCGTTCAACCAACTCAGCCTCATAATCCAAATCCACAACTTTCATTACCATTTCCTCAAAGAGCAAATCAACTGCTTGCTCAACCACTTCCAAACCCGAATAATAATAAAAATTCACAACCTGTTTACAATGTGGAAGGACAAAATTTCCAAACTTACATGATAACTCCATTAGATCTAAAAAATGTCCAACTTAGATCGAGTAGAATATTGGGAAAGAAGTCACCTCAGCTGTTATTCATGAATCTAAAAAAGAAAATCTCTCTGAGGAAGAGAAATATTTTAATCAAGAGGAAAAATCTCAAAAACAAGCCACCCCTGCACATTATGATGATATTCCAATAAACTCAACTCCCATCATAGAACAACCTTTAGTTTCTGTTCAAACACCACCTTTTCCTAAAAGATTGAAAATTGATAAGGGGTAGAAAAACAGATTATGTTCCCTAATTATGATATCATAGATGAACTTAAGAATGTTTACATAAAAAATCCTTTGTTACAAGCTATCAAATAAATACCAATATTTGCAAAGACAATCAGGGAGTTAAGTATTAAAAGACCAGGAAGAAAGAGAAAATAAGTCAAAATAATTTAGTTAGTTGGAAAAATTACAGATATCATGATGGGAAAAACAACAATTCAAAAATATATTGATCAAGGAAGTCCCATTGTGAAAACACACATCAATGGTATCGAAATTCCAAATACATTGATTGATTTAGGAGCAACTATAAACATCATGAGTAAACAAACTATGAATCAATTGAAACTTCCTAATCTTCAATATACACCTACATTATTGCAATTAGCAGATAAATCTGTTATCAAACCTGATGGTGTTTTAGAATATAGTTTTGTATCCTTTGATTCTTGGGAATATCCTATTGACTTTATGATCTTAACACCCAAGAATAATTTAAGAGGACATCCATTAATTCTAGGAAGACCATGGTTAGCTACAGTTGATGATTTTATAAGTTGTATATTTGGTGATATGTTTATTTCTTATGGAAGTTCAACAAAGAAATTCACAATGTATCCCCCTGCAAAAACAACAATAGAGGTAGAAAGTGAAGAATGGATAGATGATGATATTGATATACGACCAATCTTTGTTACTTCACAAATAGATGAAGAAGATTAGATTTTGAATTTAATTGAAAATAATGAGTCTTTCTCATATTGTGAATCTAATCAAAATTTTCAAGAACAATGTAATATTAAATATTTATCATCTCATCATCTCATCAATTGTCTTTACATTCTATGGAAAAAATTAGAAATTATTTAATATATATCTTTCCAGAAGAAAACTTTGAATATCAATAGTAATCCTAAAGAATTTCAAAAGAAAGAATTAATAAAAATGTTACAAGAACATTCCTTTGCTTATGCATGGGAATACATTGACATGAAAGGAATCGATCCCAATACTTGCATACATCATATCTATATTGAAGAAAATGCCAAACCAATCCGATAACCTCAGAGAAGAATGAATCCAAATTTAAAGGAAATTGTTAAAGAGGAACTAGAAAAATTGTTAAATGTGAATTTCATTTATCCAATATCAGTTAGCCTGTGAGTTTCACCATTGGTAATTTTTCCTAAAAAGAATGGAAAATGGAGAGTATGCATTGACTATAGGGAATTGAATAAAGCAACTTTAAAATATCATTTTCCACTTCCTTTTATAAATCAAGTTTTATATACATTGGCAGGAAAGAAATATTTCTCATTATTGGATGGTTTTAGTGGATATAACCAGATCCAAGTAGCTCCAAAAGATCAAGATAAAACTACTTTTACCTATCCATGGGGAACCTATGCCTACCGAGTACTTCCTTTTGGGTTATATAATGCACCTACAACATTCCAAAGGGAAGTTTTAGGCATTTTCGCTTATCTAATTCATGATTGTGTGAATGTCTATATGGATGATTTTACTATCTATGGAAATTCCTTTGAAGAAGCTCTTAAAATTTTAGAAAAAATTCTCATTAGATGTAAAGAAGAAAATCTCTCATTAAGCCATGAAAAATGTTCTATGATGTTTAACGAGGGAATTGTTTTAGGACACCATATTTCAGGGAATGGAATTAGAGTGGATACATCTAAAGTAGAAGTTATTTTTAAATTATCAATTCCAACTTGTCAAACCGATGTTAGAAGTTTTATTGGCTTTACTAGTTACTTTATAAGATTCATAGAAAACTTTACAAAAATTCCTCTCCACTTTTCAAATTGCTCGCAAAAGATTGTGAATTCATCTGGAATTCTGATTGCCAAAAATCTTTTGAAACATTGAAAGAAAAGATTTCTGAAGCACCCATTCTAAAAGGACCAAATTGGAAACTACCTTTTCACATTTCGATTGATGCCTCTGATACAACTTCAAGAGTTGTATTAGGAGAAATAGATTTAACTCCTTATGCCGTTTACTACACCAGTAAAAATTTGACTCCTTCAGAGTTAAATAACACTGTAATAGAAAAGGAGTTTTTAGTTGTTGTCCATGCCATCAATAAATTCAGACGTTGCATCATTGGTTATGAAACCTTTGTACATACAGATCATTCTACAATTAGATATTTAATGAATAAACCAATCACTAATGGAAGAATTACAAGATGGTTATTATTGTTACAAGAATTCAATATTACTATTTTGGATCAACCTAGAAAAAAAATACAGTTGTTGATTTTCTATCTAGGATACAAAATGATAATAATGATGCTCCTGTCGAAGATAATTTCCTGATGAATATATTTTTGTAGTATCTGTTAAATCTCCTTGGTTTGCAGATATTGCTAATTATTTGGTTATAGGGAAGTTACCACCATATTTTTCTCCTCGAGAGAAAAGAAAGGTTATTCAAGCTAGTGCATGTTATTCATGGATAAATGAAGAGTACTTGATTTAATCATTCAGAGATGTATTACAGAACATGAAGTACCAGAGATATTAAAGGTTTATCACGATGAACCATGTGGAGGACATTTCACTGATAAAAGAACTACTTACAAAGTACTTCTCTTAGGATATTATTGGCCTTCCCTTTTTAAGGATGCCAAGGAATATGTTAAGAGATGTGACAATTGTCAGAGAATGGGAAAACATGTTCCTTCAGATGAAATGCCTCTAAAGCCTCAGGTACTCATTGAACCTTTCGATAAATGGGCTTTGGATTTTGTTGGCCCAATTAATCCACCATCAAGACAAAAAGGTATATTATTTTTTGCACTAATTATGTTACAAAATGGGTAGAAGCTAAAGAACTTCCTTTTGCTACTGAAAATGTTGTAGTTTCATTTATTTTCGAGGATATTTTTACCCGTTTTGGTGTCCCAAGGGAAATTGTGACAGATCAAGGTACTCAATTTACATCCAAGATGGTACAAAAGATAATGGAGGAATACAAAATCAAACATCGAAATTCTACTCCATATCATCCACAAGTAAATGGACAGGTGGAATCCACCAATAAAGTAATTGAAACAATTCTTACCAAGACTATGCATCTGCATAGAAGACATTGGGCAGAAATCTTCTTGAATCTTTGTGGGCATATCGTACCACATGGAGAAATGCAATTGGCCACACTCCTTATGAACTTGTTTATGGAAAACAAGTCTTATTTTCTATTGAGTTTAAGATAAAGGCTTTCAAGACAGTAGTCAAATTGGGTCTTGATCTATTAGAAGCATAAAAACAAAGGATGAAGCAAATGAATGAACTAGATGATATAAGACAAGATGATATTCAAAGAACTAACATAGTTAAACAACAAAGATCAAGATGGCATGACAAGTTCATAAAAGAAAGGAAATTTCAGCCAAGAGATTGGGCATTGCTTTTTGACTCAAAGTTTAAATGTTTTCAAGGAAAATTTCAAACTCATTGGCTTGGACCTTATGATATTGAAATTGTCTTTCATAATGTTGCACTCAGGATTAGAACCATTGATGAAGAAAAAGTGACCTTCCTTGTAATTGGTCATTGATTGAGAATTTATCACAAAAACAATGTAAACTTTGAAACAGGAACTGATACTGTTACCCGTTTCGTAGAGATAGCAAAAAAATGACCTGATTTTGAAAGGGGTGATGCAGAACACACATGTTTTTTTTAGAGCATAGTTTTTGGAACTTTAATTTTTTTCATGTACATTACGTTTTAGAATGGTAGTGATTTTCATGCTGATTTAAAAAAGTAAGTATTCTGCATCACACCCTTTTTTTTAAAAGACCTATTTTTTGACTTTAAATTTTCTAGTGTATGAAATGTAAATAATTATTTTCTAAATTTGATAGTTTTTGAAGTGGTCGTTTTCTTCATATTTTCTTGTTTCCTATTTTAATTTTAATTTTTTTTGTAGTGGGGTTTTTATTGTTTTGCATTTTTAAATTAGAAAGTCGATAGTTTGAATTTTAGATAATCTACATATTTATACATACTTAATTAATTTTTCAATCCACATGAAATAATTGTTTATAAAAAACAATATTTTTTAACAATGGACATAAAAATAACCATTTTTAGCATAAATATAACAAAAAACCTACACGTTTTGATAATTTTTTGCTAGAATTGACATGTCAAAATCAAAATTTTTATACAAAAATTTTAACTAAAAATGGTTAAAATAATAGTTTTTTTTATGAATTTCATGTCAAAAAAATAATAATAATCACTTTTTTTTCAAAAAATAATAATTAACTTAAAAATCAATGCGAAAATCACAAATTACAAATATTGAACACATAACAACTTTAATTGATTGATTATTCTTTTCATAAAATGTCAAAGTCAAAACATTGCAAAGCTTGATTTCCAAGTATAACTTAAATTTAATCAACAATGTCACGTAATCCAAACTCTTCGTCCTCTAGAGTTTCATCATTGTCTTCTCCCACAATATTTTCTGCTTCCTTTTACTCATTTTCCTCTTCTAATGGGTCTTTGATGTCTGCGAATCTCCCAATGTATGTCTTTCCAAACATTCCATGTAATGGTGGTTGGGGTTCCTTTGCCTTTTTTGCCACACGTGATTCACTAAAGTCCCCTTTCTTCAACCCAATTTCTTGCATTGCATCTGGAAGAAATTAAAGAGCATTAATTCTTTGTTGAATGAAATTGCATTGTAATGGATCTTTCTCAATTGCAATGCAAATTCTTCATTTTTGAAGACAACATCCTAGTGTTGTACCTAATTATCAAGCACAAAAAAATAATGAAGTAAATTAGTACAATGACATATTAATTAAAAAAAGAACATATTGAAATTCAATTCCATATAACAAAACTTACTTGAGCCAGAAAATAAATCCAGAACCCAATCTCCTTCATTTGAACATATGTCTATAAGATAGTTAATCAATAATTGTGGTTTTTGATAAATGTTAACTATCTCTCCTTTTGTTTCTTTGTCTTCATATGTTAGTTTTCTCACAACAACATCATAAGTCAGTATTTGGCTATGACTCTTTCCATCCACCCGATTAAAAATCATAGACATATGGCTATCATCTTTTGCCTAACTATCAATATGAATGAACTCACAGTCATTTATAAATTGTTGATCTTCATTGTTAATAAGATTTGACTTTTGCCTGTAACATGAAATAGTAAAAGTTCAGTTAACTTGTACATAAATGTATTTTTCAACATTAATCAAATATAACTTTTAAATGTCTTACCATGTAAGCTGCATCCTTGAATTTGTTTTCCCCTTGAAGCTTGACAATATCATTAACCCCGCTACCCATGACCCACCACTCTAACAACCCTTACCCATTCCCCACCCCACTCTACACCCCACACCCAAGCGCCCCCTACCCAACTCGCCCCCCCCTCTACACCACTCCTTACCCCCCCTCAAACACCCTACCCACGCCCACACCCCTACCCCCCCAAACCCCCCTCCACCCCTGTACCCACGCCCCCCCTTAACACCGCCCCCCGACCCCACTACTCCCTACCCACGCACCCCCCCAAACCCCCCTCCACGCCCCCCCCTAACCCCCATCCCCACCCCCCTACCCATGCCCCCCCCAACCCCCCTAACCCTCCACCCAACCCCCCTAACCCCTAACCCCCCCCAACGCGGCACCCCCCCAACCCCCGCCTCCAACCCCCACCCACGGCCCCCCCTAACCCCCATACACCCCCTCCCACGCGGCCACCCCTGCCCCCCTCTCCCCCCTACCCACCCCACCCACGTGGCCAACCCCGTACCCGACCCCCACCCACCCGCCCCCTCTCCCCCTCTCCCCCACTCTCCCCCACCCACGCGGCCACCACCCCCCACCCCACCCCCCCCCCTCTCCCCCCCCACCCCCCCCCTCCCCCACCCACACCCACCACCACCCACCCCACCCTCTCCCATACTCCCCTCACTCTCCCCCTACCACCCCCCCCCCCGCCGCTCCCCTCTCCCCCCCCTCCTCCCCTCCCCTCTCCCCCCCTCTCACCCGGCCTCCTCCGCCCGCCCCCCCCCACCCCGCCGCTCCCCTCTCCCCCCCTCCTCCCCTCCCCCTCTCCCCTGCTCCCCTACCCCTCTCACCCGGCCTCCTCCCCCTCTCACCCGGCCTCCTCCCCCTCTCACCCGGCCTCCTCGGCCGCGCCACCCCCGTGGCCCTCCAACCCGCCCAGCCTGCGGAGGGCCGCGGGGGTGGCGTGGTCGAGGCCAGTGCCACCCCCGCGGCCCCTCGCCAAGCCACCCCTGTGGCCCTTCACCCCGCCTGGCCGGTGGCCGATCGATTCCCGGAATCGATCGACCACCGGTCGGGCGGGGTAGGGGGCGAGGGTGGCGGTAGCCGCAGCCCCCGCCTCGCCCAGCCGGATGCCTAGGTCGATGGGGCGGAGGGCCGCGGGGGTGGCGCGGCCAAGTCCAGTGCCACACCCACGGCCCCCCGCCCCGCCCGGCCGGCAGCCCGTCGATTTCGGCCAGCGGCGCGTTGATTCCCGGAATCGATGGGCCGCCGGCCAGGCGGGGTGGAGGGCCGCGGGGGTGGCACTCGACGGGCCGCCGGCCGGGCAGGGCGGAGGGCCGCGGCGGTGGCGCTCGACGGGCCACCGACCGGGCGAGGCGGAGGGACGCGGGGGTGGCGCTGGCCTTGGCCGCGGGGGTGACGAGCTGCCGGTCGGGCAAGGCGGAGGGTCGCGGGGGTGGTGCTGGCCTTGGCCGCGCCACCCCCACGGCCCTCTGCCTCGCCCGGTTGGAATCGACCGGCCACCGGCCGAGCGGGGCGGAGGGCCGCAAGGGTGGCGCGGCCGAGGCCAGTGCCACCCTCATAGCCCCCCGCCCCGCCCGACCGGCGGCCGGTCGATTCCTGCCGGGTAGGGCGGAGAGTTGTGGGCTTGCCACCCCCACGGCCCTCCACCCCGCCTGGCAGGTGGCTAGTCGATTCCAAGAATCGACCGGCCGCCGGCCGGGTAGGGCGGAGGGTCATGGGGGTGGCACGACCAAGGACAGCGCCACCCCCGCGGTCCTCCGCCCCGCCCGGACGACGGCCCGTCGATTCCGGGAATCGACGGGCCGTCGGCCAGGTGGGGCGGAGGGCTGCGTGGGTGGCACTGTCCTTGGTCATCGGCTGAGGAGGAGGAGGCCTGGGGAGAGGGGAGAGGGGGGAGGAGGGGAGCGGGGGGAGGGGGAGGGGAGGAGAGCGGCGGGGGGGGGGGGGTAGGGGGGTAGGGGGGGGGGGGGGGGGGGGGGGGGGCGGGGGGGGGGGGGGGGCGTGGCCGCGTGGGTGGGGGGATATGGGGGGTACGGGGGGTGGTGGGGGGGGTGGGGGGGGAGGGGGGAGGGGGCGGGGGGGGGGTGGGCGGGGTAGGGGAGGGGGGAGGGGGGGGTTGGGGTCGGGTGGGTGGGAGGAGGGGAGACAGGGGTTTTAGGGTCGCGTGGGTGGGGGGGTATGGTGGAGCGGGGGTGGGCGTGGGGTAGGGGGTTAGGGGGGGGGGGAGGGGCGGGGGTAGGGGGGGAGCGAGGGGGGGTATGGGGGGGGTGTGCTTGGGGTAGGGGGTTAGAGGTGGGGGGGTACGGGGGAGGCCAGGGGGGTGCATGGGTGGAGGAGTAGGGGGGTTGGGTAGGGGGATGGGCGGGGTAGGGCGCATGGTTAGGGGTAGGGGCATGGGTAGGGGGATTAGGGGGGGGTAGGGGGGTGGCACGCATGGGTAGGGGGTAGGGGGGTGGCGCGCATGGGTAGGGGGTAGGGGGGACCGCATGGGTGTGGGGTGTAGTGGGGGGGCGGGTTAGAGGGTGAGGGGGCAGGTGCGGGTAGGGATGGGAGTGTTGACGAGTCATGTGGGGATGTGGAGAGGGGGTAAGGAGGCAGGGGCACGGGGTGTGGTTGAAGGAGGTCAGAGTGTCGAGAGTGGGGGGTTGGTGATAGGGTGTTAAATGAGAAGTTATGAGGCATTTTTATGTTGTTGGATTATATGTCTTAATTATGATAAATTTTATTGTTTAAAATATCTACAATGCAATATTAAATTAGAGATATAATGTATGTTTTATTCAGTATACAAATAATGACTTTTGAATTCATTTAGTGATGTAATTTGTTCATAGTGTCATGGTTTTTTAATTTTATAGTTGAAAAAATTTCAATTTCTTTTGTATCTAGCATGTTATGGTTGAAAACATGTTAAATTTATCCTTAGGAAAGAAAAATGATATTCTACCAAAAACATTAATGTGTTTTTTCCTCATAAAAAACTTTGTTTGAGACATAAAAATTTGGTTTTATTAGCATTTTTGAAAATTGACCCTAAAAAAAAAATCATTGTTCCAGTATCATCACTTTCATTTTGAAGCTATATTTTGCACGAAAATTTCATAGTAAATTTCGTAGTCACTGCCATTTTTAAAACATGTTCAAAATTGACGCCTAAAAAATAAAAACATCATTCCAGTATACACACTTTTCGTTTTTAGCACTGTTTTTTATGTTTTTTGGGGTTTTTTGGCCAGAGTTCCCATTTTGAGTTTATAGTTCCCGTTTCAAAGTTTACATTGTTAAAACCATTGACAAGGGAGGAGTTTGCTAAATATCTGCAAGACAATATTGATTTGAAGGTAATTAGGAAGGATTCTCCTTCCTCTCCAAATTGATCGCAAAAACCTTTTGTTTTCTAAAAAAAAAATTAATAAATAGTAAAAATATTGAAAAATAAATAAATAAAAATTGTATAAAAATGAAAAACAACACTGTTTGCATGTTTATAAAGAAAATATACAATGAAAACCAAGTACCCTTGGCACCCTAGATTTTCTTTTAAAACCTTGTTCTAATCCAATTTTCTTGTAACCCTATTTTTCTTTTCAAAATAAGTAGCTACAGAATTGTTGAGAATTTGAAGCTTTAACAACATTCTGCTGCTGATATTGACAGGAATCAACTAGGATAATTCAATATCTTGGCATAAGAAGAAAATGGTCAAGCTTGCAGTTGAAGGCATCCAGGGACAACCTACAAAAGATCAATGAAAACATCAGAATCATGAATCTAAAGGTATGTGAATATTAAATTAAATAATAAAGGTAAGAAACATTAGATTATGAAATAAAATAGACGTTGTTACCGCCACTTAAAGTAATCATTACTATTCCAACTTTGGACTTAACCATAAATATTATGTCTTGTCAACGAAGTTGGCCATAAGCCCATTCACCGCTCATCATTGTGCATATACTCCACTCCATAAACCCTGTTCCATTGAAAATTTCTCCCTCATCCATACTCTATTTTCCAAAGCCATTTTTGCTCCATAACCTTGTCAAAAGAAGTAGTTTCGGGTTAAGACTTCTCCAACGTGGAGGTTATTGTGAGGACATATTCATATGGCAATAAATTCATGGAGGGTTATCCACAAGTTAGACAGATGTTACAGCAGGCACAATGGCTGGAGTTTATAGAGAAACTTAATGGCTATGAAAAAGAAGTTACAAAGTCCTTTGCCCGAGCATTTAATGGAGTTAAGGAAGAAATTGGAGATGTGAAGATAGTATTGATAGAATCCTTCATAGAAGAAGTAACTAGGCTACCTAGGGTTGGTGAAAGATGGTTCAAAAACAGAGGAATTGAAGGAAGTGAATGGAAAACATTTCTCAAAAACCCAGGTATGGACACTTCAGTCTTTAAGAAAGGAATCCCAAGTACAACTCTTAAAAACAAATGGAGAAATTTACTATTGGTCATTCAAAAATTTATTACTTGTGAAGGTAGATTTGGCAGTATTTTTTTCTATCATGTACATTTGATGATGCATTTCCTTGAGGGGAATGAAATTAATTTGCCTTATTTCTTACTCAATAGTTTGAAGAAAATGACTGGTAACACTCAGAGAAAAATACAATCTATTGAGAATACCATGTATCATCATGGTCTGATAAAAATGTTGATTGAAGCCCACCTCAAAAATATAGGAGATGATTGGGAAATTTTCTTAGTCAAAAACCACTTTAAAGAGGTAGAATAGGAAGAACCCAACAACAAAATAAAGAGAAGTAGAAGAAGGTTATCTATAAACCCTAATGATGACCTACCTCCACAACAAGAGCAGCCCTCAGAAGATGAAACTCCCCTTGCATATGTATTAGAGAATCTCAAAAATAAAAATGTTAGAAGAAAGAAATTCAGTGATAAGGAAGAAAGCACACCCAAAAGAAAAGCAAAGGAAACAAAGCAAGCAATGACAAAACAAAGGAAAATTCAAAAGCAAATTCCTCTTACTAATACTTCATCCATTGTAAGGAGGAGTGAAAGACTAAATAAAACAATGAAGGAACCATCTCGATGGTCCATAGAATTTGTCAATCTAGAGGAAGAAGAAGAGCCAAGGGCTCCATCACCAACCATTTTTTCACCAATTTCTAGTCCAGCAAGAAGAACACCCGAAATTGACCCAGTCCAACAAGAAATATATGATTATATAGAATATTTGGAGAAGAGAGCTACAGAAAAGGCCACTGCATCCTCTTCAAATCAGGAAAAAGAAATTCATTTTGATAGTCCACAAGAACCTCCAATTATAAATACTCTCAAACAGGAGATTTATGAATTGGAGACACTAAACAGGCACTTAAAATAGGAGCATGAAACATTGAAAGTGCAGAATGAAATACAGAGAACCAAGAATGAAAACATTCTCTTACATCTTGGTCTATGGTACGAAAAGAATAAGAAGCTAAAAGAAAAGAACAAATCCCTTAAGAGAAAAGTCATAAGTCTGAAGTATAAGATTCTAATGAAGAAACCGAGAATGGAAATCACCAAGAAGAAAGCAAAGAGGACAAATCTAGATGTTTTGGCTCAAGTATCTGAAGAAGTTCAATAACAGGAAGGGTTCATCAATTTTGAAATTTTTCATGAGGACATGCAATGACCTCCGTGTGGGGGAATGTTGAACCTCACAATTGCTTCTTTTTGACATCCTTTTTCACCCCATCTATTTCTTTTTTATCTTCATAATAACACATTGGGCATCAAGTTACAGGAATTATGACATGACAGGTATACAATTGTCTTTTATTTCATAAAATGATAATGTTCTTTATTATTTAGTTTAATGTTTACTTCAGCTACTGAATTACAATGATTCTACAGCTAATACATGATTCTGCAGCCCAGTTCATGGTTGGACAGGTTCCAAGGTGCCAGTTGGGAAGCGAAATATATGGGTAGGTGTCAATTGAAGCACTCAACGATTTCCTCCTACTCTCATGACTCGGAATGATGGGAATAGGTCCTAGTAATGCGGTCAAAGGTGAAGTCAACCTTCGTAGTCAGCAACAAGCGAGCGAGAATGAGATTGGTGCCTCATGATTTTCTTTGATGATAGCAAATCATGAGGGAATTATATGATTTTATCTTTTCAAGTTAAATTTAGTTTATATTGATAGGGATTAGGTGAATAGATCTGAACAATTAACTTCCATGAGCTCTATAAATATGTCTCTTAGCAAAAATGAAAATAATAGTAACGACGCGATAGCAAGACTGAAATTTTGTTATCGATACTTTGTTTTTAAAGAATCATTTTGTTTTCTTAGTAATAATTCATTCGTGGTTAACTGCTTGATCGATAACGTAGTGATTTCTTGCTTCTCATGGAGGGCCCCCTCAAGACAGTAAGGATTTCCTTTTTTGCAGTTAGTAATTAGCTTCATAGATTTATATTTATTCAATTGAGTATTTTTGTTTTCGATTTCTTTTAGATTTGAGTCAAGATCATTGTTCTAATCATTTATATTGTTCATATTTTGAATGCACATGGATAGAGCATAGTAGCAGTGACATAGCTTTACATTTCAGTCAAATAGACAAAATTTCGTCTTTCTTATAGGCAGTAGATTCATTCGCAGAATTAATTGTTAAATTCAAACATGTGTGATCTTTAATTTAGGCAAATGTGAATGTGTTTAAGAGAGAGTTTGTTTCATTTTATTTTCATGAAAGTGTGTTATGCATATGTGTGATTTTATTGAAGTATGAGATTAAGAAGTAATTTTCATTTCTATAAATGAGTGTGTATATAATTTTCATTTGTGCAAAGTGTGGGATTGATTTATATTTATGCAGAAGTGTGAGATTTTTATTTCAAAACAAAGTGTGGAATTTTATAAGCAAAAGTAGTTTCGTTTGAAACCAAGAGAGCGTGATCATCATTTTAGAGTTATTCTTATTTTATAGGAATAACTAAGTTACTCATAGAAGACATGTGCATCTCGATAACTCAATTTAATTTAGAATTTGTGTGAGTAATAAAAGACTTCTAGAACATACAATGCACATACACTTCATCAATTTACTAGTCCTGGTTGATAATTCATGTAAGTAATTTAAGTTCAATTAAATTACCAAACAACATATATAACCTTGTCAAGCTCATTCAAGCTTCATTGTCATACAACCATACACATCATCATTATTGTAGTTGCCATATCAAAGATCTCTATTACAGGGTCACTGTCATACGTCTAAGTTACATTCACATCAAGGATCAAGGTTTCTATTGTATATGATGTTGTTATATGGATCACTATCAAGTCAATTTGTCATGCCTCAAGGTCACTTTCAGATCTCAAGTCATAGAATGATTCTTTGTCATATCATTAGGGTTACCATCATATATCATTGTTAAGTCAAGCCGTCCATTAATGTGTAATTGCCTTATCTAGATCATTATCTTATAGTGAAGGTCACTATCATGTCATGAAGTTTATATATATCATTGTCATGCATACCACCATACCATTGTCAAACTACCATATATGTTACTATTATGCTTGACAAAATCACTGCTCTATATAAGGTCATTGTTATGTAACAAGGTCACTACATATAGTTGATTGTCATGCTTCAATGTCATTTTCATATGCATCACATCCATGTGATATAGAATATTGTCATACATGTTACTACCAAACCATCATAAGGTTCGTCACTGTCAATATTGCATGCCTTCAAATAACTATTATACAAACATGACTGTCAATGTGATGCCATTGTGTATGAGCAATGAGAAAGAGCCGCTATCATATGAACCTCAGGGCCACCAAGTGAACCATAGATGAATAAATACAATCTGATGTTTAAGGAGATCCAAAATCCTCAAAAATGTACAATCATTTTCCACTTATTTAATCCCTCACAGATTCCATATATGAGGCCTCCAAACAAACTGATATCCACACAAAAGAGTCAATGCTCAGCAACTTTGATGCATACAAGTAGTTTTGAAATGGATGCCCTTTTATATGCACTTATCCAACGCACTGATAATTCAGTCGTATGTGCGCATTATTATGTAGATCAAGGGAACTTTATATCTAGTGTTTGATTTGATGCACAACCTATCAGTTTATTTCATTGCGTCACTTTGTTAGACTTGGACTTTCCCAACTTGCTCAAGACAATGGCAATTAGCTTGGATTTACCATGATGGAATACATGTATGTCTCTCCTTATTTGTCAAGAAATATGAAGGTCAATATCCTCTGTATAGCTCTAAAAGCAAGCCTAATACTGCAACAGAATTTTGACACAATTGATTAGTCCTTCATACCATAGAAGTCACTACAGTTCTTGGTATTTTCTTGTCATTGGTCTTGTACCAAATTGGATAAGGGATCTCTCCTTCTAAAATGGCAGAGAAATGGTTACTTTATGCTCATAATTGATGCTTTAAGAGACTATTGCAAAGATCAAAAGTAAAACCATCGACCCACACTTCAGATCAGGGCTTGTGATGCTTAGATATTTGTCTCAAAATCTATAGTTGACCGCAAATAGTAGTTCGAATTGTTCACAAACTTTTTACACATAAGACAATACAACGCAATCATGCCATTGCAATTGTTAAACTATCCAGAGATGAGGCCACACAAGAATCATGTCTTTTCTAGCTTCTTCGCTAGTTTGAAGGAGCTATAAAGATAAGAGACCAAACCTACAATAAGATATTTATCCCAACAAAAACCTTTTAGCCCAAAAATTATGCCATAAACCCATTGAAATTTGGTTGATCATTAGGTCCAAAGAGCACATAATTATGCCCTAATGGAGGGCCGAAACTCAAAGATGAAGGAAAAATAGGATGCTTCAAGTATTTGTACTCCACTATCCCTTCAAACTTATATAAGGATAAGCCTAAACAAATTGAGAACAAAGCTAATGCTTCTTCCAACCTTCATTGTTCAAAGATCAAGTAATTTATGGCCTATCGTTAGATTATGCTTTTCTCCATAGGGCAGCAAAATGCAAAGCTCAATAAAATTCAAACAAACTATAAACGTACCATGTTAGATAAATCAACTATATGACACAATCAAACACTCAAACACTAAATAGACGACACAATCAAACTCATAACTCAATGTATCTTAGGGGAGGATATCACATTTGCACAAGTCAATCCAAATTAGTGAGTTATAATATCACAATTATATCGACTCATACCTGAGTATCATAGCCACAATCATCTGCATAAACCAATATAGATTAGCATGATACATATAACATCAAGATCCTAAGTACAATGACCATAACCATCATACATATGGCCACAATGCATATAACAACAAGTTATTATCCTTCATGACTAACTAACACATGTACATATAATCACATTGATTAACTAACATTTATCATACATTTAACCGCAAGCACCATAGACTAACATACATGTACATAACCCTAATGCTTATAACAACCATTAACCAACATACCTGCATACCAACCATACAAACCTATATGACGATCTGCTCTTACGCCAAGTTCTAGTGTTGCAACCTCACTTTGATGATCTGCATATCATGCTCTATCTTAGCTAATATATCATCATCATATCATATCGACAACATCATGATGAAATAAATACATACAATAACCTCATGCACCACAACCTTCACCATGACAATGCATGCATAACAACATATAGACACTGACATGCATAACAAATGCATATACAACCGACATGCATCCAAGACAAACGCATCCCAAAAATAACATCATCAACTTCTACATGTCAACACAATTGTAACAATTACCACCACCATGCATACATAACAAGCACATATACAACCTTCATGCATGCAAGACAAAAGCATCTGGCCCATCTAGTCCAAGTTTTGAACCATGCTCTGATACCACTCTGTGGCATCAAATATCACCCAAAGAGAACACAACCATACTCTGATACCACGCTGTGGTATTAGATATCACCCAAAGATAATGGAAACCACACATCACCTAGAGAGACCGAAACCTGCTCTAATACCACTTTGTAACACCCTCCTCCCACACTTACCCAATTTTACTGGTCCACCAAGCTAAATATGCGTCGAAGAGTTACTATGATATGATTCAACCTCCTAGATCACCCTAAGGAAGTATTGACAAAACAAAACCTTATTATCCTTCCTCAAGTGCTACAATATCCCCAAGGGTTGAACCACCCTTCCATGTGTCGAAACCCTGAATTAACTTCCTTTTCACTAATCTGGACTCCCAGTCGCATGCACAAGCCTGCATCCATGTGACTGTATGCCTCCAATTGCATGCATAACCACTGCAAGGGTGCGACTGTAATATTTTTTGGCCAATTTTGTGCCTGAGACAATGAAATTTATGCCACCTTTTAAGGGCTAGACTCCAGGTCACTGCCAAAAACTTAATGAGACTTTCCAAGATAACGAATGACACCAAGACAAAGTCTCTAACACAAAAATTGATCAAGGAATTGACCTAACCAAGCCTAACCATGACAGAAATTTTGTCAAACACACAATGAACGTGAAATCTATAGTTCATAAATATACATCTGAACATAATGATCGCATACCTATCTGAGAATCACCAAGAAGTTCTAATGCCCTCTCATATTAGCTGTAATAAAATCTAGTAGGTTGTAATGTTTCGAAAAGGAAAAATAATGATAAACAAAGTAAAATACCATACAACACAAAAATATTTAAACAACAATAAACCACCCACAATTTACACCGAAACTCCAACAAAATTCAGTCATTTTCTTATATATGGCAAAGAGTAAAATGCATGAAATGTGTGCACCTGGGTTCACCAATGCAAGCTAAACAATCCCAGATGAGAAATATGTTATCCAGATGCAGAGGAAAGGCTTCTCCTACATGTTCTGTGTTGGCCCTAGAAATTCTGTAATTGCTGGCTAGAAGAAACCCTTGTTTGAGCCTCCAAAAGTGCTCAGAAAATTTCTTCAAATTAATCTTAATCTCCCCACCAAAAACCTAAAAAACAGAGAAAGGATTTGGCCTATCCCCAAGCCAAAGTTGAACCCACAAAATGGTGCAAATTTTTCAATGAATCCACCAACCCCCTGTGACCCCCAATAAGTGCAAATTGCCCAATTTGGCCAGAAAATGCCCCACAAAACTGATATTGTTGAATTAAGCCCAAATACACCACTGGAAATCTCTCCCAACTTTGGCTAAATTCTCCCCTTAGGAATACCTCCAACCTCCAACCCTTATCTCTCATCAACCTCTATTCCTCCAACCCCTATGCACTTCCACAAATGTAGAATTTCAGCCCCAAGAATTCTCTCAACTCAGCCCTTCTCATCACCACAAAATCTTTGGCTAAATTAGGGGGAAAACCCTCGAAAATCCTTTGATGTTCTTCTCCTCCATAATTGGTTCCCCCACAAGAAATTTGAACTAATTTTTCTCCCTATAAGAAGAACGTACTCGCTGAAATAACTTGCAAATATGCCCAATGGAAACTCTGAATTGAGTTCGCCAAAGTGTCTCACTAGGGAGACACTCGAAGTTCTCTGAAATGAGGGTGGAATTCCTACTCGGAAATTCCTGGTGCTGAACAACATGGTTGTCTTGGCTAAGAATCTCAAGTGAACTAATGTTGAATTATCAAATGATCAAAGATAATCCACAAAATGAGTTCATCCTCCTTTTATAATTTCTCCTCATGCCTCTAGACTCCTTTTTTAATATTATTTTATGTAGAAATTTTGAATAATATGACACATATTCACAAAGATTATCCTGATCATACAATTATAAGCGGAACATGTATAATACATAATCTCCTCTATGTTGATCATCAATTTACAGAAGCAAAAACATTCACAGGCACACATAGAAGCATCAATCAAACTCATTAACACAGTATGTATCCCGGGGAAAGCATCTCGCTAAAAACCCCACACTATCTGTATTTTATATTGATTGAATCATGTAACAATACACAGCATAATACTTCTCACAAGTATCTCCACCTGTTACACACAATACAGCTCAGATCTGATCTCCAAATCTCTTCCATTGCTTGCCTGCCTCCACAGCTCAATACCTGCTCAAGAACTGATGAGAATGGCTTCCCAAACTCGTATTTCACCTCAAAATAATCACTCACACTTTTTTGGACGTGAGCAAAGGCTACAATACTGGGCAAATACGTGAGCAAACTCATTGGCATACTCAATCCCTTGATTGTGCAAGATCTGGTGCACAACTATAGTCACAACTGATAGCAATCTGATTCTCTACCACTTGTCCCTGTTGAACTGAACATGCACTGACATGCAACTGAGTTAACTGATGTATTCTATAGTTGTATTATGAGTTAATAATTAGTTTAACAACTCATCATTAGTCTATCTGCAGTTAGACTAATTACAACTAGTTTAACTAAGTCAAACTGAACACAACTCCATCAACTCCACAATCAACTCCACCAAACTCAACTGATTGAGTTCTAACTGAATTCATGCATGCAACAACTCAACTGACTCATAAGAAAAGTGTATTTCCTTCTGACAGCTGCATGTGCCACCTCTGTAGCTCAAACTGAAGTGCTCCAAGAGAATAAGATCAAGCTTATAGTCCAAATATTATTATGAGACAATAATATTTGACTTTTCTATTTTTGACAACCAGTCTAAAAATAGACTTTTATCACTCACACTGTGATCACTCACACTTTGATCAAAAATAGAAGTCCATCTATTTTTCCCAACTTGACCAATCATCCATAAACAGCAACCTGCAATCCATAGACATGATCCATATGTCTAAAAATAGATATAGTCTAAAAATAGACTTGCGCCAAAAATAGCCTGCGGGCCCACTTAGTGAAGGCGACTCTTTTCACTAAGCTCCATCATCTTGTTGCACTCTCAACAAGCATTTCTTGTTGCACACTTTTCAACATTTTACTGGTGGGGGCCATTTTCCACTAAATCAATTTTGCTACCATTTAATAAAATAATAATTTGTTGTTATTCTCTGATAAAATAATATAGCCACCTTTCTCCAATAATATTTTCCCCTTTTTAATTAATATTACTAAAGTTGGGAAAAACTCCTTAGTGACTCTCATGCTCACAAAATTGGGAAATTACATAGGTCATGCATTCAATAACCAATCACATATTCATCAAACATGTCAAGAGCCATAAGCAATATACATCATATAACTAGCATATAAACCAATAGATAACCAACATATAAACCATCGCCACTCAGCCATAATATCACCATCATAATCAATACATATTCTCATAGATCGCAAGATAAAACTACCTCTTATTAACATATGAAAATCCCAACTAAGTCATGGACTTCCATGTACCACTGGACCATAGACTGGGTTGAACCAAGTCTTTCTTTCAGCTAATCACTCTCGTGCCATATTCCATGCATGAATGTGGGATCTTATGGAATAACCAAAACAAAAAAAAACCAGGGCTTCCAGAGGCCAAACCACCTCAACCCTCAACCAATGATTCCACCTCACAATCGTACATCACTAACCATCACCAGATCAGTCTCCATCCAATTTATCGAGGCTCTATAGTGTTTGTTCCAACCCAGCTTCCAGGACTAGTAATTCAACCCATGGCTACCATTGGGCTCCAGAGCGTTTGTCCAACCAAGGCTTCTAGGACTAGTAATTGAGCCCACCAAGGGCTCCAGAGTGTTTTTCCAACCAAGGTTTCCAGGACTATTAACTCAACCCAAGTTATTACAGGGCTTCCAAAGCATTTTTTTCCACCAAGGCTCCAGGAACTAGTAACTCAACCCACAACCATAAGGAACATGAGCACCAACCAGAAAACAAAGATAAACCCATAACACCATGGCTATCCAGGAAATGGAAAGGCTAGGAAAAACCACTGTCAATCCAGACAATCCTCCATGCCAATGACAGATCATGACCAAAAAACCACATGCATGTTCCATGCATGCCAAAACTAGCAAGGAAATCATACATGTAACTCAGTACTTGCAAGAAAAACTCATTGTAGCCACTGATCCCGATGTCCTCTTGTGCTTTCCTACTCTTCTTTTTCCTTCTTGCTCCAAATCCAAAGTATGCCACCATGCTCCAAGAATGCTCCAAGAAACTCTAAGTGTGCAAGAGTATGAGAGAGAATAGAGAGAGAGTTCCAAGCTAGAACTGACAAAAGTCTGTGAACTGATCCTTAGAAGCCTTTTCATCATTGAGGCCTATAATTTCTTAATTTTTCTTCATTATTCCTTCAATTTCCTCCTCACATGCAACCTGTAACCTTTCACCTTCCTTTTCTCCTAATTTCCATTATTTTCATAAATAAATGTCAACTAATGCCTCTTTTCCTTTCCAAATCCTTTGCCAATTTCATTAGCCCTAATAAATCAAATGAACGCCCACTAGGATGTTTTTCCCAAAATTTGGCTTGGAATACGTGTCCCATGACCTTGGTCTTATATTTTTTACATGGAAATCAAGCAGGGGTTGTTACATTCGTTGATGGTAGAGTGAATGATATGTAGCTTTTAACCCCATACAGAAATTACCTGCATACGAATTCTAAAACACAGAAAAATAAACAATGCGAGATCATAACACATAAAACACATATACACAGAGATTTTTCCATTGGATCCCAAAACTGGGACTACCGGCTTGATTTTTCACTATGTTCCTTTCAATGTTACAATACATATCTATACATGCCGAAGCATCCAATACCATGGACCAAAAACCATCGCGTCCAATACCATGGACCAAAAACCATCGCGTCCAATACCATGGACTGAAAACCATCGTGTCCAAAAAACATGTGCGAAAATCATGCACAAAACCATAGGTGGGTCCGTCCAACCTAACATAGGGTCCAAAACCAAAATTTTCCGGGGCACTGCCCCAGACCCCATAAAGTGGGGTTACGAGTGCCCTTCAAACCCCCTGTTAACTACGTGGAAAGAATATAACACAACCCAACATTCTCCCACTTGTTGTTTTCTTTCCACAAGGGGCCATAAGAGAGCTTATTCATTTTCCCAGCCCTGAAATTCTCATTGTCTCTCTACACCAAGAGAACTTCTCAGAGCTCATAGATTTTTTCAATGCATATGCAGTATTCTTCAAAGTGTCCACCTTTACCAGCAACACCTTTTTGTCTTCTATCATATCCCTCACAAAGTGATACTGAACATCAATGTGCTTTGTCTTTGAATGATATGCAGGGTTCTTTGCCAAGAAAATTGCACTTTGGTTGTCACAGTCTATCCTTATATCTTCCTATACTAACCCCATACTTGAACACAATCTCTGCAACCAAACTGCTTCCTTTCTTGCATGAGTGGCTGCCATGTATTCTGCCTGTGTAGTTGATAGTGCCACTACAGATTGTTTCTTACTCATCCAACTGACTGCACCTCCAAATAGGTTAAACACATACCCACTTGTAGATCTTCTCTGATCCAGATCTCCAGCCTAGTCTGCATCAACAAAGCCACGAATATCCAACACTCTGTCCAATCTTGGTCTTCCCTGGTAGCACAGACCATAATCACTAGTGCCATGCAAATACCTGAAAACACGCTTCACTGCTATCCAATGCTCCTTTCCTGGTTTTGACATAAACCTGCTCAATACTCCCACTGCATGTGCAATGTCTGGTCTAGTACAGACC
The DNA here is from genome assembly GCA_031772625.1 of Pinus tabuliformis. Taxonomy (NCBI): domain Eukaryota; kingdom Viridiplantae; phylum Streptophyta; class Pinopsida; order Pinales; family Pinaceae; genus Pinus; species Pinus tabuliformis. The sequence goes on from CM062811.1 coordinate 466,691,448, forward strand.
ATTGCATACATCAGGCTACTGACTGCACTTGCATATGGAACACGAGACATGTCCTCTTCCTCTTCTTGTGTCTTGGGACATTGTTCAGCAGATAACTTCACACCTACAGGAATGGGAACCTTCGCCGATTTACTATCCTGCATATTAAACCTCTGCAGTATTGTCTTGACATACTTCCTCTAGTTTAACTAGAGCTTCCTCTTTGCTCGATCTCTTTTAATTTCCATGCCAAAAATATAGTTCACAGCACCAAGATCTTTCATGTCAAATTTGGAGGACAATTGGGTCTTCAAATCCTGGACAATTTCTTTGTCATTTCCAACCAACAACATATCATCCTCATACAAGACTAGATAAATAACACGGTCACCAATTAATTCAAAATACACACAGTGATTTGCTTTGCTTCTAGTGAAGCCAAGTCCACGTATAAATGTATCAAATTTCTGATACCACATCCTTGGTGACTGTTTTAACCCATACATATACTTCTTTAATTTTCATACTAGTTCTTTCTTACCCTTCGCTGCAAAGCCTTTAGGTTGCTTCATGTCGATTTCCTCTTCCAGATCCCCGTGAAGAAATGTTGTCTTCATATCCATCTGTTCTACCTCAAAATCAAAAGCAACAGCAACAGATAAAAGTAATCTAATAGAAGTTACCTTGGAAACAGGAGAAAAAATACCGCCAAAATCAATTCCTGGCTCTTGGGAATAACCTTTTGCTACCAACCGAGCTTTGTATTTCTCTACTTTTCCTTCTACATTTGTCTTCTTTTTGAACATCCATTTGCTACCAATGGGTTTCCTTCCAGCTGGGCACTCCACCAAATCCCAAGCCTCATTTTTGTGCAAAGATGCCATTTCATCAACCATGGCCTCTTTCCAGATTTTTCCATCCTCTGAATCTACTGCTTCCTTCATAGTTCTAGGATCATCGTCAGTAATAGATAAAGCAAAATTTGAACAAAAAGCAGATGGACTATACCTTTCAGGCTGCCTTCTTTCTCGAACTGATCTTCTCACTGCCGAAGTTTGTGGCTCTTCATCTTCTAATTCCTCCTCTGTTGTAGAGTCTGATTCTTCCTCCTTTAGCTCAAACTCTATCTTCTCAGGTTCCTGTTGTTGGACTTCATGTTTAATAACATCTTTCACCTCTCTGAACACCACATCTTAGCTATACACAACCTTTCATGTGATTGGGTTCCAAAGCTTATAACCCTTTAAACCATCCTTATACCCAACAAAGATGCACTTTTCAGATTTACTATCCAACTTGGTTTGTTTCTCCTTTGGAACATGTACATATGCATCACATCCAAATACCCTCAAATGTGAAAGAGAGGGTTTCTTACCAGTCCATACCTCTTGTGGAGTCTTATCCTCCAACCTTGATGAAGGTGACCTGTTGACCAGGTAACAAGCAGTATCCACTGCCTCTACCCAAAATTCTTGTCCAACCCGGCACCACTGAGCATGTTTCTTGCCCTTTCCATCAATGTCTTATTCATTCTTTCTGCAACTCCATTTTGTTGAGGTGTATATGGAGTAGTCTTCTGTCGTGCTATACCACACTCCTTGCAGAATTTTTCAAATTCCTTACTACAAAACTCTCCATCATTATCTGTCCTCAGCACCTTTATCTTCTTCTCTGTCTAGTTTTCCACCAGAGCCTTAAATTCTTTAAACCTATCAAAGACTTCAGATGTCTTCTTAAGGAAATATATCCATGTATTCCTTGAGAAGTCATCTATAAATGATACATAGTACGCAGACTTACCCAGTGATGGAACCTTCATAGGTCCAAACACATCACTGTGCATAAGTTCTAATATCTATTTCGCCCTCTTACTACCAAAGGGGAAACTCACCTGATTCTGCTTCCCATATACACAATTTTCACAGAAATCAAAATCCAGAGAGCTATTACTCATACCTTCTATGATACCTTTACCATGAAGTATTCGAAGGCCCTTTTCTCCAATATGTCCAAGCCTTTGATGCCACAACATGGTCTTCTCTCCAAAGACCACTAGATTTTCTGCTCCACTTTCAGGAACCATAGAACTATTGCACCCATCAATAACAGTGCTACCTTGCAGCTTGTACAGAGTTCCAATTCAAACTCCCCGCATCAATACCAGTGCTCCTCGAACCATGTTGCAGGTATCCTTCTAGAACATTGATTTTACACCTGCATCATCCAGCTTGCTAACAGAAATCAGATTTCTGGCTAATGCAGGAATATTTAGAACACCTGGAAGTTTTCTAACCCTTCCACCTTGCAACTTCAACTTTACTTTTCCGTGACCAATGATTCTAGCCTTCCTGTCATCCCCCAAGAAGATATCACCACCATCATATTTCCAATACTCGTAGAACCACTCTCTATGGTGAGTGAAGTGAAAGGATGCACCTGAGTCAATCAACCATGCCTCATGATCTACATGTGTACTTGAAGAAGCCAAGTACACATCCCCACCTTCATCTGAGGTGGTTTTCGCCTCTACAGAAAGAGCCTCATCAAATCCCTTTCCTTTGTCAGGAGATTTAGATTTACAATCCCTTTTGTAGTGCCCTTCCTTTCCACATTTCCAGCACACCACCTTTACAGGTTTTCCTAGAGATTTACATCTCCCACTCGATGACTTATTTTTGTTTCTGTTCTGGGTCCGCCCTCATATAGACAAGGCATCACCATTTTGGCTCGAGGAAAAACAGAGTTTTTATGTCCTATGTATAAAAATTTCATGTAGTTTTTAATTCTCCTATATGTAATAAGTTCAGAAATGCAGCCCTGGGTCACCTTGCCAAACTCCTACACTCCAGCTCCTACAAAAGAGACAAGAAAATCCAAGCATTAGTCCATCAAATGACAAAAAGAGAGCCAAACTACAAAACAAAGTTTTTAAAGAACAAAGTGAAAAGGAAAACTTTAGAAAGTGGGTTTTCTAAATGAAAAATTAAAATCAAAAGTATATAAAGTGCTCTTTGTGTTGAAGACATCATTTTTTGTGCTAAAGTGAGAGAACAAGGAGAAAATCGCGATTTGAGGTGAAAAGAGGGAAATCACAACAAAGTTTTGGAATCCCTATTCGTGTGGCGCACCTAGGCATAGGCACGGTGCACCGGGTGAAGGATTTACACAGAACTTTGGACTGGCATGGCGTACCTTCCAGGAACAGCGCACCTAGGTGTTGGCGTGGTGCACTAGTCTACCAAGCCACAAATTCATTCAAATGACCTTCTAAAAGCTCCAAAATTTTGCAACATCATTCCTCCAAGTAAGTAAAGCCTCCTATTTGCCATAGCAAGACATTTTATCATCATTGATGGTGTTTAGATAGGTGAAAAATCAAACGCTAATTTGCTTCACAGTTGCATTGCAAAAATGTCCAAGGTTTTGTAATTTTATCATACTTGCTATTTTTACTCCCCTACGTAATTCTCCCATATCCCATCCCTCTCCACTAAATTTCCTTAATTTTATTCCCCTTTCCCTCTTTCATTTACACTCATCTTACTCCCTTTTTCCCAAACCCTAACACCTAATTCCCACTATTTCCCAAACCCTAATCTTCATTACCAAAACTCTATCACTCCCTAATAACCCTATAGAAAGCATCAAAACCTTTCGCTCATCAGTCCCATTCATCAAATCCCAAAGAAGAAAACAGCAGTCACCTATTCTTGAAATAAAATCTCTTCATACTTATCATTTTGCACCATATAATGGAAAATATGGAAACATATTCAACTTATGAAAGGGATGAGGAAAATGTGAGTGATTCCTCCCAAGATATTCATGCACCAAGAAAACCACATAAGGGATGAAAACACATCCAGGAGGAGCCCACTACACTCATAGAGTTATTGGCTTGTCCTATTGTAGTAACATGTTTTAAACATCAGTCTTGCTACCAGTTTTGTGAGATGTTGGAGAGGGTGAAATACCACCATGAACTTGCCAGGCTATTTGTCCTTCATCTTCACAATGGCCAAGTGAACTTAGCAGGTGTTTCCTTCACTTTGACACCTGAAACTATAGCTACAGCAACAGGTATTCCAAATGTAGGTAAACAGTGGAACAAAGGATAGCTTGTGGGCAAAGAGCATTATGAGCCTTATATCAAGGCTAGTTATCAAAAGCAAATCAGTAGGGTCTTTCCTTTCATATACCTACAAGACACTTATGCTCCACTCATGAATCTTATTATCAAATACTTCATGTTGACACCTAATATTTGTGATTGGGGGAATTTGTAAATAAATAAATCAGGAATGTGAACAGTCATCGGGAGATGAACTGAACAATCACTCCTAATGTATATAACAATAACCTACCTATGGAATAATCAGACGAATCAGTTTTACTGCCTTTGGAGAGTTACTGCCTGGCCTGACATGGTATCAGAGCTAGTTCTAAAAATAGTTGTAACTCCCTTCATTTTTGCCACTGCCTTTGTCCTGAGCGCTGCTCTGCCTCTATCCTGAAATAGTTTGCCACTGCCTCTGTCCTGAGCGCTGCTCTGCCTCTGTCCATTGCCTGACCAGATATAGTGCTGCTCTGCCTCTGTCCATGGCCTGACATGCCCAGAGATGCGTTGGTGCCTCTATGCAGACCTGTCCAAGCTCATTTCGCTCTCTGCGCTTCTATGAATATCAGTTTCACTCTTACATCCATCGTAACAGTATTTTCAAGTGTGTTTTGCTGTCCAATCCCTTTATTCCTACTTCCTTCAAACGATCACAGGTGCCTGCAACAGTAAGAGGGTTGTGATCTTGCACATTATAGTGATCGAATTCCGCCTGATCGAATTTCTTATCTGTATACTGCATGAAATCGCAGAGTCGCCTTCTTCATCGAGTGTCATTTCCTTGTGCTGCAAAATAGGCTTCGGCTCCTCTTTAATTGATACAATCCTCCTCGCCACCCTGGTCTTGTCCTCTACTTCAAAACTATAATAATTATAAGCTCTTTAAAGCTTGAACCTGTTATAAACTTTTTGATGATTCCCGGCGTTATAGTGCTGACGGCAAGGTTACAGCGATTCGAAGGTTACAGTGTTGACGGCAAGGTCACAGCGATTGGAAGGTTACAGTGTTGATGGCAAGGTTACAGCGATTCAGAGATCTATCGGCACTGGAAGAGCTGTCGAATCACCTCCGTTCCTTACCTTGGCACCGCCCGGACGAGTGGTATCGTTTGCATGAACCGCTTGTCGCTGTATATGCCATGTCACAGCGTTTTGAATATTGAATGCGTTGTTGAATTAAGGCTTGAATGCGTTTGCATTATTAACGCTGTTGAATTAAAGCTGAGTATTGAATGTGTATTAATTCGAGTATTGAATGTGTATTAAAGCTGAGGTTTGAATAATAACGTGGTGCGAATCCGGGGAAAACACTGTGGGTATTAATTTTGAGCACTGTGGGTGTATATATATATTGTCCAAGTCTGTGGTCCAGATTATATATATATTGAATGGTTTTCATTTGTGTGTGGAGCTCTTGCTTAAAAGAAAATAAAAGGGGAGGATATTTTATAAATTTTGCAGACATTTGAAGAAAACTTAGTGCATAAAGAATTTGAAATCTTTTGCCCTTTTGAGTACAATTTCACTGTATATCAGCAGAATTTTTTTTCTATCAGCAGAAGTTTTTTTTTTACAGAATGCATTCAATCATCTTTATGGTAGGAATAGTTCTCACTGGCAAGGAGAACTATCTTGAATGGTCCCGGATGATAAAACACACCCTCATCTTCAATGAGTTGTGGAAAGGAGTGTGTGTCGGAGAAGGAGACAATGACCCAGTACAACCTACATCAGACAAAGAGCTCGTCATTTGGGAAAACAAGAACAGCAAAGCCTATGCATTAATCGCAGCATCTGTAAATGAAGAGGTGAGACGCCATATTTCATCATATTCAACTGCCTTTGAAGCTTTACAAAAGTTGAAAGAACTCTATGACTCACATTATGCACTTGAAGTTGTTCAGCTCATGATTAAACTCTTCACTCTTGAACTGAAAAATAATGATCCTCTTGCTCTTGCATCTGAAGTAAAGTCTATAATGCATGATATCAAATCCACTAAGGTCGAGTTGGATATCCCTCTTATTTCTTTTCTCAAGGCACTCTATCCTACCTACTCCAATTATCTTGAGTCTTTACAAGCAAATGGAAATCTTAAAGATATAACCTTTGACTCTCTTGTGAAAAAGTTTGTTGAAAGAGAGAAAGCCTTTGGAAAGAAGACAGCCCCTGAATCTTCTGAAGAGACTGTGTGCCTTTCTCATAAAGAAAAGCATCCTGCTCAAGATTCTACAAGAGGAAGAGGTGGACGAAGAGGAAGAGGAAGATACTTCAGAGGTAGGGGGGGCAGACATTCTCAAGGAGAAAAGGCAAACTTACACTGCATTCACTGCAAAAGAAATGGATCACATGATGCTTCTACATGCAAGCTACCATGGGACAAAATTGAGCAGAAAAGAAACCAACATAAAGGTAAAACTGATGATACAAACAAAGGTAAAGCACCTGAATCCACTCACTATATTGAGGCACAATGTAACATTGGAGTAAATGAAGATTTGTTTAATGCTTCACTTGCTTCTTCCAAAAATGATTGGTTGCTTCATTCAGGAGCAACCTGTCACATGACTTAGAAAAGATTTTTTTGAAGATTTCACTGACAATGTTGATGGAGCAGTATACTTTGTAGATCAGTAAAAAATCAAGCCATCAGGGCTTGGCACAATTAGGCTTAAACTGCCTGGCCTTCCAGTCTTTCTTCTAGATCATGTTCTATATCTCCCACAGCTCAAAAGAAACTTGTTGTCCTTGGTTCACATCCATCAGCAAGGTCACTCCATTCATATGTTTGATGGCAAGCTTGAGGTAAGAAAAGCATCTGATCACTCACTTGTCATGAGGGGAATAGAAGAAGAAAGGCTTCTCAAACTGCAAGGAACCTCTGCTCATGCACAACATTTCTCATATATTTCTCATCATGAAGAAGGTACACTTCCATCAAGTTTATTATGGCATGCTAGATTTGGACATTTAAACTATGACAGTCTCCGCTTATTGAAGAAAAATGGTGTTGCTGGTTTGCCTACAATTCCTAGGAAACATAAGCAATGTGATGCTTGCATTCTAGGAAAGCATAGCAAACAGTCTTTTCATGATTCACATTCAAGAGCACATAGGAAGCTTGAACTCATTCATTTAGATTTATGTGGTCCAATGCCTGTTCCTTCTGCAAATGGAAATAAATATATCATGACATTTATTGATGATTACACCAGAATGTGTTGGGTTTATTTATTGAAGAACAACTCTGATGCCTTTCAAACATTCAAGAATTTTCATAAATGGATTGAAAATGATGCACAATCTCATATTAGGTCTATTCGCACTGATAATGGAAAAGAATATACATCAAATGAATTTGAAAACTATCTTCGCCAACATGGGATCAAACATCAAACAATTGTGCCTTATAATCCCCAACAGAATGGTGTAGTTGAAAGAATGAATAGAACAATCTTGAATATGGTACGATCCATGCTTTTCTTCAAAAATGTAAAGATAATGTTTTGGGCTGATGTTGTTCTATGTGCTGCATATATAAAGAATAGATGTCCATCTAATGCTATAAGAAACAAGACTCCTTATGAATTGTGGTATGGACATGTTCCTTCGGTAAAACATCTCAGGATCTTTGGTTCCACCTGTTATGCTTTGATACCAAAGGTACATAGAAACAAACTTGGTGCTAGAAGTTGTAAGTGTATCTTCCTGGGGTATTCAAACACCTCCAAAGCATATCGTCTCTATGATGAAGTAAATAAAAAGTTTGTTGTATCTAGAGATGTAATTTTTCTTGAATCATCCAAATCTGACAATGTTGTTGAGCGGCAACTTGATCGCTTGGATAAATTCACAAAAATGAAATCATTTCAAGAATTTGATAATCAAATTCCACATCTTGAAGGGGGGATTCCTATACTAGATCAACATGTGGAATCTTCTTCTGAAGAACAATCTCCCCTGCATGAAACTCCAACAATGGATGATGCTTTAAGTGATGTAATTGATAGAATTGGGAGACTCAATCTTGATTCAGTCCCAACTCAATCAACAGAGCGGTCTGGACCATCTCAGAAAGGTCCCCCAAAGTGGCTGACAAAGACACTTGAAAGTGTTCATCCTGATGAAATTGGAAAAACAGGAACTAGAAATTCAAACCGACAAAATGGAGGTGATGTAGATGACTCTAATTCACCTGTTAATATGGGTGTTACTTATGATTGTGAATTGAAATTGTCTATAGATTTTGAACCAACTTCCTTCAAAGAAGTTGCTTCTCATGATGAATGGAAAGAAGCGATGCAAAAGGAGTATGATGCCCTCATAAAAAATGGCACTTGGAAGCTGGTTGATCCTCCATTTGGAACCAAACCAATTGGCTGCAAGTGGGTCTACAAGAACAAGTACAATGCTGATGGATCACTTGACAAGCACAAAGCTAGGCTTGTGGCAAAAGGTTTTGCACAAAAGGAAGGGGTCAATTATGAGGAAACTTTTGGCCCCACAGCAAAATGGGCCACCATCCGGACACTCTTTGCACTAGCAGCTCAGAACGGTTGGAAAGTCCATCAAATGGATGTAAAAACTGCATTCTTGAATGGAGATCTAAAAGAGAATGTTTTTATGTCCCAGCCTGAAGGATTTGCTGTGAAAGGACATGAACATAAAGTATGCAAACTTGTGAAGTCCTTGTATGGCCTCAAACAAGCACCGCGAGCCTGGTATGAAAAACTAACTGAGCATCTTTTCAAACTCAACTTCAATCATTTTGATCTTGATGATGCAACTTTATTTGTCAAGAAAGTTGGCAAAATAGTTGTGTATCTTGTGGTATATGTAGATGATCTTTTAATGACAGGGAACAATGAAAGCTACATTGCATCCATAAAGAAGGAATTGGGGTAAAGTTTTGAAATGACTGATTTGGGCTATGTTCATTACTATCTTGGCATTGAAGTAACCCAACATCCAAAATCCATATTTCTTTCTCAAAAGAAATACATTGGAGATTTGTTAAACAGATTTGGCATGACAGAGTGCAATCCTCTTTCTACTCCAATGGAACAAAACTTAAAGCTCACATCTATTGAAGGAAAGGAATTTGAGGATGCAACAAAGTATAGATAGCTTGTAGGAAGTCTCATATACCTCACTACTACCAGACCAGACATTTCATTTACTGTTGGAATCCTCTCCAGGTTCATGCAAAAGCCTTGTGAGGGACATTGGTCTGATGCAAAAAGAGTTCTAAGGTACTTGAAGGGAACTCAAGACCTTGGAATCAAGTATACACAGGTGGACGACTTCAGCTTGACTAGATACTCTAATTCAGACTTCGATGGAGACAAAGAAACTGGGGTATCTACTTCAGGATATGCTATGAGTCTTGGATCAGGATCTGTCTCCTGGAGATCACACAAACAATCAGTTCCAACAGATTCCACAACAGAAGCAGAATACGTGGCAGCAGCTGAAGCAACGAAATAAATTGTGTGGTTCAGGAAAATTCTTGAAGATTTGCATGTAAAACAAGTACAATCAACTCCACTCATGATTGATAACACCTCTGCAATAAAGTTGGCCAAGAATCCAAAGTTCCATGATCGAACAAAGCATATCAATACTAAATATCATCTTATTCAACATCATGTTGAGGCCAAAACAATCCATCTCCGTCATTGTTCCACAAATGAGCAAATTGCAGACATCTTCACCAAAGCACTTGGAAATGAAAAGATTGAACGATTCAGAATGATGCTTGGACTCACCAACATCCCTTCAGATTAAGGGGGGGAATGTTGACACCTAATCTTCGTGATTGGGGGAATTTGTAAATAAATAAATCAGGAATGTGAACAGTCATCGGGAGATGAACTGAACAATCACTCCTAATGTATATAACAATAACCTACCTATGGAATAATCATACGAATTAGTTTTACTGCCTTTGGAGAGTTATTGCCTAGCCTGAAACTTCACCTATGAAGGGAGATTTTCTCACTTGTACACTTATCAGGTTAGATTATTGATGCATTTCATTAGAGTGAGGATGATGAACCTCCCCTATTTCATATGCAGAAACATTGAGAAAATGGCTACATTGGTGCAAAGAAAATCTCTTCATCAGCAGTTCAACAACATTTATCATTTTTCATTGATCAAGATTGTTGTTTTGCATCAGCTGAGTTTGTTGAATGTTTCATGGGATACTTTAATTTCACATGAGGTTTTCAAAAGCCCTCAAGTGACCCCATCAGTGTTTCAAGGGGGGGGCCTTCAAATCAACCAGAGGTTCATAAGACTCAAGCTACAGGTGTGCCAGTATTTGTCACTTATGAAAAAGGCACAAGGAGATTATTTGCAACTGCCATACGAGTACTATCTCCACCTGGGGTGGAAGGGGTCTCATTTCCTTCACTAGACAACAGGAAAATGTTATCTTCACCCAGGGTGAAAGGGGCTTTGCCTTCTTCTTTAGTAGAACAGGTACAGGATAAATGGAAGCAACCATTGCATGAGGAAGGGCCTTCTGAAGGTTAGGAGAGAGATTTTATTTTGATTCAGGATGAGGATACTGATTTGGGCTCCCAAAGCTCAAGACTCAAGGAGATCATCAAAGAACAAGAAGCTAACATCCATGCCTTATTTCTTAACCTTGAAAGGGCTAAGTGGATCATTAATTACCTTGAGCAATAGAACAAGTAGTTGGAGGATAAACAGACAATCATGGAGCTGCAAACCATAAGGGAAAACAAGCAAGCAGCAAAAAGAAAGAAAGTCAAATTGACACCCCTTGAGCAAGAGATTGATGTTGACCAGGAATCTTGGCTAGAGAGGGTGAATATGCACTTGGAGAAGCTGCTTGAGAAATCCAATAAGGAGAAAAATATGTTGCGGCACATGGCTTATCACTATTTGGCACGAAACAAAATTTGCAAAACTAGGATAAGGTGCCTAAAAGCCAAGTTGAGGAAGACTTTGAGGAGCAAGAAAGAGCAAGATAAGCTCAAGATCTTGGCTGAAGCTTCATTGGCCTAGTATAGTACTTGATGCAAATCTCTCATGCCAAATTTCAAGAAATTTACTAAACTTTTTGGCAATTTTGAATTTTTCATGGAAAAAGCAGGTTTTTCCGGCAGGTGCGTAGCACCACCTGGCGCTCGCTTTTGATAATGACCTCCTTTGGAAGAAAACTTTGCATTTTTGGATTCCTTATGAAAAATTATGCATGCCCAGAAATTACTAGGAAATATTGACAAGTTTTGGACCTCCAAAAGGGTCAAAAACACCCCAAAAAATGCCCTCTCTGCCACTTTTTGGCCACACAAGAAGCAGTGTTGGGAGAACTGATTTTTGGAGGGACAGATGGGCATCAAATTCAAAAAATCCACTTGTCCTAGAAAGTATATAGGTAGATCTTTCCAACAAGCCAACTTGGAGTAAATTTGGTGAAGGGGAAGGCCTCCAAATTCAGCTGGGAAAAAGCGCTACGCATAGAAAAAGTGGTGCTACGCACAGGAGGAAAAAGTGCCAATTTTGCTAAAAAAACTCTGTTTTTCACCTAGTTTTTTTCTAGTTTAACTTTTTCTATCTTATGGTAAAATTCATGATGTGACCTGATGTAAATTGATGTACTATGATGTAAAAATGATAAAAATTGACTTGATAAGGTAGATACATCAGTTGTAGGTGGTTTGGAGATGATTGAATCAGTTTCCTAGGTTTTAGAGGCAAGTTGTTCCACTGCCTACTTTTGTGTTCCTAATTTAGATATGGTTGAAACCACCCCTCTTCTCATGGATTCAACCCCTGATGGATAGCATAGGTGGTTTGGAGGTCTATATCATGTGTTTTTTCAGTCATTTGTAAAGGTTGGACTCTTGTGAATGCTTTGAGCATTATTGTACATTCACCTCTGCAGTTTGGCAAGGAAATAGACCAGGGTTTGTGGAATTTTGTGGGATTCTTGTGGCAAAGTGATTTAGTATTGTTTTTCCTTTTGTGATTCAAGTTATCATGTGTTTATGTGTACCATCATCTCTCTCTATTCAGCTTAACTAAATGAATCAAGTATAAAGGTGGAAATCATTGATGTTGCAATGCTCTACCTTAGGGTTTGTTTAGTTTTACATGTTTTCTACTGTTTGAAGAGGATTCCTAATACTTTCATGCCCTCTCCAACTCGTCACAAGTCTTAAGACTTCCCATGTCATTTAATTCAAAGTACTAAAGCATTTGCCTACCTCGCCCCACAAAAATATCTGCAAGACTAAGTTCATTCCCCGGACCCAAAACTGCCTTTCACATTTGATCCAACAATTAAACTCCTCTGAGCATATACCTAGCCTAAAATTAGTCTTTATATTAGTCATCTCAAGCCTCATTTTCTATATTCTCCTGAGATTGACAAGGAGAGAGCCCTCTCCTGACCTGGTAGGGCTAGCTACTAGGTTAAGTGTGGTTTGATGTTACCCTAGACCTGCCTTTCTCAGCCTGAGGTGGATTTAGGCCCTAACAGAATCCACACACTAATGTACAAAAGTAATTACACGGAATTCAAGCATAATACTTTTTCAGATAAAGTCCATTTTGGGTTGTGATAATGCTTTACCTTCATAGTCAACCAACTCATAGGCACCTTTTTGCAAGGCATATTTAATGATGTATAACCCATGCCACATAGGTTCAAATTTTCTAGCTCCCAACTTATCGTTGGCTTGGTCATACACAAAACCAAGTCACCTTCAGTGAAAACTCGTGGAGAAACAGTTTGATAAAAATGAGCTTTAGCTCATTTTTTTTGTGCTTCGATCACCATCGTAGCAATACGATGGGTCTCATCAAGCCTCTTGAGATAAAGTAACTACTCCTCTTTAGGCGAGGTATTGGGGAGTAGCTCGATAGCTAGCTTTAACAAAGGAATTTCACACACGATCGAGAGTGTTGCCTCTAAACCATAAACCAACTGGAATGGAGTGAAACCAATGGTTGTCTTAGTCGAAGTCTAGTAAGCCCAAAGAGTCAAGAATAACATGAGATTCCAATCCTTTTTATGCTTCCCAATGGTTCGTTGAAGCATAGTAATCAAAACTTTGTTAATTGCTTCAACTTGGCCATTGGCCTATGGGTAGTAAGGAGTTGAGCTATCATGGTGAAGACCCAACTAAGTAGTCAGCTCTGCCATCATGTACTAATGAAAATGTGATCCGTGATCAGTGATAATGGCTTGAGGGATGCCAAAATGGGCTATGACATGGTTAAAGAGGAACTGAGCAACAGTGATACCGTCAGAATTATATGTGGACATCACCTCGGCCCATTTAGTAAAATATTCGACAATGACTTTGATATAGCATGCCCCCTGGTCGAGCGAGGGTTACATGTCATGAAATCTATGCCCCATTTAGAAAATGGGCCCAATGATAACAACTGGGTGTAAGGTTGTTGGCGGGGCGTGCTATTTGCAGTTATAAATATGACATTCATGGCACTTTTGAACTGTCATAATACAATCTTTGAAGATAGAAGGCCATAAATAACCAGTGTGAAGGATCTTTTGAGTAGTGGCATAGCCTAACATGTGACCACCACATGTCCTAGAGTGGCAATCATTCAAAACTCGTTCAGCCTCTTCAAGTGTGAAAAAATTGCGAGGAACATAATCAACACCGACTTGGTACAACGTTTCGCCAATAATCTAATAAGGTTGAGATTGATGCTGAATGTGGCGTTAGTTGGATCGAGACAACTCGGATCATAAATTTTGGGTCTGAAGATAAAAAATAATATCTTCAAACCATGGGTCGAGGAATCTTCTCAGTAAAATCAGTGGAGGTGTTTCCAGAAGGAAGGGCGAAAATTAATTTGGCAAAAAAGAGTGACTTCTTCAATTTGGCGACACTGAACTCCAAATCAAACTCTTGCAGGATAACAATCCATTTAGAGTATTTTCCCCCAAACAACTAAGGAGTCAGAATATAATTCATGGAGTTACAGCCAGAAATCACTGTGGTCTTCCATATAAGAATTTGATGGCGAAATCGTTGAACATCATGGACTACTGCCAAGGCAAGTTTCTCTACATGAGCATATCAAGTTTTGGTGTCAATAAGGTTTCGACTCAAAAATAAACCACATGTTCATTGCCATAATCATCATCCTGAACCAACAACATAGCAATGGTACTATCAGCCGCAGCTAAGTATGGGAAATAATCGCGATGATAGTGAGGGGGATGCAATAAAGGAGCACTGATGAGTGTTTTCTTTAGAGAATCGAAATATTTTTGGGAAATTTCATCCCAAATGAATGGGATCCCCTTTTTGAGAAAGCAAGTAAATCCCTTGGAAAGCTTAGCATGATTAGGAACAAAGCGACGAAGAAAATTAGCATTTCCTTGCAAACTCTGCAATTGGTGCAGTGATGAAGGAGGGGATAAATTTACAATAGCCTCAACTTTCAAATTATCTATTTGGATGCCTTCTTTGGAAACAACAAAACCCAAGAGCTTACTAGATTCTATGCAGAAGACACATTTATGCGGATTGAGATGAATATTATAGTGTCGACATCGTAGAAAGATTGCTCGAAGGTGGTTCGGATGGTCACGATGCTTAGCAAAATGAGCTTGTAAGTCGTCTAGATAAGGTTGAACAATGTGTTTAATATCATGAAAGGCATATGACATTGCTTTCTAAAAGGTAGCACCAACATTTTTAAAACCGAAAGGGAGATTCTTATAAGTAAAAGTCCCCCACGAACAGATGAAAGCGGTCTTGTGTTGATCATCGGGTAATATGTTAATCTGCTTGTAACTAGAAAAACCATCCTTAAAAGAGAAGATCTCACTCCCAGTGCACTCATCAATGATTTAATCAATAAAGGGAGTGGGATAGTTATCATTAGGGCATGCACGATTGATGTTGCAATAATCAACACAAACTCGGATTGTTCCCTGCTTTTTAGTAACAGGTACAATATTAGAGACCCAATCTGTCAATGGGATAGGGTAAATAAAACCATCTTTTAGAAGTTTTTAAACTTCTCCCTTAATAGAAGTGGCCTTCCTGGGATGCACAGGACAGAGTTGTTGATGAACAGGGTTCACGTTACGATACGTGGGTATTTCATGCACCATAATAATTGGATCAATACCAGGCATTTCCTCATACGACCAAGTGAAGACATCACAAAGTTCTTTGAAAAGGTCAGTGTAAACCTTGATCTCATCAGGAGAATAGGAAACCCCAATGTGAATGTTCTTGACAATTCCAGGTTTAATGGAAATGTCGATTAGCATGGTTGCAATAATATTTCCCATATTACCTTCGGGCAAAACTTCATGCACCAAAACAGGTGTTTGAAGTAGATGCATCATGTTATGAGAAAAAAATCCTCGAGACACGAGGGAATCTCACTTAGACTTGGAAGAAACGAGGAACGATGATGGGCATCATTCCAAAGAGTTTCGTCAAGAGACATAACCTCAACAATACTATCTTCAATGGGGAATATCTCGTTCAAGGGATCGAAGAATCCCAAGAACCAAGCCAAGGAGATTGCGAATAGGTATCCAGGTGCATACTAAGAACATCATGACTTTCTGAAGTAGACGCGGAAGCTGATATAGTTTCAAGATAAGCTTGTTCTAAGGGACTTAGCAGCATAGTGTCACCAAATGAATCAACCTGATAAAGAAGGAATGATCCAGGGGTCGGTAGAGATAGAGATCATGTTGATCGAGGCAACATGCGAAGGTGGGAGAGAAAAAGTTCCCATTAAGGAAGAATATTTGAAAATACTTGCCCCATGCTCTCATATGGAATATTGATATTTCCCACATATGGGACGTTGCCATTTGAAGCACTGGAAGATAAAAAAGAAAAATTGATCGACGGTGACAATTTTCCCTTCATGAGGAAAAAGGAGCACTCATAACAAAGAGGAAACCACACAAAACATGGCATGAGTCCAACTTCGCCCAAGTAGAAGGTTGTAATTCAGATTCAAATCTACCACTTATACTTCTAACTCGACAGTCTTCCCTTCCAAAGTGATGGGAAAACTTGTGAGAATACAATAAGGATGGGAGCCTCTACCATCAAAGGCCTCCAAGGTGTTCAGGGACTCGTTTAGAGGTGGACAACCAATGGCTTTCCAACCTGAAATAAACATGATGTAGGTGGAAGCACCTTCATCAATGATAGTCCCATGGATCATATTTCCTTTTATAATAACTTGAACCAAAAATGAAATTTGATGAGGAGTACGAGGAACATGGTTTTCAAGATCGAAAGTAATCAAGTTCGAATCAGTAGGATCGATGCCTCCTACAGCAAACAATAATGATTTCCACTATGTTGGACAAGTTTGGAGAACTTCCAAAGCAGACATCATCGAAGGTGCTTGAGCTAAATCTTTGACAATATTGTAATGTTGAGTAGTTCTAGTGTTCAAATGATAGGACAACTTCTGAAGCACACCTTTGGGAGGTAGTCGGGTGACAGATTCATTATTAGGTTTCTCGATATGGATAGGAACAGAACTGAGTGGAGCAGAAGTAGAAGGTATATCATTGGCTTCCTTTTCTACCATCTTCTTTTAAAGGGTCTAATAATCTTTCAATCGAGTGGCTACAGAGATAGGAAATGAACCCATCATCATGTAAACCTAAGAACCAGATGAGGCAGAGGATTGTGGTTGGTGTACCAACTTAGTCTGTTGAGATGGAAATATCTCTTTTAATATAGTCAGGGTCCCTTTCAATAAACAACTAACTTCTGCACGTCAAGGAAAATCCTTGGTGTAATGATCTTCCTCACAAATGAGGCAAGGATATTTCAGCTTTCGTTTGGAGGCATCATCAGCGGATGACTTAGGAGGATCCTATTTGGGGGTTGTTGGTACCATTCCATTACCATCTTTTTCTTCTAGAAACACCATCATTTGTCTACCTTTTTCCTCCATAGACCCCTTATATCCATCGAAATTGATTAATTAATAGCATTATAGTTGTTAGTTTGCATTAAAGTTAATTTATGAATTTTTATGTTAGAAATTAGGAATTTTAAATAAAAAGATTACAGGAAGTCATAACATCCTGTAAATGGTTTATCATCTGACACATGGCATGACAGGCAAGCCAAAGCAATGGATAGGAATGAGACTTGGAATGTACATGCATGGTGAAAAATTGATTCTATAGCAAATCAAAAGCTCCTGGTTATGCGGTCAACGCTGGTCAAACCCCAGCCTTTTGGTTACAAAGGAAGTAAAAGCCATGGTTTCCCAAACCAGTTTCGTTTTGTTTTTTTTGGAAATTGGTTTAGATTAGAAATGACCAAAAGTCATTCCATTGTAAAAGCAGAAACATCTGCTTAATGAATGTACATTCGATTCAGATAGGGACAAGCAGATAAAGACTGCGTATTATTTGTTTTCGGGAACAGTTACGATTATTATCTCTTTGCATCGTTTGAGAACAGAACTCTTGTATGTGATTGCAATCTTCAGCACTTAAATATAGTCACGGTTTTACTCCAGCAGTTTTTATGCGTTAATACTCTCGTTGCTTGAGTTTACTTCAATGTACCATTAGAAAACATTCAAAGACAAGAAACATGCCTTAAAAGACTACCCATTAGAAAACATTCAAGTTTGTGCCTTTTGTACTAAAAATCATGATATATTTCATTGCTCTAAAGTCAAGGTTTTGCAGAATTGTAATGTGGCAGCTAACACAGATATGGAAAATGTGTATTTCATGGGTGCAAAGAGACCATGGCAGCCAAAACCTGCACCTCAAGGTATGTTCCCAAACCAGAATTTGAAATTTCCTGCACATGATCAGATGTATGCTCAGAATTCATGGAATGTACCCATGCCATGGCAGCACCAAAACTACCCAGAACAACAATGGAGACCATCTCATAAATACTCTCAACAATAACAATCATATCCTCAACCAAACCAACCATATTCGCAGCCATATCAACAATATCATCAGCCATATTCGCCATATCCTCAACCATATCAGCAATATTCTCAGCAGCAAGTTGTTTACCCACATCAACCCCAACCCACTCAACAAGCATTACCTGCTCCTCCACCAATAAATACACCACAATTACAACTTCCATCTAACCCACAACCTTCTAGACCTACTCAAATCCCTGCTCAACCTGTACCAAATCCAAATAACAGAGCAAAGAGACCAGCTTATAATGTAGATGAGGGACCATCATATCCCACATTACCTTTGCAAAATATCAATTTGAGGTCTGGTAAGATACTTCACAAAGAATCTCCAACAGCTGATAAACAAGAAGAAAATGAAGAAAATGAAAATGAAACTCCAATTCAAAGGAAACAAAATGATGACATCAAAAATAAACAAATGCAACCGTTGCATCCACCACCTTTTCCAGATAGATTGGTCCAAACAAAACTTCCCATGTCTATACCACAGTTTGACGTTTTAGATGAGCTAAAGAATGTCTATATAAAAATTCCACTACTACAAGCCATAAAAGACATTCCAATATATACTAAAGCCATCAAAGAATTGTGCCTTAAAAATCCTACTAGGAAAAGAGTTGATCCACAAACCATTCATGTTATTGGACATTTAGCTGGCCTTATGACAAACACCATTTCAATGGAAAAGTATGTTGATCCTGGTATTCCCAAAGTCACTACAATCATTAACAACATACATATTCCAAACACCTTAATTGACCTTGGGGCCGCAATAAATGTGATGACTCTTGAAACCATGAAAACACTCCAGCTCACAAACTTGCAGCACACAACAATTGTTCTAGAACTCGCTGATAGGTCTAAAGTGATTCCTGAAGGGATTTTGGAGGACATAATTGTTTCACTGGACTCTTGGGAGTATCCAGTGGACTTTTTAGTTCTTCAGCCAAAATCCAATTTAGGAGGACACCCTATCATCCTTGGTAGACCACGGTTAGCAACTGCTGATGCATTCATAGGATGTCGATCGGGTAATATGATCATTTCACGAGGAACTGAAAGGAAACAACTCACTCTTTACCCATCAACACAATCACCAGCAGTAGCACACAATTTATGGCTTGACGATAAATATAATGACAAGGAAGAAGTTCAATCTGTTTTTAGCATCAACCAAATCTATGATTTTCAAGAACATAATAATGATGATTTGGTAGAGTTGTTCCTTTCTCAACCTAATGTTTCCGAAGATTTGAGAAATGACCAATATCATGCTGCAGATGAACTTTTGGCACAAAATTTTCAGGAAACATGCACCATTCATTCCTTGCAAACAACATTTCACAACCATTGAAAATTTTAGGGGCGAATGTTCGCCCTTTGGCGAAATTAAGGGGTTTTAAATTTTTAGTGGGCGAATATTTTGTATCATAGTACATTTTTACAAATCACCTCAAATAGCCCACCTTATTTTAAGGGAGAGGGTAAAAAAGGTAAATTTAGCCCTTGAAATTAGGAGTTACAACCTTCCATTCACCCATTTTCAAGAATAGGTTTTATTTAAGTGAATCCATTCACCCATTTTCAATAATAGGTTTTATTTAAGTGAATCCTATGGGCCAAAGACCCAAATACCATATTTATAAAAGAGGTATGGTAAATTAATAAAAATATAAATAAATGAGAGGTATGGTAAATAAATAAAACATTTTTCATATTTACTCCATAAGTCACCTTATATACATGCAAGGGTGTAAACAAATAAAAATATAAGTAAAGTGGAGGTATGGTAAATAGGAAAGAGGTTTTATTTAAGTGAATCCTATGGGCCAAATACCATATTTGTAAAAGAGGTATGGTAAATTAATAAAAATATAAATAAATGAGAGGAATGGTAAAAAAATAATTTATTTTTTTTTATATATTTACTCATAAGTCACTTTACGAACACTCAAAAAAATGCATTATATTTAGGTGAAACCTATGGGCAAAATACTATGGGACAAATACCATGGACTAGATTGTTATTAATACCATGCAAAAAAACATTATTAACCCTAATATTAGTATTAATAAAAATAAAAATGGCACATGGTATTGACCCATGGTATTCACCAAAATGGCACATGGTATTGACCCATGGTATTCACCTAGAATGTAGCTTATTTAAATGGGGAACTAAACCAGCATAGATCCATATTTACTCTAGATCTACTAACCCCCGAGAGGTATCAAATATCGTGATATGCAAACTAGCATAGAGTGAAAAAATATTTGATCCGATCAAGAGTAAAAATGGATGTTGTAATTTAATGTATGTTAAACATTTTAGCTTCGTTAAAACAAAAAAATAAAATAAAAATCAACTATTAATTTTATAATTTTTATAAATTACTAATAGTAATTTTCAAACTCCAGGTTTATGATAACCCATGGTAATACCATGGTATTCATGTGAGCATACACTATTTAAAGGGGAAATTCTATCATCTTAGATCCATCTTAATTCTGGGTCTACCAAGTGCTCAGAGGGAGAAATAGATTTCATCCCCCTAAGAGTGGTAGATGTGGAGTTAAGATGGATATAGGTTGGTTTTTATGATAATGAAGATATTAAATAGACTTAGCAAATTATATTGTAAAAACATCTTAAGGTGAATGGTTAAAGCATATACATTGGACAAGTATATTTGTATACTTTTGTTTCAAACTGAAACAAATCCAAGGCTAAAAGGAATGGATTGATTGCACTAGTCACCCTTCTATATCTTTCCAACATATGCTGGAGTAAACAGATTGTAATTTGGGTAATTTTTCTAATTGCAAACAGGAACATACTTGTGTATTGGCAGGGTGGTTACAAGGTCCCTAGAAGTGATGAATTTGAATTTTTCTTGGTTTTATATATAGTATTAGGTTTTTCCTCATGCTTTATGTGAATGGCACGGGTGAATTTTATCCTACACCCACTAGGTTATCGATATGTAATTTCGGTAATTTTGATTTCAAAAGATATTTTAAAGAAATGCAATGATTTCATTTGTGTATTCAATAAACACAAGATTTTATAATTGAGTAAAATATTCGCCATGCCTGGTGAGAGATTCGCCAAAAAATTATATATACATATCATATTATTGATAAAATCGCCTTCCATTTTTCCTATATACCATGGAGATTTGCCCATTTATTATACATGTAAATTTGGGGGGGTTCTTAAAATTTTCCCTGTTCACAACATTTTTCCTATCCAATCCATCACAAACACACAGAGTAAGACCATAGAGATTAGTCCAAGAAAAACTTTGAATATTGGCACTCACCTAGACTCATCTCAGGAAGAGAAATTGATTCAATTATTGAGAAAATACCAGAAAACATTTGCTTAGGACTACACCGATATGCACGGAATTCACCCTAAAACATGCACTCACCATATTTATACCGATAGTAATATCAAACCAGTGAGGCAACCGCAGAGAAGAATGAATCACATGCTTCAGGATATTGTTAGAGATGAATTACAAAAACTATTGAAAGTCAACTTTATCTATCCTATCTCTAACAGTCAGTGGGTATCCCCATTGGTAGTAGTGCCCAAGAAAAATGGTAAGTGGCAGATTTGTGTTGATTACCGACAATTGAACAAAGCAATGCTCAAAGATTATTTAACACTACCATCTATTGACCAAGTGCTAGACACATTATTTGGGAAATCATCATTCTCTTTTCTTGATGGTTTCAGTGGCTACAACCAGATCAGGATAGCCTTAGAGGACCAGGACAAAACCACTTTTACTTGTCCCTGGGGCACTTATGCTTATAATGTTTTTCCATTTGGACTTTGCAATGCTCCAGCTACATTTCAGAGAGTTGTATTAGCTACTTTTGTTGATTTAGTTCATGATTGTGTTGAAGTTTACATGGATGATTTTTCAATGTATGGTAATTCATTTGAGCATGCATTATAGAATCTTGCAAAAGTTTTGAAAAGATGTATTGAAGCTAATCTCTCCCTGAGAAATGAAAAGTGCTTTATGATGTTAAATGAGGGGATAGTATTAAGCCACTATATTTCTTTTCAAGGCATTAAAATTGATCCATCAAAAATCCAGATCATTGTCAATTTGTCAATTCCGAAGACTCAAAAAGAGGTAAGAAGTTTACTTGGGTATGCAAGATATTACAGAAGGTTTATTGAACATTTTAGTAAAATAGCTTCACCTCTGTTTAAACTTCTAGCAAAAGATACACCTTTCAACTGGAATGAGAATTGTCAGCAAGCATTTGAAACACTCAAAGAAAAGTTATCAACCACACCAGTCTTAAAAGGACCTAACTGGAACCTACCATTTCACATCTTTACAGATGCATCTGATACTGCAGTAGGTGCCTCACTAGGCCAAAAAGAGGAGTCTTTTCATTATGCCATCTATTTCATTAGCAAAAATCTAACACCTGCAGAATTAAACTACACAGTCACAGAAAAAGAAATGCTTGCAGTCATACATGCTGTGAATAAATTCTGACATTATATAACTGGTTATGAGGTTTTTGTACATGCTGACCATTCTTCCATTAAGCATTTAATGAATAAACCAGTAACTAGTGGCAGAGTTACCAGATGGTTGTTATTATTACAGGAATTTAACATCACAATGTTAGATAGACTAGGTAAAGAGAATCAGGTGGCAGATTTTCTTTTTAGACTGCAAAATTCAGGTGAGGTTGTTCTGGTTGAAGATTCTTTTCCAGATGAAAATTTATTGCAATTTCAATAGTTAATCCTTGGTATGTTGACTTGGCCAACTATTTTTCCACAGGGAACACCTCCATATTTTACTCCAAAGGAAAAGAAGAGGCTAATCAAACAAAGTGCTCGATACTCATGGGTTAATGGAGATTTATTTTACACTGATTATGATATGATTATTAGACGATGTGTAAGAAATGATGAAATAACTGATATTTTAAAATCTTGCCATGATGAACTGTGTGGTGGGCATTTTGCAGCTAAAAGAACAACATTCAAGATTCTTAGTCTTGGATACTACTGGCCATCTATTTTTAAGGATTCCAAGAAGTATGTGAAGAGTTGTGATAGCTATCAAAGAATGGGTAGGCCAACAACTACAGATGAGATGCCACTTCAGCCTCAAGTACACCTAGAGCCATTTGAAAAGTGGGCTCAAGATTTCACAGGACCCATTAATCCAACTTCTAATGGTAAGAAGTACGTCCTAGTATGTATTGATTACGTAACAAAATGGGCTGAAGCCAAAGCACTAGTCCGAGCAACTGAACAAACAGTGGTAAACTTCCTTTTTGAAGAGATTTTTGTAAGGTATGGAGTACCAAGGGAGATAGTGACTGATCAAGGTACTCAGTTTACTTCAAAGCTAGTTAAGGACATCACAGAAAAATATCAAATCAAGCACAGAAGAAGTACACCTTACCATCCATAGGCCAATGGCCAGGTGGAATCCATAAATAAAACATTGGAAGGAATTATCACTAAGACCGTAGCAATGAACAAAAAGAATTGGGAGGAGAAGCTCAAAGATGCACTCTGGGCTTATAGAATCATGTGGAAGAATACTACAAGATTTACACCATATCAATTGGTGTATGGCAAAGAGGTAATGCTTCCTATTGAGTTTCAAATACATACTTTTAAGATGGTTGTAGATTTGGGAATTGATCTTAATGAAGCACAACAAGAAAGAATTCAGCAGTTGAACCAGCTGGATGAAATGAGGCAGCAAGCAGAGGAGGCAACACTCCTCATGCAGAAACAAAGGAAGCAGTGGCATGATGCACATATCAAAAAGAAACAGTTCAAAGAAGGAGACTAGGCTTTACTATTTGACTCTAAATTCAGAGATCATAAAGCCAAATTTACCACACATTGGATGGGCCCATATGAAATAGTTCAAGTTTATGAAAATGGATCAGTCCAGCTTATTACCATTGATGGAGAAGGCCACCCCTTTCTTATCAATGGCCATTGGTTGAAACTTTACCATAAGCCCATCAATAGGGAAGACTTTCTTAAAACTGTATCTCAGCAAAGGGAGGTTGAGATATTGCAACCTTTAGCTGTGATATCTCTACCTTAGTTCATTTCATTTCAATTTAAATATATATATAATTAATAAAAAAAAACGTTAAAAAAATAATTAAAAAAAAAATAATAATAATAATAATGGTTTAGATGTGAAAACCAGACTCTGGCACACTCTAACCTAGAATTCTTACTTGAAAACCAATTCTTTGGCTGGTAAGAATTCCTTTTCTTTTTGTTTCCTGTTTGATTCATCGATTCAATAATGACTTGAGGACAAGTCAAAGCTTTAGTGGGGGAGAAGCATCAGCATTTTTGTTTTTCTTATCTCATCTCCTCATTGTAAATTCTCAAAGAGTCTGTTTCAGCACTTTAGTATTTCAATAAAGAAGTTGTTTTTGTCTTTGTTCTAATCAGAGGGACCTGTTTAAGCACTATGCAGTGGGACCTATTCAGAAGACCATGTTACCAACACCAACATTAGAGGGACATGTTCAACAAACATAAAAGGAACCTGTTAGAGACTGCTATCTCAAGTTACTTCAGCAAAGCTTCAACAAAGTTTCAACATAGATTCAAAGGTTGCTCGTCACTAAGGCTCCATCAAACACCAAAGATCAAGGAAGCTACACACCTATAGTTCTTTTCCAGATTTCAAAGAAGCTGCACAAACATTCTCCAGATCTCAGAGGGACCTGTTGTATCCAAATTCATCTCAGAGGGACCTGTTATGGACAGCAAAGATTAGTCATATCTGGACAAGAAAGACCAGTCCTACCTATGCATGCCAACTCAACTCTTGATCAACCAATAAAAGTGTAATGTATTGTTGTAATTTTTATTTTTAACATTTAAATTCTTAGATTATTTTAGTGTTAAATGTGATGACTATGACTGCTTATGATCAATTTCAAAAACACCCACATATCCATTGCCCTTGTCATATTCCTAATTCCTATCATTTCCCAACACTCTAGCCTATCCCCATACTCCTCCTACGATTTTTAAATCCTCTATTATACCACCCTCCCAGCCTTGTTATTAACTCCTTATCGGCCATCAAACCTTACTATCGGTCCAACATCTCCCTATTCGGCCAAGTACCAATGAGCAAGGGACAGGTGATGAACTATTGGAAAGCCAAATTTTACATGGTTTCATTTATTGTTTTTGAATCGGCTAAGTTATAACATGATCATTCGACTAAGTCGACTCATGCAAACAATTATCCGTTATTATACTCCAGTACTCCATACATGCTTACGGTGTTCTCATGATGGTACTCATACAACCCAGTACAGCTACTCCTCTATCATTGAAATATGAATACGCTCTGTTATTATTATAGTGAATTGGGTCAAGTCGGTTGTTAAAATTCCATTTCATTCTCAGTTGTAAAAAGGGCGTTCCATACTAGCAATTCAAGTGTTGTGATTTCAAAAACAAAGGCCGAGAACAGCAAGTGCTACGAAAGGAAAGCACAGTAATTGGCCTCACAAGTTTCCACCTCCGCCATAATTCAAGGACAGTCATCCGATCACTGCTTAAGCCATTGAAGGAGCTGATCTCGAAGAACAGAGGGCGCCACCAGGTCATTTGTGTGGAGCGAAAATCAAAGGTAACAAACCAAAATACCCTTGTTAAATTAGTAAGCATAAACGAAGAGGGTTAGAGCAGGAGTTTCTCTGTCAAAATGACTAATAGAGTAGAGCCAAACACATTTGATAGTTCTCAGTACCATGATGACTATATTGAAATTTTAAGAAAAAAACAATGGCTACCCTTCTTGGAGAAGTTTAATGGGAGCAATGAGGAAGTAACTAAACAGTTTGCCTTTATATTTAATGGGGAGAAAGAATTGATAGGCAATTTATCATTTAGGATCTCAGAAGACACCATAGCACAATCCTTGGGGATCAACCCAAAAGGAGAAAAATACTTCAAAACAAAACAATTCAAATAAAAATCATGGACCCAATTCATGTCCAAGTCGAGGGCTTCATCTGTTAACTGGAAGAAGGGTGTCCCTAGGAGCTGGTTGATTCATCCATGGGACGAAATGGTGTATATCATTCAAAAATTTGTTACGTGTGAGGGTCGTTACAGCATAGTCTCTTTATACCACATCAAACTCCTGTTACATTTAAAAGGGCAGTGCACCATTAGTTTACCATATTTCCTCTTGCAGAGCTTGACTAAGATGTCAAAAACTATTCAAAAGCAAAAGGGTAATGAAGATAAAAGTTTATGTCATTTTGGGTTAATTAAAATTCTAATTGAATTTGAAGTGCAGAGGAGGGGAAAAACATGGAAGGAATTTCTGGTTGCCAATCAAATCAAAGATGGAGAAGATGAACAGGAACAGCAAAAGCACTCAGGATTTATGCTTGACATTGATGAAGAAATCCCTGTGCACAAGACAAGCACTGTCCCTCCACCCTGCAGCAGTGTGAGGACGAGAAAGATGAGACAAGAGGTTGCCCAGAAAATGGAGCAAGATAAAATTTTCACTACATATACAAGAAGATCCAGGAGAGCACAACAGACCCAGCCACAAGAAGATCAACCAGAATCAAATGCACATGCACCGATGGACATCGAGAGCAGTGCTCACTCACAGCCTGGAGGTTGAGAGCAACAATAGGCAAGGAAAAGAGTCACCACCTGCAAACAAGAGATAAAGGAGGTTAGAAAAACAAATTGAAAAGTTAAAAGAAGAACTGATGGAGGCCAACATGCTAGAATAGGTCATAAAGAAAGAGAATGAAATGTTGAGAGCTTAGAGTAAGGAGACCCAACAGAAAAATGAGAAGCTGAAGGAGCAAATCAAAGAACTCGAGGCTGAACAAACTGACATTTGCAAGTGGGCAACGAAATGGTATACCCAAAATAAAGCCCTCAAGGAGAAATACAAGAGTTTGAAACATGAGCTCCACATTCAGAAAGATGCCCAAGCTAAGAAGAACATAGATGCATTGTTAAAAGCAGCAGTGGTACAGGCAGGAACAGAGTATAGAGGCAGCACATCAGGATTAGCATGAGGACATGCTAAGTCATTGAGCTTGGGGGAGATGTTGGTACCATTCCATTACCATATTTTTCTTCTAGAAACACCATCATTTGTCTACCTTTTTCCTCCATAGACCCCTTATATCCATCGAAATTAATTAATTAATAGAATTATAGTTGTTAGTTTGCATTAAAGTTAATTTATGAATTTTTATGTTAGAAATTAGGAATTTTCAATAAAAAGATTACAGGAAGTCATAACATCCTGTAAATGGTTTATCATCTGACACGTGGCATGACAGGCAAGCCAAAGCAATGGATAGGAATGAGACCTGGAATGTACATGCATGGTGAAAAATCGATTCTACAGCAAATCAAAAGCTCCTGGTTATGCGGTCAATGCTGGTCAAACCCCAGCCTTTTGGTTACAAAGGCAGTAAAAGCCGTGGTTTCCCAAACCGGTTTCATTTTGTTTTTTTTGGAAATCGATTTAGATTAGAAATGACCAAAAATCATTCCATTGTAAAAGTAGAAACATCTGCTTAATGAATGTACATTTGATTCAGATAGGGACAAGCAGATAAAGGCTGTGTATTATTTTGTTTTCAGAAACAGTTATGATTATTATCTCTGTGCATCGTTTGAGAACAGAACTCTTGTATGTGATTGCAATCTTCAGCACTTAAATATAGTCACAGTTTTACTCCAGCAGTTTTTATGCATTAATACTCTCGTTGCTTGAGTTTACTTCAGTGTACTATTGAAACGTGGACGGGCCCTGCATGGATTGGTATACTGTTAATTTCATTTCCTTAGCAGTTTTTGAATTTGAATAGAACGCATAGTGTTTAGTGTTATTTCCATGTTTATGACTTTGTCGATTTGATTAGAAATTCTCACAAATGGTATTTATGGTGATAGCTTGAAGATTTTATCGTTAGATCATTGAACCATATCTTGTAAGAGATTTGATCCATCGTTGTATTTTAAAGCATATCCATAGACTCTGTTTTCATGCATTTAAACTTTAGTGTGCTTTTGATTTTTCATGAATGCTTAAGTGTTAACTAGACAGAGCTTTTGTGCATAGCATCCTTGTAAGAGGATTAAAATCTCAGTCTAGCAATACGCTGTATCCTTAGGACAGTTAGATAAGTTAGGTGATCTGAGTGTTAAGGTGAGAGGAAACATATTTTAACCTCCCGTAAAGGAGTGTTGTAACCTGTCATAGTAAACACTTAGTTAGGTAGACGAGATCCTTTTAGGTCTATAGATTTTAGACAAGCGCCTTGAAGTTTACTTACCCTGGTTGATAATAAATCTAGTCTAATCTAGCACCCTAGATTGGCCACTACAGGGGTATCGGATTTTGCTTTACCTTTACCCTTGTTCTTACCTTTTGAGGATTTGTTTGCCGTGGTAGACTGGATGACATTAACCTCAAAGGTTTTACCAGGATTTGATGGGTTTTTCGAAGGATGATTAGAACCAACATTCGAGACAGATTTTTTCTTTGAAGAAGATTTAGTGGAAATTTGAGATACTGATCCAATTATACCATCAACAGATGGTACATTTGGAGACTTCGAAGATGTTGGATCCGATGATGGCCTTGGAGCATCAAGAAACATTTCATACAACATTCCAGATTGGTAATAAACCAAATCCAAATACTGGGCACGGGCAATAGCTTGATCCTCGGTAACACAACCTCCCATCGCTATATTCGCAGCAATTTTATTTACGAATTACTTGGTGAACCATTCGGTCAACAACTCATCATGGATTTCATATTTGATGAGGCGACATCAACGTCTCCATTCATGGATGTGATCATAGATATGTGTCGCGGTATCTTGTTTAAGATATGTGAGCATGTGGGTACCAGTTTCATAACGAACCGGTAACTGGAAGTGGGTGAGGAAGGCCATGGCCAAAGATTTGAAGTCTACATAGGTACCTCGAGGAAACTCGATGTACCACTCTGCAGAAGCACCTGTCAAGGTTCGTTGAAAGAGGCCGAGATGAACAAAATCGTCAAAGTAGGAATTGGAAGAGCACCATAAGTGATATATCATCACATCGGCCTGAGGGTCCTCTTTAGCTTTTCCTTCAAATTTGGGGCAATCGCTTGGAATTCTAATGGGAACTAGAGGCCAATAAGGTGAATGAAGAATTGGATCATTGGTAAGCCTCGAGACATTGGCAGTTCCAATGTCGCTAAAAATAAAAATTGTGTGTTAAAAGGCATATAAGGCCTTTGATAAGGCCTAGTTTGTGGGTTCCAACCTTGTTTGTAAGGGTTCTGCCCCCAAAGTGGAGGATTTTGACCATAAGTGGCTTGATTTTCTCCCCATTGAGGGGTACCTTGACCATAAGGTGGATTCTATCCAAGGTAGGGTTGATATTGACCTGCCATAGGCCCTTGATAACCATAAGGAGGATAAATATTATGTGTGGCATATGGATTGTAGGGTTGTTGCACCTACTGACCCTGGTAATAAAGTTTTTGACCCTGCTGTTACAGGGGGTGGCCTTTTGTCTGCAAGGTTTGACCTTTTTTATATACAATTTGACCTTGTTGCTACAAGGGTTGACCTTGCAGATACAGGGGTTGGTTGGGTTGTTGGACAAACTGTGTTTGTTGTTGCAAAGGTTGTTGAAACTACTACAAAGGTTTCCCCTGTTGCTGCAAAGGTTTCCCTTGCTGCTGTAAAGGTTGTTGAATAGTTCCTTGAGGAATTCCCTGTTGGTATTAATAATTTCCAATTGGGATTTGACCATATGCACCGAGAATAGGATTCTGACCAAGTTGCACATGACGACCTGCTTGTGGAATATAAGGTGGATTTTACAGTGCTTGCAAATCATATGGAACATAAGATTGTTGGAGAGGTATCTCGGCCATGTAAGGTTGTTGATATTGGATATTACCGGCCCCGGATGGATCAACAAGATTAGGAATACCACTAGGATTTGTTTGACTCACTCCAACCATGTGAGGTTGTTATCCACTCACATGGGTTCCCCCTAACACAAGAGGGAAGTTGGGATTTCCCCCCCCAAACTGTGAATGAGGAGGTGGTATATTTTGTCCACTTGATGGAGGGACTAAAGAACTTATAGAAATATAAACTGAAACTATTGGTTGCACTGGAATGGAAGGATGAAATGATGGTAATGGTTATGGTGGAATCGTCGGTTGAATCGGAACTGAAGTAATGACAGTTTTCACAGGGATCTAAGAGGTCACGTTAGGAATAAATGGACCAGAAGTAGGCATAGCATTTGATGAAAAAATTGGATTTTGGTATAATGAATAAGAACTGGGAGTTCCCAAAACTAATTGAGCCAAGGTTGGATAACCATGGGAAGCATGGACCCACTGTTTTCAAGAGGCGGTTGAGATGGAACTCTTCCTACATAAGGAAAGCCTTCCTGAGGAAAGTCATATTTAGATTCATTATCAACACTAGGAGTGTGAGTATCAGAGACTTCTGGAGGACCTCAAGGAGAGGTTGGAATCTCACCTTCTGAAGCCATAGGTGGAAATAGCTGGCGAGGATTCTGAGACGGACGAGGAGATAACTCCAAAGGAACACCAAGTTGATTGTATGGACTATAAGGATGTTGAGGAGATATCACAAATGGATCAAATAACGGATTTAGAGGATATAAAATAAACCTCTGTGGACTCTCAGGGGTTAATGGATCAGACTCCTGAGATGACGATGAATCTCGAGGTGGAGGACGAGAAGTAAGGGGTTGGATGCTTGGGACAATGCCAAGTTTAAAGGCTTGAGATTCAAGTGACTGTGAAAGTACAAGATGAACTCCTTGTGAAGACCCTTCAGTATCAGACGATGAAGGGGAATTGTGAAATGAATTGATGGTTCAGCCACGATGACTTTCTCTCAAGAGTAGAAGGAGAAGAGATGATTCATTGAGGTCTAATTAAAATTAAAATTTATAAGGAATTACTTAATTGTGAGGCCAAGAAGAAACTACATGGCTTTGACATGTTATCGTTGGCATTTAATTTTATGACACGAAACAACAAATAAATCAAAATGAGTAACGTTAGGCAAGAGGGTTTAACAAGTATCCATGAACCATTATATACACCTTATCCAAAACCAAGGATTTGATGTACGATGACCGATATCCCTGAATGTTGTGTTTGGTGTATCACATTTACAAGGCGGATGACTCGATTACCTGTGGCTAAAAGATAGCAACCTAGTGGGGTCTCCCAATATATACTTGATGGTACATGGATCACAAGTCTGTGTTAGCAATGTCTAATGCATAATCGTTCGATGAGAGTGTCCCTATATACTTGCCATACTAAATTTCCTCCTATATACCTGAAAGTACAGGAGAACCTTTGATATACTTCTGTACTGGGATGGGATTTCACCCCTGGGATACAATGCAAGTAGTTGGCGATCGCGGCTATGTTTAAAGACATCGAAACATGTCTCTAGCCTATACCTCTAGATATTTGCGTTAGGTTACAAATGCTCCTTAGGTTGATTGAAATAAATTTTAAGTTTATATTCAATTAAGTTTCAGTTTGATGGCTTAACAATGTCACCTAAATTCCTATGATGAAACTAAATGATAAAAATGAAATATTTTCATTCGATGAAGGCTAAACTAATGAAGGAAGAGAGACAACCAAATAATGCATCAATAAAGCAAAATGCATCAAAACACAACTCTTTATCTTTCCAATGCAAAATGTAAAAATGAAATCTAATATTTCACTTTCATTAACAAATGCAATCCAATGAGAAACAAAAATCACTTTCCTTTCACTAAGATGCACTAATATTTTGTTCTTTTCCTTTCACTTTGATTCAACAATGCAAGTTAATGAAATGAGCAAAGGAAAAATGCAATCTAAACAACTAAAATGAAAATTTCATCCACTTGTGGTTTCGAATGCAAATCTTTTCAAAAATACTAAAATGAAGAAATCTTTCACTTTTTGTTTCGAAACAAAGAAATCAAAACAAGTATTCACTTTTTGTTCTACCAAAGCAAACAACTGTAATCTATGTTTGTCAATGGAGCAAAAGCAATTTTCAAAGTACCAATATAACTCAATACTAATGAAAATAACTTTACAATCATGAACCAAAAGCAACTTGAAAATGGTGTCCTAATTGCAGCAAGGATCCTAAATCGAAGCAATCAATCTCAGAGAGACGGACCAAGCAATGAGCTAAGGGTGACCTAGCAACCCTAGAAACCCTAGAAACCCTAGAATGAAATCAAGCTTCAAACACACATCAAAAAATACAAGAGACAATTGCAATCACACAAGAATAAAAATCAAGCCAAACACACTATAGTTACACTAGAAAATCACTGACAGAGATAGAAAACCATTGAAAACAAGAAGAAACCCTAATTTTCTTCTATCCACTAGGATCAATGCATCTATTAAAGGCAAAAGGATAATGAAAGGCAGAATAGCGCGACTATAATTTGAAAATTAGTGTTGTCAGAGCAGAAAACATGTTGGACGAGAAAAATAAGGAAAAAATATATATATATATATTGAAGATCAGAGAAGGCTTAACATTCTCAAGCAATAACCAGTGACTTCAAATGCTACTATGATGCACACAAGCCAAGAAATTGGCGGTTGGTAAAATTCATCAGAGAATCTGATCGAAGGAATGGATGGAAAGGGTTATAGCTTCCCCAGCAGAGTCGTCATTTTTTTTGTCTAGGTAAATCCTCTCTACGGACATAAACAATCCCTCTAGCCCAATGAGTGGGACTAGCAACCTATGTGACAATCTACAAGACAATTTCCTAAGTTAAAATCGAAATGAGAGAAGAGGAAGATGGCCTACCTTGTTCTAATGCTATAATGCACTCCTTTTTTGAAGATCTCTAATCGCTTATTCCTCAGGCTCAGATCTCTTACTCACAGTGTTTGGATACCTACAGAAGAGATCAAAGACACAATGAAGTATACAAGTGCAACAAACATAATCGAAATTAACCTACTTAACAGATCAAGGAGAATTAAGATAAATGATGCATTAACACAAACATTTATGGAAAGTGAACCAGCATTTGTATATACTAATGAAATAAAGGAGGAAGCATACAACCAAGCCTTGATGTCAATAAGATCTCTTTGAGTGAATTTCCAAGTCCAAGCTCAAGATATCCAAGCACTCCTTCTCCAAGCCAAATGACTAGCATGTAGGAACTATCTCAGCATAACGGTGCAGATAATCAGAGACCAACCATTTTGGAATGGGAGAGGATGAATATATAGGCAAGGAAAGGGAGTTAGGATCTCTCCAAATATAGGGAAAGGCCCTCATCTCAAGGAGGTATCTCATAAGGATAAGATCAAAGGGAAATATAGGGGGAATTCAACCACATCCACACCAAACAAACTCCAACTCATCATTTTGGAAGCCTCTAGATCACGAAGCTTCTTGTCCTCTTTGGGAAAACTTTCCTTTTAGGGATTAGTGCAAGTATCCAAGTAAAAAGCGTGCTGGCAATGTGAGGCTAGTATAGTGCAAATTTTCATCAACACTAGTTGCCAGTGTCATAGTCACGATGGTCTTGAAATTAGGGTTTTAGAGCTTACTTCTTTAGGAAGGCTCAAGGCATGTTTCCATCAGTGTTTCAGGGAGTATCTGAACTGCGTATCAGGATGGGTACACTACATGATTGCCAAGTTTCGGGCAGTTCGGGGTATGACACAGGGAAGTGTAGGAAGCATGACAAAATACTGTGTAAAACCCACTTCAATACTAAGTCACCCACATAAAAATGCTTAGTCCTTGTAGATTTATTATTGAACCATAAGATTTTTTTGAATGACAAATCTCTCTTTAGCTTTGATCCTTTCTTCCTCAATTTTAAGCAAAGTATTCATCCTGCTTTGAACCAAAAGGCATGGTCTGCCTTGGGACTCTTGGGAGAGTTGAAAGGCTAGGAGACATAGGTTAGGAGGAAAGATAGCTTCTTTACCATATACCAAGACGTATGGTGACATTTTAAGGGAAGGTTTAGGAGTTACACGGTCAACCCATAATGCATTTACCAAAGCATTGTTCCAGTTCCTTTGCTTAGAGAAAATTATTTTCTTGATTATGTGAATGAGATTTTTGTTTGTTGATTCTACTAAACCATTTCCCTGTGGGTAATAATTTGTTGCATTCTTTAATACAATACCATTCTTTAATGAAAATTCATAAAGTTTCAACGAAGAAAAATAAGTCGCAATATCAAATACAAGAGACGTTGGAACACCAAACTTGGTTAGAATGTTTTGTTTTAGGAATTGGATGACTTCCTAGTTGTGGACTTGTCTTAAAGGAATTGCCTCGATTCACTAGGTGAAATAATATGTCACTATCAAGATGTATCAATGTTGCTTTTACAAATGTGGAAATATTTCTCCAATAACATCTAGTCCCCACTATTGAAATGGTTCCTCGACTGCTACTGGTAGTAGTGGGGCAGCTGACTTCTAGTCTCGACTGGCACATCTCTGACAAACTAGACACTTATGGGCATAGATAATCCTTAAATAAGGTGGGACAATAATAACCAACCCTTATTACTTTATGTGCAGTTTTATCACCCGCATAATGTCCACCTGTCGATCCGTCATGCAAATCTCTTAATACATTTTGTGTGTCTTGTGGCTCTAAGCATTTTAGTCAAACATCGTTATTATGATTTCTAAAAATCACTCCATGAACAAGATGATAAGCTAGAGCTTTAAGGTGAATTTCCCTCTTTTGTTTGTTCAATAAATGTGTGGGCAAGGTGTCTTGCTCTAAGAATTGTCATATATCTGAATACCATGGCACTATTGTGCTTGTTTGAGGAACTTGTTCAATGTTATACATCCCTATTTCTTGATCCCATCCTGAAAAGTCTTGCTCTGTGGAATCTCTCACTTCAACTATAATTTGACAGAGGCCACAACTTTTAATAGTATGAAATGGCTTGAACTCTAGATCATATTCTTGAAAACTGGTCATTTAATTTCCCCTCTTCTCACCCAGCTCATGTTGCACAAAGAGTGTCCTGACCACTTGATGAGGCACATATACGATCATGTAAGCTTTTAGGAGGTAGGGTCGGAAATGCTTGACTGCCTTATATACTGTGTAAGCTTGTTTAACAATGACAGGATAGTTCAGTTTTGACCCTTGTAAGACAACACTCATGAAAGAAATAGGCTTTTCATTTCCTTCAACATCCTTCTACGTTAATACAACAACAATATATGAATCTGAAGTGAAGGTGTAAAGCAGGAAATCCTTTCCATAATTAGGACTTAACAATATAGGTGCATCAGTAATAGCTTGTTTGATAAGATCAGAAGCATCTTTCTCTCTTTTGTCCCATTTATAGACAACATCTTTTTTAATCATCTCTTGTAATGGTTTAACTATCTGAGCGTAGTCGGAGATAAACTTGCGTAGGGACTTAATCTTCCCTAAGAAAGATTGCATGGCCTTCTTGTTTACAATGAACAAAATTTGATCTATACTTTTGACCCTTTCTAAATCAACTTTGATTCGCTCTTGGAAATGATGTGTCCTAAGAGACTGCTTTATGACACACCAAAGATGATTTTCTTGGGATTGAGATAAATCCCATAATTACGACACCACTCAAATATTTATTTTGGTTGACGCACATGGTTTGATATTCTTTTAGAGAATAGAGCTACATCATCTAGATAGACTTCTACACTTTGGCCAATCAAACCACGAAAAGTAATGTCCATTGCTCTTTCAAATGTAGCGCCAACATTGATAAGTTCAAATTGCATGCACTTAAAGGCGAATGTTTCCCACTTGGTCCTGAAAGTGGTTTTGAGGTGGTCTAGTTTTTCCATTGGCCCCTGATTGTAGCTAGAAAAACCATCTAGCAGTGAGAACATTCCAGACCTAGATACTATTTAAAGGATCTATTCCATGGATGGAACCAGATAATTATCTTTGTCTGATGCTCGATTGAGATTTTGAAAGTTGACACATAACCTTATCTCACCAATCTTCTTCTTGACATGTAACAAATTCGAAACCCAAGTAGAATGTATGACCTTAAAAATTATCTAATCATCCAACAGTTTCCTTAATTCCTTCTGGATTAGGGGTTCTAGAATTGGATGAACTTTCCTTAACTTTTGCTAAAATGGTTTCACCCCTTCTTTAATAGGAATGACATGTTGGATAATATGAGTATCGTATGTCTTTAAATCATCATAATTCCATGCAAACACATCTCAATATTGTTTGAGCAGTCGGATGAATGCTTATCATTCTTGTGAAGAACAACATGTATTGAGGTTTACATATTTCTGATCATCTTGAGTTCCCAAGTTGAATTGTCAAATGACAACTTCAAGCTCTAAGTCTTAGTATTAATTGGTCCTCTGAACCGGTTTTGCAGGTCATATAATTTTTCCAAGGACACTACACCTTTAGGCATAGTATTTCCTTTCATTGTATCAGTTTCTTCCTGCAAATCCTTGTCGTGCTCATCTTCTTCGATGGCCACATCTTTGAACATGTCTTCATTATCCATAAATGCTAGTATCTATAGGCTGTCATTGAATACATGAAAATTAATTATAATATAGAGCACATATGGTTTATATATAATCTCTATAGAAAAACCATTTTTCAAAGGCAACATTCTAACAGGTGCATTAGATAATGTGTATGTTGCAACATTTCTAGATCTAGGAACAAAAATAATATTAAAAGCTTTGAAATAGGTAATAAGTCATCATTCCTCTTATTGGTTGTTTTTTAAACTTGGTGAAACACAGTGGATAGTGTTCCGTACCTGGCGAGTGACCACTTCTGAGTCACCAATTACCTTGAGCAGCTCTACCTTCAGTTCGATGGCTTTCTTTAATCCAAGAATGAGTGCTTCATATTCAACAGTATTGTCTGTGCACTTGAATTCTAAACGTTATGATAGAATGTACTTCTTGCTATAGGGGTCTATGAGAATGCAACCAGCTTCAGATCCATCCTGAGTTTTTGAGCCATCAAAGTAAAAAGTCCAAATATTATGAGCTACTAAATCGGTTCCTACATTATTATTACTATGTGCATCTATGTTACAAAATTCATTAGCACTAGTTGAAGTACAAGGAAGGAGCTCCAACTGTGTATTTGGTGGGATGGGTGATGGATGTTCTTGATAACACCCAGGATCAATTTCCAAGAAATAATTCCAAAGGTTATGTCTACAAAGATGACAGGCTCATTATGACCCTTAAGTGGTGTCACTGTATATTTCATGTAGGGCTCACTTTCCTGTCGAATTTAGTTGTTTTTGCCCTTATATGGAAGCCATAAGTGTGACCAATCTATTGCAAAATACCCTTGTAATTTACTAGACTAGTATCAACTCAAGAGTAAGCCATAGGCTTCAGGGATGTCCACAATCACAATGTTTATGCATTGGTGTACTTGGTGGTTTGATGACAAGTGGATAATAAAATTCATGAGTTCACCAATAGCCTGGACAAGTGATATGTCCAGCTGAATGATTTTTGCATCAGTTTTATCCCATTTAGCCTTAATTTTCTTAGTAACAGATAATGGAATTACATTCACATGTGCACCTAAATCAACCAAACAATTATCAACATTATAATTAAATATTTCAAAATTTAAAAAAAAACTAGGGGTAAAGAGTGTTAGTATTTAAATTACAACATTGACCACATATTTAAGAGTTCTTAGGGACTTTCCAAACCCTGTTTGAGAAGTAGAAGATTTGTCACCTGATGAAGGTTGTGAGAAGCAACTCACACTTGCCTACTATCTTTGCGAGCTCAAAGATGGAAATGTTGGCATGATCTCTTTTTAATTCCTTAATGATATTATAATCAATGGCCTCATTTCTAGCAAGTAGTGTTGAAGTTTCTGGAGGTGTAGCTTTGTTTGAAACTTCCAGAGTGATAGACTTGTTTTTACTGCTAGTGGAAGTGTTCTTAGAAGCAATAACATTTCCAGACTTGTTTTGTGCATTCTAAGCAGGATTGGTTGGTGGTGAGATCCTTCTTAACAATTGCTTCTTCAATTCTTGTCTCGTCACTTCAGAAACAGACCCTTTGCTCCTATGAGGAGGGGCTTCACTTTGAGGTGGTCCTTCAACACTTTTCTTGTCAGTATTGAGAATAAAATCAAATCTCTTAATTGAGTGTCCAATATATGTACTTTCTTCAACCATTGCAGGCTCACTTGTTTCTTTTGTTTGCTCAAAATGCTCATATACTAATAAAGTATCAACAATATGGGCTGCCAGAGCGATCATGTTGTGGTTCCATTGTGGGAAAGTTATTTATTTATTTATTTATTTATTTCTGAATTCCATTCCTAATGGAAGGAACAATAGTTATCCATGCCAGTGTTTTCAAAATTCAACATAACATTTGAGCTTTGGGCAGATTTAGCTGGTTGGTTGTTGTTATTTCTTCTGAATAAGAAAGACTTGGGGAGCTTGCTACTGGTAGAGGCCTCGCTTGAATTTCTCTTTAATTCATAGACTTCATTAGTGAGTGACTTTAAAGATTTAGTCAATCTTTTTATTGGGTCATAGATTTGTCATCATTTTCACTTGTCTTTGTCATTCATTAAGCCATTACTTACAACCATCCATTGCACCATTTCACTCACTTGCCACCATTTTTACCATAGTTCTTCATGATGTGTCACTATATGTCTACGTGGTTAATTAACATCATTTTCCTTTATTTTTAGTAGATTAAGAATAAGTTTGCATGGTTTTAACTAATTATAGTTTAGCAAGTTCAAGTTTCTATAGTTTTGTCAATTTTCCACAGCTACCTCCATGGTTAAGGTAGTAACACCACTCTAGAAGGAAAATCGGCACATGGAAATTGTTTCTAAAGGTTCCAATATGGAATTATATTGGTCAAATACCACTCATCTCGCACATGTGGCCCTCTCGCATCAAATCAAGGAAAAAACGCAATAGTTTTGACCAGTAAACTTGGAACGCATTTTTTGAGCAAATGAAAGTGAATTTCAGAAAACGAAAACATGGGTTTTTTTCAGCACGGGCCCAATTAAGTTCTGTGAGAAATTTTTTCTCAAATTCTTTACCATTTGAGAGATTTTCGAAGATCTTTGGAACCTTATTTTGCAGATTACATGGATATATGTTTTTTTTTTAATTATCGTTTAATGCACAGTCAATAAATAAGCCAGAACAAGTTTTTCCTTAGCAAATTCGTGGAAAGAAGATCATTATGAACATATTTGGGCTCATCTTTTATCCCGAAATCCTTCAAAACAAATTTTATTTTATTCTCAAATTTATTTGTTGAGATCTCATGGCAGAATTCATGCAATGAAATTCTGAATTTCTAGTTGCTTCAGAGATCTATAAAACCACTGTAATCTATTTGATGAGGGGGAGATTATTGTTGGAAAAACTTTGTTGTTGCAAATACAAGACTCTATTTCAACTCCATTTCTTTTTGTGTGTTCCAATGCATGAATAATCATTTTGTGAAAGCTTTATAGCATTGTCTGCTTCTCGTAGGAGGGCCCCCTCGAGACAGTAAGATTTTGTTTATTTATAGTTAGTATTTCCGCACAAATTTCTTTTAGATTTTGTCAATTCATTCAAGTGTTCAAGTTTTGATTTTTAGATATAGATTTGAAATTGTTTTACTAATCATTTTATTGATCAGGAAAGGAGATATCTCATATGCATATGGATAGAGCTTAATTCAAAATAACAGTAGGAATTTAAGTTTTATATTGCAGTAGTTTTTAATCACGGTTTCGATAGAGATAGATTTATTTATGAGTACGATTCGATGAGTGATTTCATTTAAGTACATGTGTGATTCTCATTCAAGTAGTGTGGGTTATGATTTATATTCAAGCAAGTATGATTTCCATTTGAATGAATACAATTTTCAAGAATGAATTTCATTTAAGCAAGTGTGTTTGATTTTCATTACAACAGGGGTGATTTTACTTTAAGAAAGTGTGTGAGTGATTTTATTTCAAACAAGTGTGAGTGTCATCTTATGAAGCAAGTTTGAAGTTTCTTTTAAGTAGGATGAAATTGTTATTTAAGCAAGGAGAGCATAATTGATTTCATTTGATATAAGCAATTTGTTTACTTACATAGCTATAAAGAAACATGTGCATTTTGATAATTTAAATTATCTTAGGAAATGAATAAGTGACAGACTCCTAGCACATACAGTGCACATACATTTCATCAATTTACTAGCCTTGGTTGATAATTTATGTAAGCAATTTAACATTCAATTAAATTACCTAACACTTTCAATATCAACATAATTCTTTTCTTTAGCCTTACTTGAAGAGGATTGGTACTTCTCACCATTTTCCTTGGAGTCTTTAGAT
Organism: Pinus tabuliformis; assembly: GCA_031772625.1. NCBI lineage: Eukaryota > Viridiplantae > Streptophyta > Pinopsida > Pinales > Pinaceae > Pinus > Pinus tabuliformis. Next base: position 466,732,033 of record CM062811.1, read on the forward strand.
TCTTCATCATCAATAATAGCTTTAATGGCACACAAGTCTTTCTCCACGATGATTGCTTCTGCAAATTTTAAAGCTAGTGTCTCCTTTGTAGCTCTTTTAACAAAAATAGAAATGTTTGTTGGCAAGGAAACTGTATAATAATCTATAGTAATAGAATCATGAGATTGTGTATATGGGGGAAACTTGTTCAGAATATGGTTAAAATTTTGAATTAAATATTTGACATTCTCCTTTCCCCCCATATTAATATTTCTGAGCTCTTTTAACAGCATGGAGGGAGTTTTATCATCAACTAATTTCTCCAAAAACGATTTCTTAAACTCCATCCAACCATGGATCGAATTAACAGGCATACTATGATACTATACTATTGTTCTACCTTCTAAAGTGAGGGAAAGAGCCTACAAGCAACATCATCATACTGTACCTCTAGCATTCGTAGATGCATTTATAAGTCATCAAGATGGTCCTCTGCCTTAGCTTTCTTGTCAAGATCAAAACTTTGATAACAACTTATCTAGATGTTTATGCATTCTATGAAGGTTATCTAGAAGAGCGAGTGGCCCTTAGGCCATCCAATCCAGGTCTTTATCAGCCATGTCTTTGTCTCCTTGTTCCTCTTCCTTTTCTAAATCTGATGAACCTTCTCCTTCACCGTTTAAGCTTTCGTTAAACTCAAAATCAGTTTTCAGATGCTCTCCATTAGAAAGAACAAGTTCTTTCTCATACTCTTCGTGAATAAGTGGAAGCGGCTCTTATCGAAATGTGTCTTATAAAGACTCTGCTAACTCCTTAATAGTGGTGAAAACCAAATCTTCCACCAATGTAACCAATACACCATTACAAGTTGTTTCTTTCTTCGTGGGATGATGAGGAATATTATGGGAAACAGGGAGTAAACTGATAGCTTTCGCAAACCGACGGGTAATACGCTGAATTTCTCAGAGTCAATCATATGTAACTTCATAGGCTAACTCTAAACTAGGTTGAGAAGACCCTCCTATCTTAGGAATAGGAGTTGGGGTGGTACTCGGGATATTATTACCTTGTCCAAAAGATGAAATATTGGGATGTGATGAGTTAACAGCCATAAAAAATTGGTTTCCCTCCTTATAGTGCTAGAAATTTGATGGTGTTGGAATGCGCCAACATAAAGGGGATCTCCTTGATATGAGGTCCCAATTAGACCTCACACCGTTTGGTCTAGAAGTCCCATTCAGAAATATGGCACGACTTCCATTTACTTAAATATTTGCCTTAGCTTAAGAAATTAGCATGAGAGAGTAGCATGCATTTTATTTTGAATGAGGAAGAGAGTGTGCCTTGTAGAATGTTTGATTGTAAATGTATCAAGGTTCTTTCACTACAAGGAAGAAAAGTGAGTTCTAAAAGAAAAGTAATAGTACTAATCTAGTAAAGACACACGCATGTAAACACATTTCGAACAAGTTTAGCTCTAAATTCACTGAAATAGTTCAATTACTTTAGTAAATATGAAATCAAACATAAACCACAAACATTAAAGAATAGTCTCAAAGCATCCATGATCCACACATGAAAATGTGTTGGCCAAATGGCTTCAAGTATTAAGCAAAAGTTCCAAGATACATGAGTACAATGAACATCACTAGCTCCAATAGTGGAGCATTAGAGCCACTACTTGCTCCCCAAAAGTACTATCTCTATCTCTCTAATTCCTTGTGGGAGAAGCCAAGGTGAAAAGTATTTTGCTTGAGTAATGAGGCTTATTTTATAACTTGAGGCATGACCTTTCATATCCCCATGACTCTTGAGTTTATCTTATGACTTTTCAACTTCTAATGACCTTTGGACTTCTATATAACTCTTGGACTTCTAAATGACTTTTGGAATTATATATGACTTTTGGACTTCTTCATATGGCTCTTTTGTCCATACATGACTCTTGGACTTCCACTTCTTTGTCTTTACAATAATTACATAATTACATCATGATTTCCACATCATCATGTGGTGTGAACATGACAATTCACTAATATCAATGACTTGGACTCATAGTGACTAATGACATGGACTTTCCTGATAGGTGACAATGTTGCCACTTGTATCTTCAATCTCGTATGCAACTTCTATGTTGTTGATGTCCTCACCCTCCAAAGGGTCTTTGACCACATGGAGTCTTTTGGGCTGCTTCGATCATCGGGATTTCAATGTTCTTCATTTTGTCACATCATGTGTTCTTCATTTTCGTATGCTTCTTTTGACTATCCTATTTGTCCAATCTCTTCATGCATCTTTTCCATGCTATTCTGGAATACTTGCAACTAAAATCACTCATAGAAAGCAAACATCAGTCAGAAAAATCTCCTATTCTAACATGTTTCATGTAAACTTTCTATTTGGGATTTAATAGTGTGCTTTGGAGGGAAAAGGAAACTTTTGGGTGCAAGGGAACACTTCTAGGGAGGAAGGACTGAGTGTTTCAAGGCTTAAGGATGTGTTTTGTGCTCAACTGGAAGAGAAAAATCTCAAGGGAGGGTGAAAAGCGCAGGTATGAAGGGTGAAAGGAGGACACTAAGAATTGGAAGTGTGTTATGCATCCTAGGAGGTCAAGAAGGGTGCAAGGCATAGGTCTGAAGGATGAAGGGGTTCGGATTGGGCCTTCCCAAGTGTGTTGTGCACTCAAGAGAAGATAAGTAGGGTGCAGGGTGCAAGGATGAAGGTTGAATGTATCATGATGTTGCTTCAGTAATGTGTCATGCACTCAACAAGGAGGAAGGATTAATTTAAGGGTGCAATTTAGAAAGGGAAGGAGAGGAAGATGTTTGGGGAATGTGCCATGCACTCTAGAAGGGAATAGGGGTGCACTCTAAACAGGGAATGGATCTCGACTAAGGCTTAAGGGTGTGCCATGCACCCTTCTAGACTTAGTGGGCTAACTTGTGCAACCAATATTTGTCTAACTCTAAAGCATAGAAAAGGGTAAAATACAATGAGTGTAGACATAAAATCAAGTGATACACATACCAACTCATCAATAAGACTTAGACAGGATCAAACAATAAAGAATACACATAAAAGTTCCAGTTTACAAACACTCTTCAAGCACAATAGACAAAGTGTGTGCGATTGTGACCAAAAGTGTCATTTTACAACAAACAAAGATATTATAACCATGAAGTACACTAAAGATGTTCTAAATAATGCAATGACACTTAGGAATGATCAAGAACACTTGAAACATATGGAATGGCTTGAAACAACACATGATTACCAAAGCGACACTTGATGCGACAGTTTGGTAGGCTCCAAAATTTGGATGTAGTGAAATTTTGGAGGGTGTTGTAGTAGCTACAACAAAGAGGAAAAGGAATGAGGAGTAAAACCTAGTTGTGAAAGCTACTCAAGAACTTGTCCTTGATACTAAATATGTGCATGCTTTTACTTTTTATACATCTGAAATTGCATTTACCAGTGTGTCTTATGCAAAGTTGGTACAAATGTGTGCATAAATCTTGTCCAATAATAATTATATTGCTAATTTAATAGATTAGAATCAAGGGGTAAATAACACTTATTAACAAGGACAACTCATTTAGAGATAAACTAATAATATTATTGAATGGATATTTTTACACACTTGTTAATTTGTGTGTTTTTGTTGCTATGGTGATAAACTTTGGTTGAAAAAACATTGAGAGATTGGTTGAGATTTGTTAACAAGAGTCTCATCTCATATAATGTGACCAATGCAAAGAAATGGTATGCACTAGCCCTTGTCCATATAATCATTTTAGATTAGTTTGAAACGATTGAACTTCATGTGTATATAGATTTTGAAGAATCAAGGGTTCAAGGTGCACATGTAAAAGTAATTACAATGAAGAGAGAGATTTTAGATGCATTCTCAAATAGAAAGATATGTTAGCTCCCCTTCTTCATGATCTCAAAGAAGAAAACATCTCTTTCAATCAACTTAGGGAGGAGGTTATCTAAAGCATTAATTTAAACAAGGTCATTGTAACAACCCTGGTGAAAATTCCATGAAATAAAAGTTAATAAAGGAAAAATAATAACCACAGTTGATGGGACACTTATTCCATGTTGAATGTGGGGAAATCGTAGTGATGGGGATCACTGATGATTGATTAATGGCTAACGAAATTGGCAAGCAATGGAAAGACTTTGGAAATTCAAAATGGCATTTTGGCACATTTATTTATGAAAATAATGGAAATTAGGAGAAAAGGGAGGTGAAAGGTCACACGTTTCATGTGAGGAGAAAAATGAAGGAAAATAATGGAAAATAAACAAATTAGAGGCCTCATTAATAAAGAGGCTTCTGAGGATTAGTTCACAAACTTTTGTCAGTGGAGTTTTGGAGCTCTCTCTCTATTCTCTCTCTCTCATATTCTTGGACACTTAGAGTTTTCTTGGAGCACTCTTGGAGGAGTGTGGCATACTTGGAGTTTTGGAGCAAGAAGGAAAAGGAAGAGCAGGAAAGCACAAGAGGACATCATGATCAACAACTACAATGGGTTTTACATGCAGGTCCCAAGTTGCATGTATGTTTTCCTCACTAGTTTTGGCATGCATGGAATATGAAGGTGGTTTATTGGTCATGATCTTTCATTGGCATGGAGGATAACCTGGATTGACAATGGATTTTCCTAACCTTGCCATTTCCTAGATAGCCATGGTGTTGTGGGTTTATTTTTTTGTGTTTCTAGTAGGTTCTCATGTTTCCTTTAGCTTGGGTTGATTTACTATTTCATGGAAGCTAGAGATGGGAAAATTCTCTGGAAGCCCTATAACATCTTGGGTTCAGTTACTATTCCTAGAAGCCTTGGTTGGAAAAATGCTCTGGAAGCCCTTGGTGGGTTGAGTTACTAGTCCTAGAAGCCCTGGTTGGACAAACGCTATGGAAGCCCAGTGACAACTGTGGGTTGAGTTACTAGTCTTGGAAGCCTTGGTTAGAAAAAACACTCTGGAGCCATGGAAGGCTTGGGTAGAGACCATTCTAATGATGGTTTTTTTATTTCCAACCGTGAGGTGTAATCACTGTTTGATGGGTTGAAGTAGTTTGGCCTTTGGAAGCCCTGGATGGTTTTGATTGACGTGTTTTATGAGATCCCGCATTCATGTTTGGAATATGACACGGGGGTGACTGGATGAAGAGAGAATTGGCTCAGCCATGTCTACGGTCTAGTGGTTCGTGGAAGTCCCACAACTAGTTGGCCTTTGCATTATTAATATGAGGTTGTTTCTCCTTTTTATTTCATAAGTATTACATTGGTTTATATGTGGATGATATGGATGATGTTTCCTTGGTAACTCTGTTGTTATTATGCTGGTTATGAACATGTATTATGAAAGTGGTTATGTATGGCTCTAATCATATTTTTACTTGTAAAATGAATCAACAATGTATCTATGGCCTAATGGATGTAACTGAAGCTAATGTGTTGAGCCATCAATGCTTCTTAGCGATTCTCAGATGAGTATGATACCCCTATACCAAGATCTGTTGTTTGAACCTATAGATTACATAATCGTGACATATTTGATGAAATGTATGGCATGGCTAGTAGGGGTCCAGTCAAGTCCTTGCTCAAATAATTGAATTTGTATCATTATTTTATTGTTATCTTTCAGTTCTAAAAGTGTCATTGAGTTATGGGCAGTGACCTGGGCTCTGGGCCTGAAAAAGTGGCATAAAACCTAGAGTTGAAGGCACAGGTCTGAGGAAAAAATTCCCCAGACGCATTAATGCCCATGTTGTGGGAGAGTTTGGAGCCTTCTAGATGCATCTTTGTCCATATCAAGGGAGCATCCTAGGGTTTAATGGTCTAAAAACTTAGTGGGACCCAAGGGCTGGTTACCTGACTGGTTGGGATGGCTCCTGGGAGTTCTGTTGTTGATGTGGAGTGTTTGTAAGGTGTGTTTCTGATGGTTCCATTATCTTAACTAACACGTAGGGAGTCGAATCATATCATAGTAACTTCTCATCACGTGTTTACTCTAGTTGGTCAGTTACTTGGGTAGATGTGGGAGGAGGGTGTTACAGAGTGATATCAGAGCATGGTTCACCCCTCGGATTGGATGGGCTATGTGTTGGTCATGCATTCATGTCAGTTGCATATGTGTTTCTTGTGTTGTAAGACCATGTGCTTGTTGTAATTGTATGGTATGGGTTGTGGTTGCAGTGAGGTTTCCATGGGATGTTGATGGTGTTGTTGTGGAATGTGTCGCCATGAGTGTATGGTTGATTATGCATTATTTATGCATGTTAGTATTCACATGTAGTCAAGTGTACAATGATGTGGTGGTTGTTGTCATGCATGAGGTTATGGTATGTGTAGTTGATATGATCATGCATTGATGACTGGACTCTAGCTAGAATGATGGTTATATGCTTATATGCTTATGTGTTATATTTCCATATGTTTTCATGATTATGTTATACATGTATTACACTAATTTGTTGATCTTGCGGATGAGGTATACTCGCCATGGGAATTTGATGGTGTTGTGGAATGTGTCACCATGAGTGTATGGTTGATTATGCATTGTTTATGCATGTTAGTATTCACATGTAGTCAAGTGTACAGTGATGTGGTGGTTGTTGTCATGCATGAGGTTATAGTATGGTAGTTGATATGATCATGCATTGATGACTGGACTCTAGCTATAATGATGGTTATATGCTTATATGCTTATGTGTTATATTTCCATAAGTTTTCTTGATTGTGTTATACATGTATTACACTAATTTTTTGATCTTGCGGATGAGGTATCCTCACCAAATTATGCTAAGGTATGTTGGTTTATTGAGATTTGGTTTAGCTGACATGATATACCTTATAGGAAGAATATCAAAGATCACTAGCAAGATGGTAGACTACAGTTCTTGAGACTCTCCCTATGGATTAGATGAGCAACGTGGTGTTGGGAATTCTTCTGACTTAGCAGACACAATGAGAAGATTAAAGGCAAAAATAAGGAGTTGTAAGCCAGATAATGACAGAATCATACAGGCATGGGAGAAACAAGAAAAGGTAAATGCAGTGATACTTCAGAGTTTATCATAATTGCAACGACAAAGACCACTTTGTATCAACCTTGAATAAGAGGACAAAACTAATGGGGCATATGGCAGTAGGTATCATGGTGGTCACAGGTCGGATAGAGATGACACAGTAAGAGATGGAAGGTTGTTGGATACTCTAGATAGGAGAGGTGATGGGCACAGGTACTATTCTAGTTCTGGTTCTGACAAGCATTATGATCGGCGTCATTATCATCCTTACAGGAGGAGTGATAAGGGATACTTTTCATATGAATTTAAGAAAGTAAATCCACCTACATTTGATGGAGAGATGAATAAATCACAGGATGTAGAGGTATGATTGCTTGGTATGAGGAAGTTCTTCAAGTTGCATGGGTACTCAGAGAACATGAAGGCTAGAATAGCTACATTCAGTCTCAAAGGTAAAGCATATATTTGGTGGGAATATGTGAAGAATGTCAAAGGTATTCATGAGGAGGAATTTACTTGGAATGAGTTTGAGAGACTATTCAAGAAGAAGTACCTATCAAAGAGGTACTACGATGATAGGCCAAAGGAATTTTATGAACTAAAGATGGGATCGATGATAGATGAGTATACTAGCTGATTCTTGGAGTTGTTGAGGTATGTGCCTTACCTCAAGGAGGAGAACGCCAATATTCAGGGATTCATTAGTGGGTTACTGATTGCATTCAAAGACAACATTGATTTCGATGAGCCTGGATCATTGGAGGAGGCCATATGAAAGATAAATCATTGCTATGAGCAATCGAATCGCAGATCTGAGATTAAGCTAGATTGGAAGGGTAATGCAAAGAATCGTGGAAAATGGGACAAAAAGCAAGCAAGACCTTAGGTTATAGATAATAAAGAGAATGCAAAGACATCTAAGAATTTCAATGTATATGATAGAGGACAGGGACTTCGATATGAGGAGCAGAACAAGGATGCAAGTTGGAAGCCTATAGAGTGTTGGACTTGTGGGAAAGATCATCGTAGGAAAGATTCTCCACAAAATCAAGGTGGTAGCCTGCAGATCTACAATGATCAGGAGGCAAAAACAGTGGGAGATGTCGGGTAGAGTATTCCTAAGATCTATGCAGCACTGGATAACAAATAGGCAGACCATCAGGCATCTATCATTGAGGTGGACAATAAGATTTATGATCAATTTATTTCTATTTTGATTGACCCTAGACCTAATTATAAGCTATGTTAATCCTAACCTGGTGGATAAATGTGGTTTGAATAAATAAGTGCTTGCAGAGTCTTGGTTAGCGTAGTTGGCTACTGGTACAAAGAAGCGAGATCATTGGGTAAGAGCTTGTACATTTGATTTGAATAGTATGCCTACCTCAGCACATTTGAATGTATTACCGTTGGGATCATAGAGTATGTTGTTGGGCATGGATTGGTTGTACCTTCATAGAACCAAGGTGGATTTTTATGATAAATCCATTGAGTGCTTGGATGACAATGGGGAACAAAGATTTTTACATGGTGAGAATAAAGCAACAGCAGTTGGAATGGTGAAAACTATGCAGGCCAAGCATAATCACAGGAAAGGGTGTGTGTTATTTGTCGTGCACATTCTAGTGACAAAGGTAAGATGTGTTTCCTACAGATATTTCAGAGTTTTCACCTCACAGGGAAGTAAACTTTTCTATTTTGTTGGTTCTAGTGACAGCGCCAACATCAAAAGCAACTGATAGGATGATGTTGTGGCCACCAACAACCCCCCTCCTTATTTAGTATTAGCAATAACACTAGGTAAGTGGGGACCCTTAGTAAAAAATTCAAAAATTCAATTAAAACTCATGTATTATACTCCTTAAGAAAACATCGCATCGCGCGAAGAAGATAGGACATTTCCTTGTGAGTAGAATGATAAACTGCGAGAATGTGACGCGAAATCCATCGCATCGCATGCATTAAGAAACACTCATAAACGAAAACCTTAAGAAATCGCCGATGGCCGATATGCGACATCGCATATCGCAACATCGCATAAACAGCACATAACCATTTAACAAATTGTAACAATCTGCGATCTTGCGATAACGCGATACTGCGATCGGCGATCTTGCGATCGCGCGAAACAGCAATCTGCGATTCTGTGATAAACATGATCAGGCAACCCTGCGATAACACATCTTGATGAAAATGCGATAACGCGATAACGCGATGATGCGATGCTGCGATGCGAATCGCAGAAATCATCCATCGCAGATTTTCCCCGGCTCAACATTCAAGAAAAATTGGATACGCGCGTTAATAAAAATTAATGAATGTACGCCAAGTGTTAATGAAAGACAGTTTTGTGTTTTTCGAAGAGTTAGTTCACGTTAGGTGGCATGTTTTTGTACATCCGTAGAGCTCAGAGCTTTCTTGTCAATTTTTATTATCATTACTCTCTCCTTATGTGTGAACTACAAGAATGAAAAACAGAAACAATATGGAGCAATGTGCAGGGAGCGATTAAGGAAAAAGGTAAAGCTCCAATGCTCGGAAGCAGAGAAGAAATTCCCTCATGAACGGATACCGCATGCAACAGAGTCGCAAATTCCAGAGCACTGCTGAGCTATCCATTACAGATCTATCCGTCAGAGCCATGGTTCAATGAGTAGTTGAACAATGTTGATATCAACAGGCGATTTAACGCTCAAGGTTAGAAGCTCATGAAAGCAGTATGTTTGCAAAATTTTAAAGCTTATACTCGGTGAAGGAAAAGGCTCTAAAGGCGAAAAACGCACCAAAAAGGCCCGGATCAAAGAACGGAGGCAGTTTCCGATGTGCGGCGCTAATTGCACATCGCTAAGAAAATTGCTCAAAAAGTAAAGTCCCTAACTACTTAGTCACTCGTAAGCCCAGAAAACGCAAGAAAGCAAAGGTAGAGGCAATTTGAGGGTTAACCAAGTGGAACTTGAGTTATTACTAAGCATACACAGTAAAACCACATAGCCAGAGATGATTCTCAAGTATATCTGCTATTTTGCTGGAAAAAATGGTGCCAGCGCTTGCCATTTCTGTTTGCTTAGCTCAACCAAAAGTGGAAGACAGTCAGCTGACTCTACCCAGGCAAATATTGAATGCTCGCAACATTAAGGAGCAAATGCAGAAATAGTTAGATATTAGATTTAATTTTTAGAAATAATTTTGCTTAGAAAAAGGGCGGTCATTTAAACCGTATCCTGAATCTGTGTAATTAAGATATTTAGTTAGTAGTATTTAAACCCTTCTCATGCATTTAGAGAAGGGTCCAGAAATTTATCAAAAACTTGTCCTCAAAACATGCACTTTTGCACCCTCAGAGGAGGTTTTGGTGAATGAATGGATCAAGATTTGTTGATGTTTGCATTTGATATCTGCTACTGATGTTGCACTTCTGTACTCTTAGTAGATGTTAGAGCAAGGAGAGATAAATCATTGTTGCTTGAAGCTTATGAGTAGGACCAGTCATAAATGGTACTTTTATCTCTTGACCATTTCTGCTTATATGTTAAAGTGATATACAGTTTTTAGTTGTTTATATGTTATTGCATGAATGCTTGAGTTACCATTTGGCACTTTTGTACGGTGGTAGCTATTTATTTATGTTTAATGTATGAATAGCTTATTATGCGATATGTTGTTCACAACTGTTTTGCCTAACTTTTTATGCGAAATAGTTCATCTTAATTGATTTCCTTTCTTATAATCGTTGAATGATCTTTATTACCAGTTGTTATATGAAATCTCTTTAGATCGCATAATAAAAGAATTACATCCCGGGCTAGCATAGATTAGATGTGTTGTTTTTATTAGATTACAATAGCATAGAATTAGATTAAGGTTTGAATTAGAATAGCTTAGATAGGAACTGTTAGATCTGCAACATCCAATTCTACACATGCACACCCATAGATTGGGAAACTGGTCCCATTATCCCAGTCGGACCCGCTATACCAAACGGATAAGGAGCTGCCAACCATGGTCCGGACCGAGCGGGTATCCCCCTTGTTGTCGACCTGATTTTCGGGGCTTCAACATATTTGGCGCTAGAAGGAGGGCTTGAACTATGAATGGCAAGTAAATCAAAATCTAAATACCATTCTGAGAGTAAATCGCCCTCATCATCTCCCCCGACTTCCCCATTACATTTAAATCCAGAGTCATAAGTCGCTCGAGTATCAACCGCTGCTACACACCCTGATATTTCAGACCAATATACCATTGAACCTCCTGAAGTCGAATCCCTGATTCACAAACTTCAGCGATTTTCCATCTCCCCTTAGAGGTCTGATAAATCTCAAGGCAGCGTGACTTCGCAGTACAACCCTGCTTATCCCCTGACCAGGCTAAAGAGTGAAAATTTTGGCGTCCAGCCAACCGAATTACCTCTTCCCACCAGGAAAAGAGCAAGGAAATCACCGCAAGAGTCTGACAGTGAGACTCTTTCGTCTGCATCATCCATTTCAACTACTTCACCGCGAAGTCAACCATCCACACCTCCACTCCAGATCATCGTCCATCTGTCCACTGGAACCCCCACAACCCCTCTTCAATCATCTACGATCATAGTATCCTCATCCTCCCAGCCACAGGGATCATCTTCTGCACTTTCCACGGTTAGCAGTTCAACGATGGCCCAGTCTCCATGGAACAATCCTGGGGCAGTCTTAATGCCTGCACCCTTGAGTCAAATACTGGCCCATCCTGAGAAATGGCTGCCTAAATTCAATCCCGAGGCAGGCATGCTAGCAAAAGAGCACATAAACAACTTCATGCTTTCCATTAATCTCAATGGAGTTACTAATGAAGATGTTGTTGTTCGGCTTTTTCCCTATACACTGCAAGGGACAGTCGGGTCATGGAACTTTTCATTACCCTCTGGATCCATCACAAGTTGGTAAATCTTCCAGGACCAATTCCTAACCAAGTTTGGTGATGACAGATCAATGAAAACGTTAATCAATGACCTATCCAATCTTAAAGCCGAAGCTAGAGAGCCTATTAAGGATTTCAATTTACGGTTCAACAAAATTTTCAACAAAATTCCTACTGCTTCTCAGCCTAGCGAAGAAGTACGATGTGAATGGTATATTACCGCTCTGCCATCAAACATAGCCATCTTCGTGGATAGGGAAAATAAAACAACCTTACCTGAAAACATGAAAGACGCAATAGCAGTAGAAAAACGAATAATAGCCCTGGAAAAGAGATCTGCGATAGAGGAACGTAAGTCCAAAAAAGTCACCTTCAAGGAAGACTCCAAGAAGAAACAAGCAAAAGATCCTTTTGATTTGGAAGGATTGCAGAAAGTTCTAAAGACCATGTCCAATGAGATGGTCGACATAAAAAATCAAGTAGTAGAAACTTCTTCGAAAAAGCCCTACAGAGCTTTTAAAAGAGGTCCTTCAACGGATGCAAAGCCACCCAATGCCATTTCAAATGCTGAATCCGAGGAAGAGGAAGAGGAAATTGCCACTGAAGGGCAGACCGATGACGAAGAAGTTGTGGAATTACAAGGAATGTGGGATTTCATCCTCCCACAAGAGGAAGATCAAGAAGTATTTCCAGTTAGCACACGAAGTAAAAATCAGCTTGATCCTCCCCAAACTACCCCTAAACAGAAGAGCGCAAGCTCTGCAACAAAAGATAAAGTCGCGACAAAGAAAACGACATCTAAAGCGACTCAAACTAGCCCAGTCCAAGCAGATGAAACGACTCCATCGAAAACATTGATAGTGTCGGATGAAATGGAGTACAATATTATTGATGACATGAAAAAGACTAGGGCTAATATCACCCTTTACGAACTGAGCAAGTTGAAACAGCAACAAAAGATAATGATGAAAGAATTACATGCCCTGCCAGTTGCACCTTTGCCTGTCGCTGTACTTTCTCAAGCTTCCCACAACATGGGAAGACCTCCAACTAACGCGATCAGTAAGATTGATCCAAATGACATTGCCTTGATTGGAGGAAGATCAAGATCTCACACTCCCCCATTTCTCCTTACTTATGAAATCTTCAATAAAAATGTGCACAATTGTTTGGTAGATTTCGGTGCTTCATCGAATATTTTACCCAAATTTATATGTGCCAAATTAAATGTTCAACCACAGAAATCTGCAGTGTGCATAGTTCAGCTCGATCGATCTCAATTCGAAGTGATCAGCGAACTAAATCAAGTAACCATAAGATTTTCATCCAACCCGAAGGTATGTCAGGTTATTGACATTCTAGTTGTTGACATCCCAGAATTCTATGGCTTAATTCTTAGCAGGGATTGGTCAGAGAAACTCCATGGATACTTCGCAACTGATTGGTCGGACATGTGGCTGCCCTACAACGGTAAACCGAATCAAATAAAAGTTGAACAAGAGCTACACCAGAAGTACATAGTAACGGAGTTAGAGGGAGAAAATGAACCGATAGCGTATAACAGCAGTATCATTAGCAATTACTCGGTAGATTCTTTCCTCGGCAATTTCAATGCTCACGCATCACCTTATTTAGAAAACTCTGTTTTGTCCCAAGTTGAAAAATTTTCTCGAACTGATAGTTCGAAATGTATTAATTTTTTAGATAAACCTGTAAATACATCTTTGTTTTGGAAATTATTTTTTGATGGCTCTAGATCTAATGAAGGAGCAGGAGCAGGATGCGTTCTGATTAGTCCAGAAGGAGAAAAGATCATGCTCACATGCTGACTCGAATTTGATTGCACAAACAATACAGCAGAATACGAGGCTTTGGTTCAAGGCCTGTACAAGGCAATCGGGTTAGATGTCAAGTATCTTCAAGTCTTTGGAGACTCTGAGATTATGGTTAAGCAGGTACGTAACACTATACATTGCTTATCAGGTCACTTAAAACACTATCAATCTTTAGTACAAGATCTGACTGAGCATTTCATTGCGTTTAATATTTCTTCAATCCCCAGACTCCAAAACACTAGTGCAGACCTTTTGGCTAATGTAGCTTCTAAGCTTATTCCCTCCGAAGATTTTAGTCCAGATAGATTCTCAATAGAATTAATATTTAGACCATCCATTCCTGACAACATCACAAATTGGAGAGTATTCAATGATGATCCTGATATCGTAAATTTCCTCACGTCTGAAGGATCCTACTCCAATCAAATAATTGACGAAGACCAGCACGATCGACAATTGCAACAAAATAGCACTAATAATGCTATACCTAAGTCGGTGGTTAAGTTAGAAGACTTATACGATTTGAAAGATCGGTTTAAGAGGTCTACCAATTCAAAACTCTACAGTTCAACCTTGAACTACGAATTAGTAAACCTAGGGACCGATACTAAACCACAAAACATTAATCTAGGCCTCGGCCTAGCCCTTGAAGAGAAACTAGCATATATTCGTCTTTTGAGACAATATAAAAATGTTTTTGCCTGGAATTATGATGAGCTGAAAACGTACGACACTTCTATCATCTAGCATACTATTCCCATGATCGATAACGAAAAACCTGTCCAACAAAAGCTGAGAAAAATCCACCCCAATTTAGAAAATCAGATAAAAACCGAGCTCAACAAGTTACTGAAAGCCAGGATAATATTTCCCGTCAGACATTCCAAATGGGTCTCCAATATGGTACCTGTTAGAAAGAAAAATAGAGATATTAGGATTTGCATTGACTTTCGGAACCTTAACAAAGCCTGTCAAAAAGACAATTTTCCTCTTCCACCTATGGAGCAAATACTGCAGGCAGTGGCAGGCTCAGAACTAATGTCTTTCTTGGATGGATTTTCAGGATACAATCAAGTGTTGGTACATCCTGATGATCAGTTGAAAACCACATTCAGAACTAAATGGGGCACATATGCATATCGGAAGATGCCATTTGGTTTGATTAATGCTGGTGCTACATTTCAGAGAGCCATGGACATCGCATTCAAAGGTTTAGTCAATAAATTTGTAGTAATTTATTTGGATGATATAACAGTGTACTCCAAGAAGCAAAGCGACCATCACAAAGACCTGAAACAAATCTTTCAACGGTGTTTAAGGTATGGAATTTCACTTAACCCAAAGAAATATTTTTTCGCATTAAGTGAAGGGAAACTTCTAGGATTCATAGTGTCAAAGTCTGGTATTCACATTGATCCCGACAGAATCAAAGAAATTTCTGAAATATCCCTACCTCATAACAAAAAATCCATGCAATCTTTCCTTCGTCAAATCAATTTTGTAAAGAGATTCATTCTAGATTTTTCGCGAATCGTGTCTCCTTTGCAAACCATGATTAAAAGAATTCAAATTTTAAATGGGGTCAAGATGAACATGAAGCATTCAACCTGATCAAGCAAGCTATTATTAATGCTCCATCTTTAGCAACCCCGAATTTTTCAGAATCTTTTATTTTATACACATTTGCCTCAGATAAGTCATATGCCGCGATACTAACTCAAGCGAATCAAGAAAAAGTGGAAGCTCCAATTGCGTTTTTTAGCTCAAATTTACAAGGTGTTGAACTCAATTATTCAGACGTAGAGAAATAGGCTTATGCTGTTTTCAAAGCGGTCAAATACTTCAGACCTTTCTTACTTAAAACCAATACTAAGATCATAGTACCATTTCCAGCGGTAAGGAATCTTCTAGTACAGAAGGATGTGGGTGAGAAAAGGGCCAATTGGGTTACTGCCTTACAGGAATACGACCTTGAGATCAAACCAGCAAACATTGTAAGAGGTCAAGGCTTCTGCAAAATGTTGGCCGGAGCATCGCAAATTTCTAAAATTCCATCTGAAGAGGTACAAATGTGTGAGGTAAGCCTAAACGATGCAGAATAATTATATGCTGATATCATTTATTATCTTAAGAATGGGTATGCTCCGTCGCACCTTGATCATACTAAGAAAAGAGCTCTAAGATTGAAAGCTAAACAATATCAGCTCGTAAATGATATTCTTTTCAAAAAAAATTATGATTCTGTTCTTCGTAGGTGTCTTGAAAAAACTGAAGCTGAAAAAGTTTTGCAGGAACTCCACGATGGTCCAGCAGGCGGACACTATGCTGGAGATGCTACTGCACATAAAATCTTACGCGCAGAATATTACTGGCCCACGTTGTTCAAAGACTCACACAGTTACGTGAGGAGATGTCAAGTCTGCCAAACTACTGCTGGGAGACAGAAGAAGCCGTCCCTGCCACTACAACCAGTAAACATCGAGCAACCTTTCTATCAGTGGGGCTTGGACATAATAGGTGAGATCGTTCCTCACTCTTCTAAGCAGCATAGATACATCCTCACGGCAACAAATTATTTCACAAAATGGGTAGAAGCAGTTCTGCTCAAGACGACTAATTCTGAAATTATTATTGAGTTCATAGATCAATTCTTAATCACTAGGTTTGGATTGCCATCTGCTTTAATGTTTGATAATGCATCATACTTTTCTGGAAATGCAATGACTGAATTTGCACTTAAAAGAGGATTCAAACTTAAATATTCGGCCAATTACTATCCGCAAGGTAATGGGTTAGCTGAGTCAACAAATAAAAACCTAATCAGGATTATTAAAAGAACAGTTGACCACAATCAAAAGAATTGGCACAAAGCTTTGGTATATGCTTTATGGGCAAATAGAATAACGCAAAAAGCTTCAATCAGCACTTCTCCCTTTAATTTAGTTTATGGGAAAGAAGTGGTTCTTCCAACTCACTTAGCCATTCCCTCTTTGTCTTTAGTACAATACATTGATGAAGTACCCACTTCCTCCTTACAACTGAGACAAATGGAAATAATTAAATTAGAAGAACAACGAGAACAAGCTAAGAAAACGCATGCTCATCATCAAGCACTAGTAAAATCCTCTTTTGATTCAAACATAATGACCAGAAAAGATTTTCAGATGGGAGATTTAGTTTTAAAGTGGGATAAGGCTCATGAGGAAAAGGGCAAACATACAAAATTTCAAAGGATGTGGCTTGGCCCTTTTCAGATTGTTGAATTCATAGGTCCATCAACATTTGTGTTACAAGATTTAGCAGGTAAGAGGGATCCTTTGCCTGTTAATGGACAAATTCTCAAGAAATATTTTCCATAGAAGATTATTCTTCTATTTTTGTAGAATAGTTTTCTTTTCATAATAAAACCAGTTGTGAGTGGTTACATTTGGTATTTACGAAAAAGACACCAATTCTCTTTCAGATTTTGAGCTTTTTGCTTGTATAAATAGCAAATCTTTTGGAAAATTGATCTTTATTATTGACAGATACAGTTAAAAACTTTAGCCTAGATATGATACGAGTTTCAACTTCAAAGAATTTGATGAAAGAAACCTTTAGTGAAGAAATTGTTTTATATCAGCACAATTAAAGGTATCAATAAAAAAATGAAGATTCTATGTAGAACAGCTATTTCCAAAAACTCTATTATTGTCGTCCAGAGCTATCTTAAGGAAACAATGACTTCCTCCCTGCTAAGGAAAATCGCAGCTTTCAGAGGGATAATCCAAGGATACAATATGTCTTGAAGAATAAGAGGTCTCATCACGAGCTGGCTTATCATGATCACAGATATTATAACTTGCTGACTTTGCCAATACTGTCTACCACAACAGGGCAATGACTCAAGATTGTTACAATCAAAAGACAAGGGATCTCATCACGAGCCAGCTTGTTCAGCAAAGTTATGAATCAAGTGAGTGACTGTGTCATAATTTGGCTACCAAACCAAGACATTGTTCTTTAAGAATAAAAAGAAAATCAAAGCAATAAGTGTGAATATGGATTTTTCTTTGAAAGTTGTCGGTCACCTTAAGTAGGATACAGGATCATTGTTGGGTAACAAGTAACCCTGTCGAGGCTATAAACACATGCTGGCAGCAGAGGCTCTACCTACGACAAATGGGCATATTTAAAACTGGTTTACAGAGGAGACTTTATTTTATCTTTACAAGACCAAATAATGGCTGATGTAAATACAAGGACTAGCCTAAGGAAGCAAATAATTAGAATAAAAAGAGGTTGAAACATAATATCATTGACAGTTTAAAGCAAAATGTACTCTATCTTTCCATAACAAAGTTTAATTTTCTGAAAAATTTTCTGTTTTGGAAGTTTGAAAACTTCAATAGAAAAATAGAGATAACTGGTTCTTCCAAGTGAATCGCCAATTGTTGTGGCCACCAACAACCCCCCTCCTTATTTAGTATTAGCAATAACACTAGGTAAGTGGGGACCCTTAGTAAAAAATTCAAAAATTCAATTAAAACTCATGTATTATACTCCTTAAGAAAACATCGCATCGCGCGAAGAGGACAGGACATTTCCTTGTGAGTAAAATGATAAACTGCGAGAATGTGACGCAAAATCCATCGCAACGCATGCATTAAGAAACACTCATAAACGAAAACCATTTAACGAATTGTAACAATCTGCGATCTTGCGATAACGCGATACTGCGATCGGCGATCTTGCGATCGCGCGAAACAACAATCTGCGATTCTGCGATAAACATGATCGGACAACCCTGTGATAACACATCTTGATGAAAATGCGATAATGTGATAACGCGATGATGCGATGTTGCGATGCGAATCGCAGAAATCGTCCATCGCAGATTTTCCCCGTCTCAACATTCAAGAAAAATTGGATACGCGCGTTAATAAAAATTAATGAATGTACGCCAAGTGTTAATGAAAGACAGTTTTGTGTTTTTCGAAGAATTAGTTCACGTCAGGTGGCATGTTTTTGTATATCCGCAGAGCTCAGAGCTTTCTTGTCAATTTTTATTATCATTACTCTCTCCTTATGTGTGAACTGCAGGAATGAAAAATAGAAACAATACGAAGCAATGTGCAGGGAGCGATTAAGGAAAAAAGTAAAGCTCCAATGCTCGGAAGTAGAGAAGAAATGCCCTCATGAACGGATACCGCATGCAATAGAGCAGCAAATTCCAAAGCACTGCTGAGCTATCCATTATAGATCTATCCGTCAGAGCCATGGTTCAATGAGTAGTTGAACAATGTTGATATCAACAGGCGATTTAACGCTCAAAGTTAGAAGCTCACGAAAGCAGTATGTTTGCAAAATTTTAAAGCTTATACCCAGTGAAGGAAAATGCGCTAAAGGCGAAAAATGCACCAAAAAGGCCCGGATCAAAGAACGGAGGCAGTTTTTGATGCGCGGCGCTAATCGCGCATCGCTGAGAAAATTGCTCAAAAAGCAAAGTCCCTAACTGCTTAGTCACTCGTAAGCCCAGAAAACGAAAGAAAGCAAAGGCAGAGGCAATTTGAGGGTTAACCAAGTGGAATTTGAGTTATTACTGAGCATACACAGTAAAACCACATAGCCAGAGATGATTCTCAAGTATATCTGCTATTTTGCTGGAAAAAATGGTGCCAGCGCTTGCCATTTTTGTTTGCTTAGCTCAACCAAAAGCAGAAGACAGTCAGCCGACTCTACCCAGGCGAATATTGAATGCTCGCAACATTAAGGAGCAAATGCAGAAATAATTAGATATTAGATTTAATTTTTAGAAATAATTTTGCTTAGAAAAAGGGCGGTCATTTAAACCGTATCCTGAATCTGTGTAATTAAGTTATTTAGTTAGTAGTATTTAAACCCTTCTCATGCATTTAGAGAAGGGTCCAGAAATTTATCAAAAACTTGTCCTCAGAACATGCACTTTTGCACCCTCAGAGGAGGTTTTGGTGAATGAATGGATCAAGATTTGTTGATGTTTGCATTTGATATCTGCTACTGATGTTGCACTTCTGTACTCTTAGTAGATGTTAGAGCAAGGAGAGATAAATCATTGTTGCTTGAAGCTTATGAGTAGGACCAGTCATAAATGGTACTTTTATCTCTTGACCATTTCTGCTTATATGTTAAAGTGATATACAGTTTTTAGTTGTTTATATGTTATTGCATGAATGCTTGAGTTACCATTTGGCACTTTTGTACGGTGGTAGCTATTTATTTATGTTTAATGTATGAATAGCTTATTATGCGATATGTTGTTCACAACTGTTTTGCCTAACTTTTTATGCGAAATAGTTCATCTTAATTGATTTCCTTTCTTATAATCGCTGAATGATCTTTATTACCAGTTGTTATATGAAATCTCTTTAGATCACATAATAAAAAATTACATCCCGGGCTAGCATAGATTAG
This sequence comes from Pinus tabuliformis, assembly GCA_031772625.1. Lineage (NCBI taxonomy): Eukaryota > Viridiplantae > Streptophyta > Pinopsida > Pinales > Pinaceae > Pinus > Pinus tabuliformis. The sequence goes on from CM062811.1 coordinate 466,752,214, forward strand.
ATGTGCTGTTTTTATTAGATTACAATAGCATAGAATTAGATTAAGGTTTGATTTAGAATAGCTTAGATAGGAACTGTTAGATCAGCAACATCCAATTCTACACACACACACCCATAGATTGGGAAACTGGTCCCATTATCCCCAGTTGGACCTGCTATACCAAACGGATAAGGAGCTGCCAACCAAGGTCCGGACCGGGTGGGTATCCCCCTTGTTGTCGACCCTATTTTCGGGGCTTCAACAGATGAGTACACCTGAGTTGGTAGAGTTGAAGTTGTAGTTGAAGGAAATGCTTGACAAAGGATACATTAGGCCAAGTGTATCACCATGGGGCACATTAGTATTGTTTATGAATAAGAAAGATCGTACTCTCAAGTACACATTAAAGAAGAGGACATCTATAAGATGACTTTCTGGACTAGGTATGGGCATTATGAGTTTGTTGTAGTTCCTTTCGGTTTAACTAATGCTCCATCTACTTTTATGTGCTTGACGAATAGTTTGTTGCATTCATATTTGGACAAGTTTATTATTGTGTTCATTGATGACGTATTGGTATATTCTAAAAATGAAGAAGAGTATGTTGAGCATTTAGCAGCAGTGTTGAGATTGTTGAGATAACATCAGTTGTATGCTAAGCTCGGCAAGTGAAGTTTCTTTCAGACTAAGGTACACTACTTGGGACATGTTTTCCAAGGACGGCATAGTAGTGGACCCAAAAAAGGTAATAGCTATCATGGAGTGGGCAGCTCCTAGGAATGTGGACGAGGTAAGATCCTTCATGGGGTTAGCAGGTTATTACAGGAGGTTCATCAAGAACTTCTCGCAGATTTCTTATCTTATCACATCATTGCAAAGGAAAGGTAATAGGTTTGAATAGACAGAGGAGTGCGCGACCATTTTTTAGCAACTCAAATAGTTGTTGACAAATGCAGCAGTGTTAAACATTGCAGATCCAGACAAAGAGTTTGTAGTATGTATAGATGCTCGTAAGAGAGGACTTGGTGGAGCCCTTATGCAAGAGGGACATGTGGTATGCTACGAGTCACGGAAGCTAAATGAGCACGAGCAGAGCTACCTAACACATGATATTGAGTTGGCAGTGATCACACAAGCATTGAAGATGTGGAGGCACCATAATCTAGGCAGGAGGTTTGTATTGATGAATGATCACGGTGGTTTGTGATATCTATTTGACCAGCTGAATTTGAATGGTAGGCTCGATGATTAGCCACGATCAGTGAGTTCGACTTTGAAATAAGGTATATCAAAGATAAAGAGAACATGATAGTAGATGCTCTTAGCAGTTGGATGTAGGTAAATCACATAGCAGCTATGAGCTCCTGTGGGACATAATTACAAGATAGGATCTTGCAGGCATGTCAGTAGGTCGATGACAGGTATATGGAGATTGTGCATAGGTTGCAGCAGAGTACAAGTACAAGTACAAGAAGTGGTACAGGTACATGTATAGGTACAAGTAATGGTACATGAAGAGGTGCATGTATAGATGTAGGTGCACAGGATGTAGACTATCGTCTCATGGCAGATGGATTGGTTATATTTAGGGATAGGATATATGTGCTAGATAACAGTGAGCTTAAGAAGGTGATATTGAGGGATTTTCATGTGAAACCATATTCAGATCACCCAAGTTATCAGAAGACACTAACAACAATGAAACAATTCTATTATTGGCTGAATCTGAAGAGAGACGTAGCAGAGTTTGTGGCTAGGTGCTTGGATTGTCAGCAAGTGAAGGCAGAGTGTAAGCATCCAGGTGGACTGCTACAACTGATTCTAATTCCAGAGTGGAAATGGGAGGTCATTTCCATGGACTTTATCACAAGTTTTCCAAGGACAATGAGACAACATGATTCCATGATGGTAGTGGTGGACAGGTTGACAAAGGTAGCGCACTTCATTCCAGTGAAATCTAAATTCTCAACGAGTAATGTAGCACAAGTCTTCATCAAGGACGTGGTAAGATTGCATGGAGTTCCAAAGAATATTGTGTCAGACAGGGATGTGAAGTTCACTTCCAAGTTTTGGAAGGAGTTATTTTTAGGTTTGGGCACAAAGTTGGCCTTTAGTAATGCTTATCATCTATAGACAGATGGACGCACAGAGAGGGTCAACGGGATATTGGAGGAAATGTTGAGGATGTATGTGATGCATAATAGCGAAAGTGGGAAGATTACATTCCACTGGTAGAGTTCTCTTATAATAATGGGTACTAGGAGTTACTGAGGATGAGTCTGTTTGAGGCATTGTATGAGCGGATTTGTAATACTCCCATTAGTTGGAGTGATTTAGTTAATAGGGTGCTGACAGCACCGGACATGTTGGCAGACATGGAGCGGGAAATGCAAGTAATCAATAATAATTTGAAAGCAACACAAGATAGGCAGAAGAGCTATGCAGATCTAAATAGGTTGGGGAACATGTGTACTTGCGCATCAAACTGAAGAAGAGCTCCTTACGGATTGGATCATGTGCCAATATGGCACCCCATTTTTGTGGACCCTTCGGATTATTGAGAGGATTGGGCCAGTAGCCTATCGACTTGCACTGCCTCTGACAATGAAATTCCATGATGTTTTCCATGTGTCATTCCTTAAGAAGTATGTTAAATATGTTGATCATGTGATTGTCTTGTTTGTATTCCAAGTGGAGCCAGAAGGAGAATTCCAGTTGGAACCGTAGTGTATTTTGTAAAGAAATATGCTCATACTCCAGAACTAAGAAATCGAGTAGGTTAAAGTGCAATGGAAGCACTTTAGGCCCAATGAAGCTACATGGGTGATGGTAGATAAGATGTGGGCTATGTATCCTTCCTTATTCACTAGTTGAGCAGATGTTTTGGTATATGTCTTTGGTATATGTTTTTGGTACATGTTTTAGTGATGTTTGGTATATGTGCATATGTATATGGATGTAAATACCACCACGAGCTATGTTATAAAGCTCCAATAAGCGGTATGGGTGTCATGTCATTACGATGTTATAATTGCTATGTTGTCATGTTAGTTTTCTTCTCAGCATGATGATCATTGTAAATATTGCAACGAGATAAGTTATAAAGCTCCATGTAAATATGTTTTTCCAACAACCTTATTGGTTGTAGGTGTTGTTAAACACCGAGGACAGTGTTCCCCCAAGGGGGACCATTCTATAATATCCCTGGTGAAAATTCCATCTAATAGAAGTTAATAAAGGAAAAATAATACCCACGGTTGATGGGACACTTATTCCAAGATGAATGTTGGGAAAAATCATAGTGATGGGGATCACTAATGACTGATTAATGGCTAAGGAAATGGAAAGACTTTGGGAAGGCAAAATGGAATTTTGGCACATTTATATATGAAAATAATGAAAATTAGGAGAAAAGGGAGGTGAAAGTTCATAGGTTGCATGTGAGGAGGAAAATGAAGGAAAATAATGTAAAATGAAGAAAATAGAGGTCTCATTAATAAAAAGGCTTATGAGGATCAATTCACAGACTTTTGTCAGTGGAGTTTTGGAGTTCTCTATCTATTCTCTCTCTCTCTCTCACTCTTGGACACTTAGATTTTTCTTGGAGCACTCTTGGAGGAGTGTGGCATACTTGGAGTTTTTGAGAAAGAAGGCAAAGGAAGAACAGGAAAGTGCAAGTGGACATCAGGATCAGCAGCTACAACGGTTTTTGCTTGCAAGTACCGAGTTGCATGTATGTTTTCGTCACTATTTTTGGCATGCATGGCATATGCATGTGGTTTATTGGTCATGATTTTTCATTGGCATGTAGGATTTCTTGGATTAACAGTGGATTTTCCTAGCCTTTCCATTTCCTCGATAGCCATGGTGTTGTGGGTTCATTTCTTTGTGTTTTTGGTTGGTTCTCATGTTTCCTTTAACTTGGGTTGAGTTACTAGTTCCTGGAAGCCATGGTTGGACAAACACTTTGGAATCCCTATAACATCTTGGGTTGAGTTACTAGTCCTAGAAGCCTTGGTTGGAAAAATGCTCTGGAAGCCATTAGTAGGTTGAGTTACTAGTCCTAGAAGCCCTAGTTGGAAAATTTCTTTGGAATCTCGGTGACAGTTATGGGTTGAGTTACTAGTCCTGGAAGCCTTAGTTGGAACAAAGGCTCTGGAGCCTTGGAAGGCTTGGGTAGATACCAATCTGGTGATGGTTTTGTGTTGTCCGGCTTTGAGGTGGAATCACTATTTGATGGGTTAAGGTGGTTTGGCCTCTGCAAGCCCTGGATGGTTTTGATTGATGTGTTTTATGAGATCCCAAATTCATGCTTGGAATATGGAACAGGGGTGACTAGCTGAAGAGAGAATTGGCTCAGCCATGTCTACGGTTAGGTGGTTCATGGAAGTCCCACAATTGGTTGACCTTTGCATTATTAATATGAGGTTATTTCTCCTTATTATTTCATTATTATTATACTAATTTATATGTGGATGATATGGCTGATGTTTCCTTGGTATTTTTGTTGTGATTATGTTGGTTATGAACATGTATTATGATAGTGGTTATGTATGGATCGCATCATGTTTTTTCTCTTAAATGAATGAAAAATGTATCTATGGCATAATGGATGAAACTACAACTAATGTTTTGAGGCATCAATTCTTCCTAGCAATTCTTAGATGACTATAAGACCGCTATGCTTAGATCTGTTATTTAAACCTGTAGATTGCATAATTGTGACATGTTTGACAAAATGCCTGTCATGGCTAGTAGGGGTCCAGTCAAGTCCTTGTTCAAGTAGTTGCATTTGTATCATTATTTTATTGTTATCTTTCAGTTCTAAATGTGTCATTGATTTCTAGGCAGTGACCTAGGCTTTGGGCCTGAAAAAGTGGCACAAATCCATGAGTCGCAAGCACAGGTGTGAGGATAAAATTCCCCAGACGCATGCAAACCCATGTTGTGGGATCCTCTAGAGCCTCCTAAATGCATGCTTGTCCATTTCAAGGGAGTGTACGGGGGTTTAATAGTCTAAAAACTTAGTGGGGCCCAGGGGCTAGTTACCTAAGTGGTTGGGAGGGCTCCTGGGAGTTCTGTTGCAGATGTGGAAGGTCTTTATGGTGTGTTTCTAGTGGTTCTACTTCCTTAACTGACACATAGGGAGTCGAATCATATCATAGTAACTTATCGTCACATGTTTACTCTAGTTGTTCAGTTACTTTGGTAGATGTGGGAGGAGGGTGTTATAGTTATTGCTAATCGAAATTCTAGGCATTGAAGAAATGGTTCTTGAGGAGCATATAGTTTTCCCTCCCATGAAGCTAAAATGACTAATAATGTATTTGTCAAATTGTCTAAAAAAAAAACATAGGAATTATATTGTTGGGTCTCCAAAATGTCATCCACTTTCACCTTTAGTTCCATCAGTTTACCCTCATTCTGTAACTATGTAACTCCATAACCCTACATTTAGTAACCATTTTCATAATCATATGGGTTTATTATTATTATTTTCCAAGTCATTGGTTTTAAGTATTTTAAGAGAATTTGTGACTAAATATTATGAAATTAACATGTTTTCATATATATCTAAAAGTGTTATGAGTTTTGTGATATTGGAGGCCTACTTGGAGATTCTAGAAGGGTCCTACTTGGCCACCCAACCACAAAGTTCGAATTCAAATTCCAACTCATGAAGATTTGTGGAATAATTATAGAAGATGTGGATCATTAACCATGCACATTCAAAGGAGAAGAATCATGGATGAGAGAATTTTGAGAGGATTTGTATCTTACATTTTTAGGAGATTGGTTGTAACCACAAGAAATAAATGTCGATTTAGGATAGATTTAAGGATCTGTATTTATTGAATAATTATCTTTATTTTTTGTATAAATAGGAGTGCACCCTTCATACAAAGGGTTGTTAAGCTGTTAACTAGTTAGTGTTGTTGTTAGTTGTTAGTGTTAGTTTCTAGTTGGAGGTTCCAAGTTCCATCCAAGATGTGATTTTTAAAGCGAGGATAGAGAATTCTTGTAATATCTTGTAACTCATTTTATGAAATACATATTGCTACTTTGATCTCCAAAATGTGATAGTTGTTCAATGTGCTTGCTGAGGAATGGAGGGTGCCCCCATCAACCACAGTTTGCACATCTTTGTACATATTGGTAACATAGTATAGTTATGTTATTTCATTTATTTTCAGCAAGTGTGTTTTCATTTTATGCAAGTGTGCTTTTCCTTCTAGCAAGTGTGATTTCATTTATGCAAGTGTGGTGTGATTTCAATTTAGCAAGTGTTATTTCAATTATGCAAGTGTGGTGTGATTTTCAATTATGCAAGTGTGGTGTGATTTCAGTTCTGCGAGTGTGATTTCAATTTCAAGCAAGTGTGATTTCCTTTATGCAAGTGTGATTTCAATTTATTTATGTTTGGTTTGATTTGGATTAGATTGATTTAATTAACTTTGTAATTATTATTATTTTTTTTTTTAACAAGATTGGATAGTGGATATATTACCAAAAGTTGTGGTGGAGCAAGCTCCTATTACAATCCACTGTAGCATAGAAGGAAACTAAGCATTGAGAATGTACTGGGAGCGGAGTCCCTTCTCCTGTGCATGTATTCAAAATTTCATAGATTTCTATGGCTATTCTTGAGTACTGCCTAACATATTGACCTACTAATAAAGGAAATTTACATAACATTGATTCTCTGATAACTTTTCATGTCCTGTAAACTGACTACTCCTGAGAAGGTTGTTTCTTCTTGTCATAGTTAACAAAGTTCTCGCCTTCTTGACTCATGGTATTTTCTTTGAAGTATGTCACTGCGTCCTCTAAATGCTTGCATTTATTTTTAAGAGCCATGATCTCTTCTTTCTGCATTTCCATGTTCCTTTTCTGATAGATATACTCCATTCTCATTTCAAACTTGATATCTTTCAGTGATTCTTGTAGTCAATTAATCATGAATTTGTTCGCTTTGCATGTTGGGCATGCATCATTCCTTGCTGCCTTTTCAATGGGGTTGAATTCCATTTGATTTTCTTTCCTCTTATTCCTCTTGAGATGCTTGTTGTTCTTTGTGTTGTTGTGCTTCCTGTGCCTTGTGTTACCTAAATTATTCCTTCTTCTGTTGTAGCTGCCTACAAGCCTTTTGCGTTGATCTTTACTGCTTGCTGGGGAGGATGTAACTTGGCGTTCTTGAGGGTGACAAACAGGGAGGAGTGGAATTGGGAGGGAGGGAGTAAACAGAAGGTGAAGGTGATTTCTAGTGAAGGAGTGAGCGGGGTGAAGATGATGACTGAAGATTTGCACAGCAACTGGCCTATAGATGGCTGAGAACTTAAATGGAGAGAAGACGATATGCAGAGCAGGAGGGCAATGAAGAGGAGTCGATACGGGACTTAGAGAAGGTGAAGACGCTTGGAGCAGGGTAGGGGATGTGAGGGGCGAATGAAGCAGACAAATTTTCCTGGGTTTGGAGCTGCGGGGGATGTTAAAATTCCACATGTATTTAAAGAGGCTGAGAGCTGCCCAATGCCTTTCACTGATAAAATAGATTATTGCATGATTCCTATGAACTTGATCACAATCGTCCTTGCTGCCAAAACACTTGAGATTTTTTTAACTTCTTTGATTTTTCCTCTCGATTCTCGTGACCCTCTGATTGTTTTTGCAGTGATATTATTTTTGTGGAAATCTTGTTGTATTTTTTTATTTCTTTTGGGAATACTCGATGTTTCTTCTTTTTAAGAGGATTCATGCTTGTTATCCTTTGGATGGACTGATGCGACAAAGGTGTGATATTCCTCTTTGTTTTCCCTAGTGCTACCTTTAGATATTTTAACTGCTTGATTAGCGAAATGGTTTGCTTGTTGATTATGAGTTCGCAAAACATGTCTAAAAATCACATCTCTTGAGCCTTCTAAATTCTTCCTGATTCTCCTGTATACTTTGTTCATGAATTCATTGTTGGGATTTTTGTGACGAGCCATTGCCTCTATTATTATGGCTGAGTCTCCTATTATAATGGGGTCTTGTATCATTCTTTTTTTTATTATTATTGTTCCCATTAACAGGTTGTAGGCTTCAGCCTTATTATTTGAAGCTTCTCCAAGTCCCCATTCATAAGTAACAATTTCTTTCCCATCCGGATCAAGAATAATTCCCCCTGCCCCTGCCTTCTCGGGATTATGTTTTGAAGCCCCATCAAAGTACAGACAATGTCTTTTCTGATTTTTTTTCCATGTTGTGAATTCTTCTTCACTCAGTCTCATTTTCCAACTATGTTCTTAAGGTTTTTTTCCTTTGTCCTTTTTTACCATTGTTATTTATTATGGCTTTGTTGAGCCAGTCTTTCTCTTCTTGTTGAAGAATGTTGTAGTCTATTGATGTTGTTCCTTTAACATTTAGTATTTCAAAAGTTAAACCCCATGTTTTTGAAAGGGTTTTCCCTATTCTTGGGGTTTGGCTTTTGAAAATGCTTTTGTTTCTCATCAACCAAATTTTCCAACAAAGAACTATTGGGATGCATTTCCAAATCCTCTATATTGTCACTTTCCTCTTTGTTGTATATGGATAGGCCTTCTCCCAGGCTTGGAGAAAGTCCAGCAGAGGCTTTTCAAAATTTATATTGAATTCAAGAGGACTTATGAGTTGTTGCTAACACTCTTTGGCAAAAATGCAGTCCTGAAATAAATGTTGTATGGTTTCTTCTACCTGCAAGCACATTGGACATCTCGAGGGACCTTGGAAGCCTCTCTTTTTTTAAGTTTTCACTAGTTAAGATCTTCGCTTTTGAGAGTGTCTAGGTGAAAATTTTGATCCTAGACAGGCTTTCAGATTTCCAGACTGTCTTCCAGAGACCCTAATCTTGTTGGTTTGGTTGTTCTTGTCAAATTTTGTATCTAGTCTTGACTATGTATTTTCCACAACTTGGGTCCCAAAGGAAATCATCTTCTTTATCATAGCTTATGGGTGTTGCCCCTTTAAGAAGCTGCCTTAATTTGCTCCATTGCACTTCCAAATTTGCAGGGATTGTTAAGGTTTTCCATTCTTGTCATTCTCTCTGATTCCAAAGATAGATTGAGTATAGTGTATTTAGACCTTTTCCTCTCATCCATTTTTGAATACCCTCAATTTCTGAGTGAGTTTTTAATGGTTCTTTTCCCATAATTCTATCCTCCCAAAACAATATTGTTTTTCTGTTGCCTGGGATTTTAGAAATATGATTGCTCATTAAAGGGATTTTCTTTTTTACTAACTTCCAGACTTGAGTACATTGTCTTGATGGGATATTTCCATTCAGCAAACTTCTCCTAGAGTTGTCCATGTATTTTGAGGCGAGTGTTTTTTCCACCAGCTCTCTTTCCCTGTGATCAATCTCCATATTATTTTCATTCCCAAGGCAACAATCATGAGGCCAGGTAGCGCCTAAACTAGACCTTTCAAGTGTTTTCGAGAAATCCCGCCCCGGATAATGATTTCTCGATAGATAATGAAATTGATAAGCCTCATTGTTCATATGGTAATACTACTTGCTCCCACCTGACCAAACTGAATTTTTTGTTTTCTTGCTTCCCTCCCTACCATAGAAAGCTTATTAGGATTAACTCCATTTGTTTATGGGCACTTTCTGGAGCCAAGATTATTGCATATTGGTAGATTAGGACTGTTGCTAGGAGTGCTTTGATTAATATCACCCTCCCTGCCATGTTTAGCCACATCATTCCCCAGCTCTAGATTTTGTTTTTCATTTTTTCAATCTGTTTGGTCCATATTTCTGCCTTCATGTTTTCTTTTGATATGGGGAGTCCCAAATAAAAGAAATGAGTCCATTTTTCCTGTATGGGGATATATAGGATTTGTGAAATCCTTTACATGGTTCTGGGAGGGGTATTCCAGCCATATATTCTACATTTTGTGTTGTTTAAGAGCCCACCTGAAACCTATAGGAAATCATCCAATATTCTTTTGAATCTCTTTGCAATTATTGTAGAGGTCCCTCCCAAAAACAGAGTGTCATCCACAAACAAGGAGTGGTTTATGGTCTTTACTCCTCTTGTTATTCCAAGCCCAGTGATATTTCTTTCTTTTCTTTGTTTTTCGAAAGCTCTGCTTAAAGTTTCTGCCATTATAATATATAGGAAGGGGGAGAGTGGGATCCTTGTCTGAGGCCTCTTGTGCTTTGAAAGAATTCGCTAGGCCTTCCATTTATAAGAGGATAAATCCAAGGAGTAGTAATGCAAGCTTGAATGGCCTCTATTATTTCTTTTAAGAATCCAAGTTTTTTGAGAACTGCCATTAGATATGGGAGGATGACCCTGTCAAATGCATTTTCCATATCCAGTTTGATAATGATTTCTTTTTCTTTTCTTTGCATGCTAGAATGAACAACTTCCTATACAATAATTACATTATCTATGATTTGCCTATTGGGCACAAATCCTCCTTGGTTTTCAAATATTATTGTTGGAATAACTTCCTTGATTCTATTTGCAATTATTTTTGTGATGATCTTATAGGAGGAATTGCAAAGGGAGATGGGGCAAAATCTATTGAAAGTGGAGGGGTTGGATTCTTTTGGGACTAATCCAAGATAGGAGGATTTTGTGTTGCTTCCTATTTTTTTTTTTGAAGACATTCTTTACCATTCTTAAGAAATCCTTTCTTATTATGTTCCAATGGAATCTGTAGAAAGCTATTGTAAAACCATCTGGCCCTGGGGCTTTGTCTGGATGTAGCTCCATATGGCCGCCACTACCTCTTCTTTTGTTATCTCTATGCATATTTCTAAGTTTTGCTCTTTTATAAAAAAAAAATTGTATGTTGTAGGAAGCTTTCATACTTAGCTGTTTCTTCTCTAGCTAAAAGTAAATTTTTAAAATGCTTGTGGGCTGCTCTTTTTAGATCCTCTGCACCTTTGACCTCTTGACCATCAACTTGTATTTTTTCTATCTGATTTCTTTCTCTTCTTATCTTAATGGTATTGTGAAAGAAGGAGGTGTTTTTATCCCTTGCCTTGAGCCAAAGGCTTCTAGATTTTAGTCTGGCCTCTTCTTCCTCTTTCCTGTTTTCCCTGTATATTTCCCAAAATATCTCCTTCTCTCTTAAATAATCCTGCTTGTCTTCTTCTTTGTTTTCTTTTTCAGTTTGTATGTTGTCCATTTTCTTTTGCAACTCTGTTTTCCTTTCTTTTTTTTTATTTCATTTTCTCTTGCCCATTCCTTCAGCTTGGCTCTTAAATTTTTTAATTTTGTTTCCCAAATATATTGGGGTGATCCCAATATTCTTGGTGCCCATGCTTCCTTGATTAGTTCACTGAATTTTGTATTGTTGTCCCATATTGAGCTATATCTAAATGGAAGAGGTCCTTGGTTTTCCATTTGCCCATCATTATTGCCACTGGCTTATGATCAGATGTCATGGTGTGGAGGATTTTAGATTTAATAGAGTTGTATATTGCTGCTATGTTTTCTTGAATAAGAATTCTATGTAGCCTCTCTTTAATATTATTTTTGCCCACTCTTTTGTTGCTCCAAGTATGTTTTCCGTTGTTTTGGGGAATGTCTATTAAGTTGTGTTGTTCCATTATTGGTTCTAGAGCGTCCCTGGATGGGTCTGTGTGATATGTCCCTCCAAACTTCTCTTCTATACTTCTTACCAAATTTAAACCCCCTCCAAGGATTATTTTCCTAGTTTGCATTTCATTTAGTGCTTCCTTTATGGTGTCCCAACATTGACCTTTTTCCTTGTAATGATTGGGGGCATATATGTTTATGAAACTGTACTTCTCTTTTGTGTTTGTTTGTTTTAGATCTGTTTGTATCCAGTGCTGATCTTTCTTTTGTTGTATCATTTCCCAATGTCCTTTTTCCATATTGTGTAACTGTACTTATCTTTTGTGCTTGTTTGCTTTAGATTTGTTTGTATCCAGTGTTGATCTTTCTTTTGTTGTATCATTTCCCAATGTCCTCTTTCCATATTGTGTAGATTTCGCCTGAAGCTCATGTAGCCTGTATTGCTTCCCCTTCATAATTTTTGAATTTTTTTATTATTTCTTCAATTTCATGGCTATTTGTTTTGGTCTCCTGAAGCATAAGAATGTCTGGATTTTCTTTTGCCAAAATGTCTCTTGTGGCATTTTATTTAAAGGGTGATCCCATTCCTCGATAATTCTAGGAGACCACTATCATTATTTGCTTGTTGGGTGGTGCAAGGGGCCTTCCCCTCTTTGTTGGCTTTTATCATTGTTTCCTGAGCTTCTTCCCAGAAAGGATTCCATTGGTTGTTGTGTTCCTAAAGCCATTTCCTTTGTTGCAGCTTCACCCTCAACTCTTTGTTTGACTTTCTTCCTGCTTTTTTTTTTATGTTCTACATTTTGAAGAGTTTCCTTTGACTGATTTCTTATTAGAATCCTGTCAATTGAAGGAAGGGGTGGAGATTGAGTATTTGAGATCGGAGGGGATGCTAGGGGGTTGAGAGTATGGGGAGTGGATCTGGATCTGGGGGATGGGGGGGCTATGGGGTCTAATGGCCCAAAAGGATTTAGGCTAATGAGAGGGTTGTTGTCTACTTTTGGTTATGGAGGGAGGAGGTCAGAGGATGCAAGGGACTGCGATGAAGTGTGAAGGGGTTGTTTGTTGGATGTCTTCTTCCTTTTAGCTTGCTCCCATTTGTTTTCTGAGTCTTTAACATTTTCATTTTCATATTCTTTTTTTTTTGTACATCTATTAGCAAAATAACCATGTTCATCACATACCTTGCATTTGAAGGAATTTTCTCATAATCTAGTTGTTGAATGTGCGTCCACTGATCCACTTTGATTTTGATCGCCTCTGGAATCCCTTTCACTAGATCCACTTCTACGTGGATTCTGGCACATGCATGGATATTTTCCTTTGGTTCGCACCTGTATATGTATTTCCCAACTGCATTTCCTATAGCTTTAACTGAATCATCTCCCTAGCAATGAAGGGCGAGGTGCGGCAACGTGACCCAGATTGGGACAGCGCTAGGCACGTACATTTCTCGATCAAAATCTGGTGTCCATATATTTAGGTATAGACCCCTTGTATCCATGAAGTATGGGCCATTCCTAAATATCAAATCGTGATCCTCCTTGGTTTCAAAGTGGAAGGTGTAGTATCCTCTTCCACATAACCTTATTGAAAATTTCCCATTTATTGACGCAGTCCAGTTCCTTTCTACCCATTTCTGGACGGCCTTGGGTGAGGGCCATAACCCAGTGAACTACCCAACTAATCTACGCTCCACCAGGCACAGATCTGATCTATGAGGGAGAGTATGGGGAAGGGAAATTTTAGGGATGTCTTCCAATCTTTTAACAAACTTGCTTATTGACGGTCGATTTTTGGCCGGACCCATTATAGATATGAGAGAGGCGAATGTTTTTGTTGTTCCTTCATTTTCTTGTTGGCGATCAGGGAGAGGATCTCCATCCTCTGGAGGATCCATCGAGCCAAGGCCTCAGCAGTAGGAGGCTGCTGAGGGGCAGCTGCGTGTTGCGTTCTTCTGGCTAGGGTTGCACAGTTCAGCGCTCAGCAACAGCAACGCATTTTTTATTATTATTTGTAATTAGTTTTAATTGCATTAGAACTAATCTATTCTGATAAATAACCACCTAATAAATATAGTACATGCATACCTCATCAATCTACGAACCCCGGATTGAAAATTAATGACAAGGATTTAACTCGCAATTAAATCACCCAACATAGACCCAAAGTGGAAAATAGTTTATTTTGACATCAAAAACTATTTCCCGAGACTTTCTATCAACTCATATTATCTACTTTAAGTTTGATGAATATGATTATTGATTAAGTTGTAATTTTGAGTCAAAGAGTCAAAGTATAGAAGTTGGAGAGTCTAGGGAAGACTAATAGTCTAGCATAATTGAATAGTTGAGAAGTTAGACAACCAAGCATCATAATCCTAACTTATAACTATAACTATTTCCTTTAGACAAAATGTTCTCTTTTTGGCATTATAAACTATATTCATATGATAATAAAGAGACCATTTTTATCTAGTTTATTTATGCTCTTGTAGAAATGTGATTGACCATTACATACTATTCTATCATTTCCTAGTTCTCTTCATGATTGTGGGCAAAATAATTCTAATGTGTGGAATACTCTCTTGTATCTAGCGTTTGTTATTACTTTTCTTGTTCTTTTTAACAACTGATATGAACTAGTGAGTTTCTTAGCAACTTGTGGGCTATTCTTCCTTGCTCAAAGTCTTTGATTGTGCATATACTTTACCTAGTGGACTATTCTTCCTAATGTTATATGTCTAATCACATTTCATATGAACCCAGTTACTAATTAGTTTTTGCAAAGGGGAAGTGAGTTTAGAATTGAGATCACTTGCTTTAGCATGAGTTTGGGGTTTAGATTCATGTTTATCTTCATAACATTAATGGTCTATTCTCCATATCATAAACTAATTCTCTAGAATTTGACCTTTTATCATTTAATTAGGATTTAGTTTGATGCATTTTCAATCTTTCAATTTTGCATGCCATTTTCTATATTTACTCCATCTATACTTTTGTATTTTCACTTGTTATAATTTAAATTATTTTAGATAGATTAAAGAACATTAAAATAGCATCTTACCTTGCATATGGTGGTTGCACCATGACTAGAGGGCTTGCCAGTTAAACAAAGAAAGGTCTACTTTGACCCTTTTTCCAAGTAAACTTATGTGGCTGATGGGGGTTATTTCATGATCCTCATTGTGTTTTTCGACACATTAGATATGTATTAAATTTATTTTTCCAATGCTTTGTATATACAATTATATTTTATATTAGGTTTGGGCTTGGTTATGTGTTGCAGTATGGATTTGCATGCATTTTCTTTAGCTAAAGGCCAGTGTGTTTCACAGGCTAATATACATTGTGCATGATTCTTTCCCTATGGGATTGTAGTTGTAGTTCTTTGGGTTTCATTTGGACATGAGGCACCACCAAGTATGTTCTATTATGCATCAAATCCTTAAAAAAAAAAAAATCAAAGTACACACAATGTGCATAAGATGTGAACTTCGAGTATAACTCCCAAAGAGATAATACATATAAGTTACATAATAAATCCTTATAGAATAAGAGAATATCCTCCAAATAATCCTAAAACATTTATATATCTCATGCATGTGTTACCCTCCATAATGAGTATATCAACCTCTACATATACCTATTCTCACTCATTGGACAAGTGGGCCCTTTATTTGTCCTACCTTTATTACATACATTTACTTCATATATGCTCATCTTGAGGTCATATCATGTTCTTTGGCATCAAGCTTGACCTTATGCATGGGGCATGGGACATATCCCTTATGCAATTGTTTGAGAATGGAATGAACAACATTGCATCTATTGAAGGATTTGGATTTGGTTATATACAATAGGGGTTTGGGTTTACGTGTTGTTACAAGGCCTCAAAATAATTATGATTCACTATTAGATGGCATGCCAAGATTTTGTTTTACATGTTATTTCTTGGCCTTTAGATCTGCTTACTCCAGTATCTTGAAAATGGATTTATGTGTTTTGTTTTATTGTAAGGATTTGGGTTTTCCTACTATTACAAGGTTTTAAAATCAACGTGTTCAATTGCTATATAACATACCAAGGTTTCAGTTTGCATGTTATTTATTGAGCTTCATGTAAGCTTACTTGAGTTGCTTGGTAATGCCAAATTCAGGTGTTTTTATTTGGCTTAATGATTTGGGTTTGCATGTTATTACAAAAACTTAAAATTAATATGTTTAACTATTATATGTCACACCAAGGTTTGGGCTTGCAAGCTTTTACTTGACCTTTGTTTACTCTTGCTCCAATTACATGATAATGAGATGTTTTTCTTTGGTCATAAGGCTTTGAGTTTTGGTTTTGTGTAAGAATATGGGTTTGTGTGATATTGCAAGGCCTCAAAATAACTATGTTAGTCCCTCATTAGGATAAAATAATTTTGTTGGCAATTGCTTAATGTTAGTAACATACCAAAATTGCAAATGTTGTTAGCTTTAGTGTCCATAAAAATTAGCATCATTAGTGTGCATTATATTGAAATGTGAAATGGATGTGTGCATTGGATTGACATGTGTAGCATATATTTGAGATACAGAATATCATACTTCCATTTAGATTAATAATATCCAATTATAATGCCTCAACTTAGAGGAAAGTAGGCTCTAGGATTAAATTAATCAAATCTTCTCATAGATCAGGCTTGAATACATAGTAATTGATGGTTGCCCAAATTGGCATCTCTTTCGCACCCGTCCAACACATTTTTAATACTTTTTTCCATTTTCATACCACCCCATCCCCCATTTTTCTCATTAAGATTCATTTTTTTATCTAGGTATAATTATCTTCCGAATTATGTCACTTATTGTTCATTCTTATGTATTTATGAAGGAATTTGCCTTTTTATGCTAACCAGTGAAAATTCATGAGAACCACTTCAGGAATATTCATACAAATACCTTTGAAGTGACAGTGAACAACAATCGTTGCAATACCCTTTGTGTTGCTACAACATCTTCTTGTTTCATCAACACCCCTATATCATTACAACACCTCTGGTACCCCATTGTTGCAACATGACCATAGTGTAAGTGTTACAAATCTGTTGTTATACCATGATAGAATTCAATGTTGCAACATCTATGTTCCAGCACGTCCAAATCCGATGTTGCAACATCGATGCTCCAACATGTCCAAATTTTGATGATACAACACCTTGACAGTTGACCATTTAAGATAGCCACCGAAACTTTGGGATAAGTAGTACAATGTAGCACTAATCAACCTCCAATCATATAGTTTCCATCGATACATTTGTCGAGAATAAATCATCAATTGATCACACAATGTAGGAGGTGACAAAAGGTTGTTGGTTGCTTAGAAAGGAGAAACAGATCGCAACAAAATATTGACCCAACTACCATCTGTCACAATAGCTTAATGAGTCAACATTTGTCTAATTTTTCCACTTCTTCGTGAAATTGTTGTAATGAAGAAGGAATAACCTAAGAATCTAAAGATTATCATGGATGTCCCTCGACCCCTTAATTAAATTAAGACTAAAGCATTGTGTATAAAATCATCTTGCTTTACTTGAGCTATGGAGAACAATTGATTTAATTTGTATTCTATATTTTTTGTTAATACAAATCTCGTGATTATGTTCCATTTTTGTTATGATCCATGCATATGGTAAGCTGATAATTAAAGTGATCCATTGCTTTCATAACCAATACCTCATCTAAGGGGACAAGGCCCCATTCTTAGCCAACTACTGCTTGTAACTATATAGAGTAGCTTTCAGTTTCATTTATATTTCTTTTGGTTTAGTAATTACTCTTTTCCTCAATGCTTCCATAACTCATTAATTTGATTAGTAACTTACTATGTTCCTGAAGACTGTGTTCTACATATATGTTTTTCTAAAGCTTGTAGTGTTATATTTAATATGTATTGTTGGATTGGATTTTGTGCATTACAGTTTGTCAGCATTCCATCATTTCATATGCATCCATGTTGCAGGGATCAATATCATTAGAAACTTTGAGTAAGTCACCACTTTATTTCTTGTTTGATTTACTTTTTGTACGTGTGGTTTATTTTATATGTGTTGGGAGTTACAATGTTAAGCTTCCTAAACCCACTAGGTAGATGTGTGCTATTTCAATTCCATAAGCGTGGCCTTTAAATTCCTATAAGTGTCGTTTTTTTCCTATATGACTTGTAAAATAACATTAATATCTTGCTCCATAACACGCCTTTAGAGTATTACAACCTCATTGGTACTTAACAGATTATATTAACATATACAATGCATGATAGTTTGCAAGTTCTATATGAACAATGGATTGATAATTAAATAAACAATTTCTCATTTATTTGTTATGTAATTAGGATGTAATTGAAAAACTCGTCACTAATCAAGACCTATCCCAAGAAGGGTAAAACTATACACACAGACAAAATGCTTGTGTAATAAGATCCATATTGCACGTGGCTAGGATGAACATAAAACTTCTTATTCAATTAGAAGGATGACTATATTCATTTCCTAAGTGTTGTGAGTTTCATACCTTTATTATTCATGTAGGTTGATTTTTTTGCATTTGATTGATCCAAGTAAGTTGATTTTTTAGCTTTACTTTATCTAAGATTGGAGGCCATTGTTGCTTGCATCCAGGTTGGGATAGGAAAAATATAGTTCAAATCATGCTCAACATCCACATAAGGATTGGAAGTGTTGCAAAACAAATAATGGAGGTGATGGGGGGCCGTTGTATGCTTAGAATTGAACGATAGCTAGGGATTTGAATGATTATAATATCTTGAGTAACTTCTTGTTCTCCACCAGTTGATCCACTAAATCGACCAATATTCTCCTCTTTCATGCTTTTCTTTACTCCTATCAAGCTCCTTCATCCTCTCTTATTACTTTCAAAAGTTTCTATAGCTCATTCCATTGTTCTTTTTCATGTCCTTCAATTGTTGTACTGTTGTTTTTCTCTCCCTTACCTTTTTTGAAGTCTTTCTTGCTTCTTTTTTTATATATTGTGATATGCAAGTAACTCTCTTCTCATTTTAAAAATCCTCCTCATTTTTTCAAATATTAACACCTCATTTTACTTTTTCTCTACCTTGACCAAGAGTATGATGCAATCTTTTGAATTTAGTAACTAGAAACTCCTACTTAATTGAGGAAAACCTTTGGATTCCATCTTGATTTCTCTATCACTATTTTTATTGGAAACATTAGGAATTGTGATAGAAATGGACCATTACTTGGTTGATTATGAAGATCATATAGAATATGTGATTCTTCTTCATAACCTCCAGCTCCGTTTTATTCTTCCACTACTCTAACATCATTAAACAACTTCGTCATCATTTTCATTCGCTAGTAATGAAGGAATATTAAAGTTTTCTTCATTATTGTTGGTAACAATATTTAATTCGATTCATAATTATCATGGCTTCTGTTAACTACTCAGTCTAGGTCACTTGGCATGGCAATGTCAATTTCTAATTGATTCTTCCCATTGCTTAACAATCTTCAATAATTTAGTAGTGACATTGTAAGTAGAATTTGTAAAATTTGTATGTGGTCCTTGTGATGCAATAACTTCCATATTCTCTTAAACTATGCTACCATCTTCTTGAGTAGCACTGGCATGTCCATCATCATCATATAGTGGATGATAGTTTCCTTGATTGAGACTAAACATGTTCACCGCAAAATATGGATCTTCCTCATGACATGTTTTGAAAGCTTGGTTGTGAGTCATAGCATTGCTAAGATCATCACAATTTAGTGTTCAAATTCTAATGTGCCCAAATACAACCTCAATATTAGAGGGAGTAAGAGCTCTTTGAAAAACTCTCCCAGTAAGTTATGTTAATTCAAACTTTTTTAACTCTATCCCTTAGTGCTTTTCCATCCAATATGCTCTCTCATACTTGAAGTAATTCTTAAAAGGCCCAAACACACTAGCATATAGGGGTTGCAAACTATGAGTTGTGTGTGCAAGAAACATCAACAAGCATGCCTATCTTGTTCACCTTATCTATGGTTCGTAAAGTTATGTAGTGTTGATGGCCATTGAAAATCCACAAGTATATCTTCATAGGTGAGACAGCACTAGATACAAAATAAATAAAATAGCAAAAACAATTCATAAATATTTCTTTTGTCGTCCATGCATTGGGATGTGAAACCATGCATGCTATTAGCTCACAATTTTTTTATATAGTTTTTAGATTTTTCTTCCACTTGAAGAAATAGAAACTAGGGATTGATCCACTAATTTCAAAACACAATATAGTTATCCATTTTGGCACATTCCTACTCCCTTTCCTTACAATTACCTCCAAGCTAGTGTCATTACAAATCCATATATTTTTTGGACTATATGAATGTTCTCATATGAATCAGATAGTGTTATAGAACTTGGTCATAATAATAGGAAATAGATTTAGAGTTGTGCCTCTATCCACCCCCTCAGTGGTTTGTAATAAAAAAATATGGATACATTTTCTTGAATCTCACCCGCCATGATTTCCTAAGAGATCCATCTTTGCAAGGATTAATTATTGATTGATAAATCTGAGCAATGTTGTCCTTTAGTTATATCAACTCCAACTTATGACCCATTTCAATCATCCCCTTACACCAAACATCATTGGCTTATAATTCAAGGAGGGAATCACCTTCAACGTTTGCATGATTATACTCTTCAACATATGTGTGTTTATTCCCTTCAACATCACTCTCATTTATATCCTCATCTAAGCCAAAATGTTGTAGCTAGAACCCCTTATAGTTACCTTTCTTGCCTTCCTTATATGAGCAACAAAATTCCCTCATGCCATCATTGAAAAAACCACCAAACATATAAACAATATCAGACAATAAAGGATGACACAATGTATAACAATATGGAAATGAGAATATATGTTGTTATAGGAAATTTTGTCACATCTGGTAAATATGCCTACAAACTAGATCAATCTACATCATTGAACATGTTGTCATCATCCATACATGAAGCCCTAAGCATGACCCCTCTAAAAATCCTAGGTTTCTGGGTCTATCTGCTGAAAAACCATATTTTTGAGCCCAATGCACCCTACATAACTAAGCAACTGCATTTGAGTGCAGTCTCTCCTTGTTTGAGGGTGCATTGTAGTGCACCCAGCATAATTGAGTAGGTGCGATGATTCTAGAAATTTGGAAAAACTAAAAAATATTATGAAGCTTCCTCTTCCAGAAGCTTCCAGGGGTTGCTTTACACAACATTTTGTCATTGTCCCTATACTCCTCGCTCCTTGATCCTGGAGGACCTATACAGTGAACCCTACATGCTGAAACTCCCATTGCATCCCTCTTCACGAGCAGAACAATTCCCTTTTGCACCATTTCCCCAAAATCTTTTGTTTTTCCCAGGTTACAAGGCTGGTGCTGATGACCCCTGTCCTCCTCGCGCCAATGTGCAGGGATTAACACTGTCCCTAGCGCCGACCAAGGTGAGTGAACTTTGTTCCAGATGCATCAATCCTCTTATGGAAAGTTTTTTAAATAAGGAGCCGAAGCTTTCAGCTCTAGAAGCTTTGTAATGGAAGTATGGTAAATGGTTGAGTTGGATGGAGTCGAGGATGTCAGTTTGGGATCCTTTCCCCTATAAGTATGGAACTACCTCAAGAGATAAGACCTTCTCCCATGAGAAGAGGAACCATCTCCCATCCATTCATGCTATGTAAACCTCCATTTTTCCTAAGCATAAGCTAGTGTTGAAGTGTTAATGTTGGTGTGTTAGTGCTAATTAATTGGAGTAAACAACAAGCTATTCATAGTTCTAGCTCTCTAGTTGTGTGAGGGATAAGTGTGAATTTGGTTTAGTGTGAAGCCTAAAGGGAAGAGCCTTAAAACTATCATTATTGAGGCCATCATGGAATGCTAATGGAAGTGTGTGGGAACCAGGTTTTGTCGGAGGAGAACAACAACGATGAGACAATGGTTGTAACCTCTTCTTGATTTAATATATATGCAACTATCGATTGATTTCCTACATAATGTGTCATCTCACATGTTTATGGCTTAATGTTTCTTGACTTGTTAAGTAGGTTGAATTACAATTTGTCTATTATCACGGTTGTTGTTTGTTGTTGTTTACTTGTTTCAGGTGTTCGAAGAAGGAAACGAGAGATAGCTGGAGTGAGCAAGCAAGGTCATCATCAAATGAAATAAGCGTACTAAAAGGTAGGCCCTCTATTGGTTATAACCTAAGGAAATCTTCCAAAGAATGTATCGGTTGTGGCTAGACCCATTATCGGGCTAGAGGAATTGTTTGTGTCTGCACTCATAATTTTACTTCACCACAAATTGGCGACTCCGCTGGGGATCCAATCCTTCTGTTTATTTGCTTGGAATTTCATGGTTTCATGTGAACTTTTCTAGTTTCACCATTTCCCTTTGGTTCTGTTTGGTCCCAACCTTTTTTTTTCCTTAGCTTCCTCAATCAACGTGCTTACTTCACTGAGAGTCGCACCAATTAGCGCGATATGCTAAGAAACAGTCGCGCCGACCCCCTTCTGGCACTTTTTTCAGTTAAGCAGTCATGCTGATGCTTGTAAGTGAAGATTAGGGTTTGCCCCAAATCTTGGCCAGCGTGTTTTGCTCTCATTATTTCGACCCTATAAGCCTTTTAGACCATATTCTCCCTGACTATAAAGTTACTTTTCATTTGGTTTGTTTTCTTGTTGATTTGTCATCTTTCCACTTGATTTCTTGGGTCATTGGATGGTTAGTGGCACTAGGGCATCTAGATTGTCATCCATTCATCTAATTGTGAACTCAGTGAGTCGAGTTGTTGGTGCATTTACTCCTTGCATTTCATTTACGGTCCTTCTATGGCTTTGACCTCCATTACACAAGTTTGAAAAGTTTTTGTTTGCTTGTCTAAACGTTTCTTTTCCGACATGGATCACATTGCTTGTCTTGTTTTTGGTAAACTTGTTGTTTCATTAGTTTGAAAGAGATTCTTTTTTCGCATTTTTCGTTTTCTCGAAGAGTTTATTGTCTAGAAAACTTTTCCATTGGAGTTTTTTTTTGTGAGAAAACTCATTTCGTCATTTCGTGAAAAGTATAAAATTCTAGTTTGTTGCATCAATATGCTACGGTAGTTAGCATCATTGAAGAATAGGATTGCATTGGCATTTGGAAAGAAAAAAAACTCTCTTTGTTTTTGAAAGGACTGTTAGAAATGTATTTGTCAAGAAATTAGGAATTGGAATGTATTTTTCATTAGTTTATTTTCTCAAAAAGTGAAGTAGTGAAAAATCATTTTGCTTTGAGTTGCTTGGTTGTTTGCATTTGATTGTGTGTTTTCTACCCTCTCTAGTGTAGACAATTCATCGGATTGAAAGGGTCTTATCTCATTTAGTTGCATTTATGGTTTTTCAAGTCACATCGCTAAGGCCTGAAAACTGAGACATAACTCAAGATAAAATTTAAAATGAACTCAATTAATCTAAGGCACATTTGAAATCTAACAATCACATCAAGAAGGCCTAGGCTAGAGACATGTTCTAGCGTTTAAACCTAGCAGCTATTACTAGCTTCAGAACTAGACAGCGCTAGTATGGATTTGTGCTCCCTGTGCCTTCGAGTATATAATGGGAGACCCCTCTAGGCTGAAATCCTTTATCCATAGCAAGTTGAGTCAGCCTCCTTGCAAACATGATACACTGAACACAACATTCGGGGAGATTGCCTGCTCGTACTTCTCGATTCGCTGGGAGGTATTCTGCAGTTCACGGTTGTCTAGTAATCCTTTTTACCTAGATCATCCAGAGAATTCATTCAATCTTTTTGACTCATTAAACTTAAAAGATCATTCAAGCGCTTGTCCTTTTGAGCTCGTTTCCAATCGAAAGCGATAGAGTCATATTTGTTTCTTTCTCGACCCTTAAAACATGAAAGAGCACCAGTCCGTTTATGTGTCTTAAAAAATTGATTTCCCATGATCTTATGACATCCTGTTAGTCTTTTCTAGACCAAATCATGAGTTTCCCCTAAATAAAATTTTAAAGCCTTGAAGTTTATCTCTCTTTTTCCTGTTAACTAAGATAAGGCCATCGTGGTTGAACCATTTGGTTCACCTAGTTCCTCTTCCTCTCCTCTGTCTGAAACATTGGCTAAGGAGCATTTTCCTGAATTTCCAGATTCACTTCAGGACCAAGGTGTTGAACTCAGAATCGTTCTAAGCATTCAAAATCTGTCATCGCGACCTCTGCCTACTTCAGATGTTGGGTCACCTACTGATTTTGGCCTGGAATCTCCGGGCAATCCCATCCAAACTCCTAAGAGTTCGTCGACTACTAATGGTCAGCTTGGAATAGTTATCTATCCTTTGAATCCTTTGTTCGACCCTATTGTGATATCACTACAGCGTTTGTACAGTCCGTACGATCAGTCGGGTGTTCCTTTGGAGTTATCCCCTCGTACCTCTTCGATCGTTCGTCGTCTTTTGTTCCCAACTATCGAACCTGAAGGCGATGAGTCAGAGGTTTCTACCCCACACACTGTTGAGGAGGAAGAACATCCTTTTCCTCATGAAGGTTTCCCCTATACAGGGAACATTCCCATTAGTGTGTATTGGGAATTTCCACCTAATTATGTATCCTTGGCACAATTGGTTTCAGGTACACCTAGTGCCTCATCACTTTACCATAACCCTATTTGGGCGTCTACTATAGGTCCGTTCATTGTGAACTTGACCTCCCAATAGGTCGTTACCTCAATCTTGGTGCAACCCACCATTCTGAACCCTCTTGTTTTGTCTGTCCTAGTCACCCGTCCGGTTCAACCGGCGGTCTCGAAGAATGTTACTGTCAATTCTGCGATCCCTCCAGTAAGTGGCCAAGTTGTGCCACCACCTAGGGTGCAAAATCTGAGTGTTTTTATGGTGTCAAGAACCACCAATGTGAGTAGCTCACAGGCTCACATGGTTGGCATGAACCAGCCTTCTTCTAGAATTACTCAAAACCCTATTGGTCCTGCTGGATCAAGCAATGTCCAATACCAACAGGTTCAAAATCCCATTGGTCTGTCTGGGTCAAACAATTTCCAGTATTAGTAGCCTTAGGAGGCTCAGGTTTAGTACCAAACTCCTTACGTTCCAAATGGTTCTTAAGGAATGGTCAATCCGCCTTATGTCCTTCAGTCTGGGTAGTACATTCAGCCTAGCTCGTCCAATTTTCAGGATGGCTATGGCCAGATTCAGTTCGGAAATTTTCTAGGTACTGTTCAAGTACCCTTGCAACAGCAAGGAAAACCTTTATAGCAATAAGGGAAACCTTTGTTGCAGCAAGGGTCGTCCGCGCAATAGCAAGGGCAGATGATACCGTAGCAGGGTCAACTGCAACAACCGTAGGGGTAACCCTCACAACGGTTGTAGCCAACCATGTAGCAGAAAATGCAGTATGCTCCGCAAACCTCCCAGCCTATGCCTTTGCAGGGCCAACCTCTACAGCTCAAGGGACAGCTTTTGCAGCCACAAGGTCAAACATTACAGCAGCAGAGCCAACTCAGGTAGCAGCAACCCTTATATACATATTAGCAGGGTCAACCCTTGCAAGGACAAAGCCAGGGACAAGTCCTGTAGCAGCAGGCTTAAAATCCTAATGTCCTAGGTCAACAGGTATAGAATCCTTTTGCTTAAGGGCAGTAGATACAGAATCCCTATGTCCAAGGGTAACAAGTGTACAATCCTTATGCCCAAGGGTAGTAGGTCCAAAATCCTCTTGTTCAGGGGAAACAAGTTCATAGCAAGGGTCGTCTGCGCAACAGCAAGGGCAGATGATATCGCAACAGGGTCAACTGCAACAACCGCAGGGGTAACCCTCGTAACAGTTGTAGCCAACCATGCAGCAGTAGATGCAGTATGCTCCGCAAACCCCCCAGCCTATGCCTTTGCAGAGCCAACCTCTGCAGCCCTAGGGACAGCTTTTGCAGCCGCAAGGTCAAACCTTGCAGCAGCAGAGCCAACCCGGGAAGCAACAACCATTATATACATATCAATAAGGTCAACCCTTGCAAGGTCAAAGCCAGGGACAAGTCCTGTAGCAACAGGCCCAAAATCCTAATGTCCTAGGTCAATAGGTACATAATCCTTTTTCTCAAGGGCAGCAAGTATAGAATCCCTATGTCCAAGGGTAGCAAGTGTACAATCCTTATGCCCAAGGGCAGCAGGTCCAAAATCCTCTTGTTTAGGGGCAACAGGTTCAAAACCTGTATGTTTAGGGAAAATAGGTATGATATCCATATGTCCAAGGTCAACAGGCTCAACAGCCTCTTATCAGCAACCTATGACTGGACAATTCCAAGGTGTTCAAGGTCAAAATCCTCCCTATGTCCAAGGTAATCCACAACGGGGACAAAATCAAATGCTATATGGCCAAAATCCCCCACTATGGGGCCAAAATCCTTACCAGCAGGGATGGGCTCCTCCGGTTGGACCCGCTTATTGACCTCCAATGCCTTTTAATACTCAATTGTTGTTCTTGGCCACAATAGAGTTTCCATATGTGTCTCACCCTACGAATGATCCAATTCGCCATACTGGCCTCCGGTTCCATCCAAGGTCCTAAGTGATTGTCCTAAGTTCGATGGGAAAGCAAAAGAAGATCCTCAAGCCCACGTGATGACATATCACCTCTGGCGCTCTTCGAATTCTTACATTGATGATTCTATTCGTATCCGTCTTTTCCAACAAACCCTCACAGGTGCTGCAGCCAAGTGGTACATCGATCTTCCTTGAAGTACTTACCATAACTTTAACTCTTTAGCCATGAATTTCCTCATGCATTTCCAATTTCCAGTTCGCTATGAAACTAGCACCTATTTACTCACATCTCTTAAGCAATATACTGTGACGAACATCTCCGATCACATCCATGAATTGAGATGTAGACATTGCCTGATAAAATTTGAAATTTCTAATCAGTTGCTCACCAAATGGTTCACTAAGTCATTCATAACTCCAATTACTCGTAATATAGCTATGGGTGGATGCGTTACCAAAGAAAAAACCATTGCTTGTGCCCAGTACTTAGATCTTTTTTATTCTCAGTCTGGCACTTTATATGAGTTATTACCCAGTGCTCTACACCCATCATCTGATCTCGTGACACCAAATTCACAGGCTACACCTCCCGTTGATGGAGTCATTGGTTTAGTGTCCCAGACCCCTGCTAAATCTTCTTCCAAATAGAAGTTGGTCTCAAACACTTCTTCCAATAGTTCCTCCCAGAATCTACCTAGCCCTAGTAAAACCTTAGAGGTCCACGCTGTCCAGTCTACCATAGCGGACAAATCCTCGAAAGGTAAGAAGAAAGGCAAAGGCAAGGGTAAAGTTGATACCCCAAAAAAGGGTCCTCCTAAGTCGTCTGCTAGTGATTCTTCACAACGGAAGCCTAAGTATTTGTGCCTCACTTACGAGGAGGATCACTATACAAAGGATTGTCCCTGACAATCTGAAGTTAATTGTTTGCTAAAAGGGACCCCAACTGTCCTAAAAGAGCCATTTCTGTCTCAGCTTACTCCAATGGTAGACCAACCTCAATCATCTGCTTCCTCGAGATCTCAAGTGTTCATGATGAGTACACATATTAATGGACTAATAGATCAAAAAATTACCAAACTCCTGCTCCGACCACTGGGAAAGAGAAAGAGGCCACCCCTTCTTCTTATGCCTCGAGTTCTGGCCCTCTTCATATTGAGTGCCCTAACACCGATTTCGCTATACGGCCACCCTCTCAAGGTGTGCTAAGGAAATCCTCATATAATCCCAATGCTCGAGCAGCTCAATACTATAATATTGTTGAATATTTGGCTCAGGTGTCATCAGCTATGTCGACTCTCAAGGTGCTCCAAGGTTGTCCATCTCAATGGAAATTTTTGTTGTCGGCTATTGGGGGTATTGATCCTACTGATTCCAATTTGATATGTTTTGATCTAGAGAACCATGTTTTGCGCCTAACTCATCAGATTGCCTTTCTCATTCAGGTAATCATCAATGAGAAGACCATCCATAGGATTGTCATCGATGAATGTGCTTCCACCTGCATCATGTCAATCGCATGCTGGAATGCCATTGGTTCTCCTACTTTGAGCCAATCTCTGAACACTTTGGTAGATGTTGGGTCCCTATAATACTAGTGCTCAGGTGTCATCAGCTATGTCGACTCTCAAGGTGCTCCAAAGCTGTCCATCTCAGTGGAAATTTTTGTTGTCGGCTATTGGGGGTATTGATCCTACTGATTCCAATTTGATATGTTTTGATCTAGAGAACCATGTTTTGCGCCTACCTCATCAGATTGCCTTTCTCATTCAGGTAATCATCAATGAGAATACCATCCACAGGATTGTCATCGATGAATGTGCTTCCACCTGCATCATGTCAATCGCATGCTGGAATGCCATTGGTTCTCCTACTTTGAGCCAATCTCTGAACACTTTGGTAGATGTTGGGTCCCTATAATACTAGTGATTACCCCATTACTATTGTAGTTGTATCCCTTATTAATATTGTTGTGCCCCTATTGTCCCCATATTGTTATTACTGTGCCCCATAGAATCCCTCTATTGTTATTTTTGTGGCTTTATATTATTATTGTTAGGTCGGCTAGGTTATATTGTGACTCCTTAGACTCCTATATATAGAAAGGAGGTTTTGTCATTTGAATCATCCAAGAATTTCTCATTTATGTAATGTAAAGGAGGTTTCCCCTCAAAGAGGCTGAATTCTAAGGCGTGGATCTCTCTTTTCTATCTTTTTGTGAGCTGTTTTCATAACATTTGGTATCAGAGCTTTGGATTTTAGGGTTTCGCTGCTCCAAACAGGTCATTGTGGCATTTTCGCTATAACTTTTTTTCTGCGACGTTTTAAAAGCTAAAGAAAAAACCCATTTGAGAAGAAATCGCACTGAATCTCGAGTCCGAATTTCAGAGCTTTTCAATCTATATTTGCGGAGATATGATTTGAGGAAGTTGGTCTTTTTACAGACTCCTGAATTACATTCCAAACAGGTGACCTGGGGAAAATCGTCATAACTTTCTCTCTGAGCATCGGATTGAAATTTCATAAGAAGGTACAGAAAGAGGACGGACTTTAGTTTCTTGTATATCTTTTTCAGATCCAAAGGTCAAAACAGTGACTCGTGGTACGTCATACAAATTCGCTCTACTGAACTAGTCTATAATCAGGTCATCTTGGGAGATTGTGCATAACTCTTCCTTGGAGAATTCAAATTGGATAAAACTAGTGGCATTGGAAAGAGAACATAGAGGGCTACTACGGATCACAATTTCAGAATTGGATGATCCGAAATTGTAGAGATAGATCAGATTCAATATCAAGCTTCTACAAAGTGAAAAAAAGTGTGTAGTTTTATTAAAATTTTTGCATAAGCTTGGTTTGAAAAATTAGTTTGAATTGGTAATTGATGCCCCGAGGAAAGAAAATGCAAACACCTAGTAAGCAACCTGAAAGCTCTAGCATGACTTATGAAGAAGAGGAAGAAATGCAACATGATATATCAAAATTACGAGACCAAGTACAACAAGTGTCACTTGCACAAAAAGCAATAAAATCTAAGATGGATGGTTTAAGGAAAGATGTAGAAGCTAAGATGGATGGTTTAAAGAAAGGTGTAGAAGCTAAGATGGATTGTTTAAAGAAAGGTGTAGAAGCTAATATGGATGGCATGGAAGCTAAGATGAATGGCATGGACGCTAAAAGTGATGGCATGGATGATAAGATGGAAGAATTGAAGATAAATATGAATAAGTTGCTACAAGAAATGGTCACTAATGGTGAAAGGGTAGTAAAGGAAACTCATGATGAGAACAAAAGAAATATTAATCATGATTCCATAGACTCTAATGTTGGATCGAAGACCCACCATATTCCAAAAATCGATATGAGGAAGTTTGATGGCAAGGATCCCGCAACATGGATATTACAGATGGAGCAATTTTTCGATCTCAATAATGTGCAAAACACACAAAAGGTACGTATTGCAACTTTATATTTGGAACCAAATAAGTTTGTATGTTATCAATGGATTTTCTCTCGTAAACAAATTATCACTTGGGCAATTTTTACGGAAGAATTGACAACACATTATGAGGATATAAAAAGCAACACTGTTTTTAGCCAATTGATAAGTCTCAAACAAAAGGGTTCAATAATGGAGCACATTGAGGAGTTCCAAAAATTGAACATAAGGGTAAAAAATATTCCAGAGGAGCATAGGATTGATGTGTTCATAGGGACTTTAAAGGATAATATCCAACATGATGTTCGCCTTTGGGAACCTGATTCATTAGAGAAGACATTCAGGTTAGCAAGAAAAATGGAAAGCAAAATTATGGCAACCAGGAAGCATACCACTCACAACTATAAAGATGGAAGTGTTGTTGCCCCTAGTCTTCCACAACCTATAAAGTTGACACCACAACAATTGGAAGAAAAAATAGCAAAAGGGCTTTGTTACAGTTGTGATAGCAAATACACTAAAGGTCATAAGTGTGCTGAGAAGAAATTATTCTACATAGATTGTGAAGAGGAAGAAGAAAAGGAGCAAGAAAGGTCAAAAGAAGAGGATATACTCCAGGAACAAAGCCTAGATAAAGAAGAAATGAATCTGACTATATCTAGTAATGCATTGGCAAGAATTACCACTCCTCAAACCATCAAGATAGAAGGACAAATCAAGAAGAAAAAGATAATAGTGTTGATTGATTCAGGAAGTACCCACAATTTTATTCATCGTAAGGTAGCAAAAGAATTGAATTGCTTCTTATATCCAGCACCAGAGTGTCAAGTGATGGTTGCAAATGGAGGAACAATAAATTGCTCTGGAAAGTGCCATAATATCAAGCTATCCATGGGAGAATATGTATTAACTAGCCCAATGCTTTCCATTCCAATGGGAGGTGCTGATGTTGTACTAGGAGTCCAATGGCTACAATCCTTGGGTACAATAGCTTTTAATTTTCAAGAACTTTTCATGAAATTTTCTGTGGAAGGAAAGGAAGTTGAATTAAGTGGTATTGCAGGGAAACTGGGAAAGATAATCAGCTCTAACGGTATGACAAAGCTTCTAAAAAAGGAACAAAGAGGTGTAATTGCACAATTATTTTTGCTAGATGTTTCCACATTGGAATCATCTATTTCTCCAGATCTCCAAAAAGTCTTGGACAATCATTCCAAGGTATTTGAGACTCCCAAAGGTCTCCCACCTATTCGTGATCATGATCATGCTATTCATCTGATTCCAAGAAGTGTTCCTCCAAACATCAAGCCGTACAGATATCCCTATGCCCAAAAGAGTGAAATTGAACGTATGGTTGCAGAAATGCTAGAGGCTGGTATAATTCAACCGAGTCAAATTTCTTTCTCTGCTCCAGTAGTATTGGTGCACAAGAAGGATGGATCATGGCGCATGTTTCCGGATTATAGGGAGCTCAACAAGCTCACTATTAAAGATAAGTTTCCCATTCCTATCATTGATGAATTATTGGATGAATTGCATGGATCAATTTACTTCACAAAGTTGGATCTTCGTTCAGGATATCATCAAATCAGAATGAAGACTAAAGACATTCCGAAAACAGCATTTAGACTCATGAGGGTCATTATGAATTTTTGGTCATGCCTTTTGGCCTTACCAATGCACCTTCAACATTTCAAGGTTTGATGAATTCCATTTTCAAACCATTCCTTAGAAAATTTGTGTTAGTATTTTTTGATGATATACTAATCTACAACAAGTCTTGGAAGGATCATGTTGAACATGTTGACAGAGTGCTACAACTATTGGAGGAGAAACAATTATATGCAAAAAGATCCAAATGTTTCTTTGGAGTACAAGAGGTGGAATATATGGGTCATATTGTATCTCATGAAGGAGTTAAGGTAGACCCTAGCAAAATTAAAGCCATTAAGGAATGGAAAATCCCCACATCCATAAAGCATCTGCGAGGATTTCTCGGGTTGACAGGGTATTATCGCAAGTTTGTTAAGAATTATGGGAGAATAGCAGCACCTCTAACAACATTATTGAAGAAAGATGCATTTTCATGGACTCCAGAAGCAACAAAGGCGTTCGAGCATCTTAAAGGGGAAATGTGCCAAGCACCGGTCTTAGCTACACCAGAATTCACAAAAACCTTTATTGTGGAATGTGATGCTTCAGGAAATGGAATTGGTGTTGTTTTAATGCAAGATGAAAGACCCATTGCTTTCGAAAGTCATCCAATCAAGGGAAAGTTTTTACACAAAGCTATTTATGAGAAGGAAATGTTGGCAATACTCCATGCACTTAAGAAATGGCGACCCTACCTAATGGGAAGACACTTCAAGGTAAAAACGGATCATGATAGCCTTAAATACTTTTTAGAACAAAGATTATCCTCTGAAGAGCAACAAAAGTGGGTCACAAAGATGTTGGGTTATGACTTTGAAATCATCTACAAAAAAGGGAAGCAAAATGTGTTGGCAGATGCACTCTCAAGAAAGGATGAGGATGTGGAAGCATTGTTGTGCGCCATTTCTATTATCCAACCAGATTGGATAAACGAAGCAAGGGAGGAATGGAAAATTGACGAAGAAATGTGGGCACTTATTCGAAAGTTACAACAAGACTCCAGTACATCTGATACATTTAGTTGGAAAAATGATTCGTTATGGTACAAAGATCGCTTATACCTCTATAATAATTCCCAGCTAAAACAAAAGATTCTTATGGAATTGCACACTTCTCCCTTAGGAGGACACTCAAGATTTTTAAAAACTTACCACAGGGTTAAGAAGTAATTTTTTGGGAGGGCCTTAAATCAGATTTTCAAAAGTTTGTGGCGGAATGTTTGGTTTGCCAACAAAATAAAGTTGAAACAATTAAGACACAGGGTCTATTACAACCTTTATCCATTCCAAGCCAACGTTGGGAGGAGGTTTCAGTGGATTTTATCATAGGTTTACCCAAATCTGATGGAAAGAGTGTCATCATGGTGGTAGTTGACAGACTTACCAAGTATGCACACTTTTGTGCAATATCACATCCATTTAAAGCCAGTACAATTTCTACTGCATTTATGGAAACAATTCAAAAGCTACATGGAAACCCAAAGATTATTGTAAGTGACAGAGATCCCATTTTCACTGGAAATTTTTGGACAGAATTATTTTCTTGTCTTGGTCCCAGTTAGCTCATAGCTCATCTTATCATCCTCAATCTGATGGGAAAACTGAGATAGTAAACAAATGTTTGGAAGGATATCTTCGTTGCTTTGTATCTGATAAACGGACACAATGGGTCAAATGGTTGCCTCTGGCTGAATGGTGGTATAACACTTCCTTCCATACAGCAACAAAAATGACCCCATTTATGGCACTTTATGGATATCAGCCACCATCCATCACATCATATTTAAGAGAAAATTCTAAGGTTCAACTAGTGGAACATCACATCGAACATCAACAACATGTCCTCCAACTCTTAAAGGATAACCTCGTGTTGGCACATAATAGAATGAAACAACAGGCAGATCAACATCGCAGCGAAAGAAGTTTTGATGTAGGTGATTGGGTATTCCTACGGCTACAACTATATAAGTAAATGTCCCTCACGCAAGCTAAGAAGGATAATAAATTATCACCAAAGTATTATGGTCCGTACAAGGTGTTGCAAAAGATTGGTACTATGGCATACAAATTGGAGCTTCCCATGGCTTCTTGGTTGCACCCAGTTTTCCATGTTTCATGTTTAAATAAGGTTATAGGCGACAAGCCCCCAGTTCAAACAATATTGCCAGAACTTGACGAGGAAGGAAAAATTATATTGGAACCAGAAGCAGTCACAGAAACAAGAACTCGACAGTTACGAAATCGATCAATTTCGGAGTATCTTATCAAGTGGAAGAACTTATCCGTTGAAGATTCCACATGGGAGGATGAGAATTTTATACAGAAGCATCCAGAACTATTGAAGCGTTGAGGACAACACTTTTTTGATGGAGAGGGGCATGTTGGGTCCCTATAATACTAGTGATTACCCCATTACTATTGTAGTTGTATCCCTTATTAATATTGTTGTGCCCCTATTGTCCCCATATTGTTATTACTGTGCCCCATAGAATCCCTCTATTGTTATTTTTGTGGCTTTATATTATTATTGTTAGGTCGACTGGGTTATATTGTGACTCCTTATACTCCTATATATAGAAAGGAGGTTTTGTCATTTGAATCATCCAAGAATTGCTCATTTATGTAATGTAAAGGAGGTTGCCCCCTCGAAGAGGATGAATTCTAAGGCATGGATCTCTCTTTTCTATCTTTTTGTGAGCTGTTTTCATAACAGAAGATATCGACGGGCGTGATTCGTGACCCTTTGGTGTCTTGCCTAACCTTTCCATTACTTTGGAGGAAAAGACAGTACAAGTCGAGGTAGATATTTTTGATGCTAATCTCAAAAATAATCTTCTACTCGGCTAGAGTTGGACCCATGCCATGCATGATGTAGCCTCCTCCCTATTCCACGTGATTCGTTTTCCCCATCAAGGGAAGATTGTCACTGTCGACCAGTTGTCCTTCTTTGCCTCTTCCTCCTCGGATGGCAATGTTTCGTATGTCAAGCACACTAGTGCTCCCTATGAGAGTGTGGGGGCAGGTCTTTTTAAAGATTCTGCCTTGATGGGAATTTTTCCACTCCCACCTCCTCATGTTGCCTCTGTCAACATGATCTCAATCAAATATGATCCTTGGGTCATACCTTCACCAAATCTTGTTGATACCTGGGGCGAGGTTATGCCACTTAGTCCTGTCAAAATCAATTACGTGGAGATTGTTTTGGCCTCAAGTTCTGTATCCTCTGATTCTCCTATTTCGAGGACTTCTCTCGATATGTATTCTCAATCCCCATGTCTTGACGCTTTGGAATCTCTTGATCTCTTAGCCGAGAATTTTCTTGCTCATGAAAGTATCATGGAAGTAATGTCTCTCGAGGAACCACCTTGGAACAATACTCATCATCGTTCCTCGTTCCTGCCTCACTTGGCGGTCATGTCTATGTGTCTTGAGAAGTTTTCTTCTCAGTCGCCTATTGACATGTCAGTTTCTCCTGCCATTGTCGAGATATTTCAACTGAGGGCACCTTTATCCCTTCATCGATTCAAGTTTTTTCTCCCTCCCCGAGTTTTTACCAATTTCCCATTATTCCAATCAGGTTTCCATCTGACTCGTAACCCTCCCTCGCCCAAGGGGCATGGGGGAAATTCCTTATATGAGTTTTACTCTGTTATTTGGTGGAGTCGATGCTTACTCATCATGTCAAAGGTCAAACTCCTGTGTTCATCTATGTTGATTGATTACCCGAATCCCAACATGGAATCTCTCAAGAAGTACTATGCTTAGGTCATCTTGCATGGTTACTTGTGTACATTAGTGTGTTATTCATTTTTGTTTAGTGTGGTTTGGAGTGTTAGTTTTCAAACAACTTTCCTGTTTGCTATGTTTTTCCCTGCTTTGCATATGTTTGTGACTCCTCACATTGGTTTCGCTGATGGTGCTTGCCGTAGTACTCAGAACCTATCATCCATGGCATGGGTTATTTATGACCCTCACGATGAGTTGATTGATCTTCAAGCTATTTTTTTAGGTCGCACAACTAACAATATTTTTGAATACAGTGCAGTCATCAAACTGTTGTGAGAAGCCATTGCTCTTGACATTCGAGAGTTGGTTGTCAACCTGGATTCATGGCTTTTTGTTCTTCAACTCAACGAGCAATATTCCATCAGAAATCCCCAGATATTGAGAATGTATCTTCGTATTCGTCTACTAGAAAGGAAATTTGATTACATTACATATCATCATATTCCTAGACACATGAATACATTGACAGATGCATTAGCGAATTATGTGTTGGATAGACATTTGTGAAACATGTGAAAAACCAAAACAAATCATTTGTACCATAGTATGCAAGAAAATACAACATATATATATGGTGATAATTTTTTATACATCAAAACCCCAAAAAAATATGTGTGTTCAAAATAACATAAACAGCTCACAGGCCTCATATATTCGTGGCACGTAGGCCTCAAAAATGTAAAATGCTGGACCTAGGAACTAATCAACATGGTGTTCATGGTAGCATGAAACGCCTCATGCAACATGAGTCAGCAATCGGTGGATCTGATCCAATACTCCCATCGTGTGTCTCTGGTACTGGCGAGGAATGTCTCCCACCTGAGCATACTTTGGGATACCACAAGTCAACCCCTCAAGGTTCCTCACGATCTCCTCCTCGTTGTCACTCCCCTCTTAATAAGGAGTCACAACATCAAACTGGCGGGCGATGTGCCTGGCTATTGGGGACATCCCAGCAGGATGCTCTGGTCCAACATCTTCATTAACAAAATGAAATGTTATGAACACATATATATCAAAAACAACTAAAATATCACAAAATTAAAAAATTGATTTTTTTACCTTCATCATCAAAATCCTCTCCATCTGGCAACGGCATGTCCAGATCTCCACGAAATTTGATGCCACTGTATGGCCAGTCCTCCACGACAATTAGTTGTCATTGTAGCCATGAAAAGAAGGTGGGCATGTAAGACATATGTTGGCCCCCAGTGATCCTAGGCATCAAACGACTCCAGCGGGCCATCCACGAGTCGCATGGCATCGGAGGATCTACCTCAATCAACTGGTACTAGAACAGTGGCACCCGTTCCAAGAAAAAAGTCATTAGTACGGATCCGAAGAAAAATTGCTTCAGATTCCTCGCCTTAGCTTTTGTTAGCTGGCGTTTTATGTTGATCTTCATGGCTTTCGCCCAATTGAAGATCATCGGTGTTGTGTAGTCAATGGCATATAGAAACTTCAACTTGTTAGTCTCATGCACTGCTTGAAACCCTGCCACTCTGTTGATAGTCAACAATAGCACTCTCAATGTCAGATCTAGCACGGTGGAAATCTCAATCTTGTCGCTCATAGATTTGAGGGCATCAAGGCAATGCTCAGCAAGCAACATGGATATGCTTGCCCCAATCAGTCGTGACACACAAAAGTTCACTGGTTCCCCTCTCCGGGATAGTCCTGTGATGAAATATATGTCTGAAGTTTCCAATTCCAACTCCTGGTCACCAATGATGAATATTTCCCAATTTATGTCCCAGAGACTAATCAGGTATCGAAGCAACTCAAGTTGGGCCTGCATCCCTGGTGTGAGAAATAACTTGAGGAGCCCATAGTTCCTCAAAGCGTTTAGGCAATTTTGATCATTCAATGCCTAAGTGTCCACATCTTCGTGCTCACGTTCTTTCCAGTCTACCATTTTTTACGATTCTTTCCTACAAAAACCATAGATTTAAGTCAATAATCATTTTTGGCCCATAAAATTCGGATTCCAACGGTGGTTTTGAGGGGAAATTGATTTTTTCCCTATTCATGAAGCTGACGCGCCTGTTTTAAAAACAGTTGCGCCAACAGCGCGATAGGTCGTTTTAATCACTCTCGACCGGCGCGATTTTGTGCCCGGAAGTCGCACCGACCGAGGGCGAAAAGCTTTTGACAAAACCTCCCTAAAAAATCCAAAAAATGGATAAAAACGGGAATAAATGCTATGAAAATGGAGCTTAGGACTTTGGCTCTTACCTGCAACTAGCGGCTCGGCGAATGACCTTCCAGATCTCTCACAATCTACTCCGGAACAATTAGGACAAAAGTGGCTGAAAAGTCTTTCACATTAAGGTAAAATATTAAATGGTAAAAAATATTTACTTTTACTCCCTTTTATTCAGTTTTTCATGAAATGTTAGGTTTTGTAAATGTTTTGACCTATTTTGCCTCAAGAATTAGATAATGCACTTTACCTTTTTTTCGCAGCAACAGGTGATGGATGTTCGACGATGATGTCGAGTCACGTTTCAGCTCTTTTCTCGACTCGTAAAACTCATGTGAAAAGATTGGCGAGTGCTTTTCCCTTTTGACTCGTAAAAGAGAATGAAATGGGGGGTCTGCTTTCAAGCTCTTTTCCAACCCTTTAAAAATGAAAAGATAGCCAAGCCCTTGTCATTTCGAACTCGTTAAACGGATGCGAAACGTCGTGCGTCCAGTATAAGTTTACCCCTTTTTCGGGTTGGGATGCACTATTTACAAAAAAGGTACTCCTTGACTGAAATAGTCAAGTGGTTCTTTGAAGTAATGTTTTCTACCTTTTCGGGTTCGAGAGACACAAAAGTACGAAAAGGGACCATGTGGAGTTTCTTTTCCGTTTCTTTTTCAAACTCTCTAAACATGAAAAAGATACTGAGTTACACCTTTGTGGGACTTGTTAAATTATGATGAACATGAGCTTTTCCTTCCTAGGGCTCGTTAAACTTACTAGGTAGGATTCATCCGAAGGATGAACTTATAGTGCAAGCATATGCTATCCCCTTCAAGCTTGCAATTAAAAATAATTGGGGTACCTGCGAAAGATGGTGGGGGGGAATTTGGGAATCTAATCAGTTGTGTCGAAAGCTCACTCTTGAACATGACACTTTCGGCTTCATGTGGGGATGGGATATCCTCCTTTTTATCGTTGACCTCACTGGGTTGGGCCGTTTATTTTTGCCTTCCATTTGATCTCTGCCATGTCATCATGACCACCGATCCTATGGATCCGAAAGCTACCAAACTTCCAGTCGTGTCACTGATATGTTCAAGAGTTGTCCTTCTACAGTTGCACTTACCCTTGATTCTCTGTATCATCCAAAATCATTTTGCATTCCTTTGTCTCATGTCGATGATGTGTCATACATTATGGCCCTCCTTCGACATGGTCACTTCCTGTCGACTTCAGCTCATTATCTGGGAAGTTGACCGAGAGACTCCCTTCCAGTAACTTAAAGCTTGCATGCCCTAATGGCAAGTTCTTCGCACTCGATGACAAGTTCGCATCATTGGCTTTCGATCGAGTGATTTCGCAGGTGTTCGACTATAGTTCCCTTATTCTCATTTCGTGAATTGTGGTGATAGTACCTTGAGGACCATTGTCATTATTGGTGGTTTCTCTCGCGCTTGTTAACAGTTTACATCATTGACTGGTAATCAAGTGATCTTCTAGTATGTTTGACGTCAACACATCTATTCACATGTTAGAAATTGTACTTTGATCGGGTCGTGTTGGAGCGCAAGACACTGGAATC
Source organism: Pinus tabuliformis (assembly GCA_031772625.1). NCBI lineage: Eukaryota > Viridiplantae > Streptophyta > Pinopsida > Pinales > Pinaceae > Pinus > Pinus tabuliformis. The sequence continues at coordinate 466,791,015 of CM062811.1, forward strand.
AAATCACAAAAGTCTAGGTTGCGAAGTGATGTGACATGGTTATGTTGATATACATGTCTCTTTCAGATGGATGGTTGCGACCATACCTTGAGATATCATATGTGATCCTTCTTATTATTGGATGGCTACAACCATACCTTGGTTTTGATATGATCCTCTTTATAGGATGGTTACGCCCATGCCTGGATCCATTTACATGATCATTCTCTAGACGGCTGCGTCCATGCCACAATTCATGTATCATTTGACAGAGTTTTCAGTTATGTATATGTATATGTACTTGCTTGCAAGTTTTTTGATGACAGACTCTGGTTCCCCACACTGATTCATAAATCATTTCATCCCTCACTCTAGTTTGGCCTTCACGCTTTAGGGGGAATCTATTACACAACATTTTTGTTATTATCCCTGTACTCCCCATTCCTTGATCCTAGAGGACCTCTACAGTGAACCCTACATGCTTTCCCTTCATGAAGAAACTCCCATTGTGTCCCTCTTCATGAGTAGAACAATTCCCTTTTGCACCATTGCCCCAAAATCTTCTATTTTTCCCAGTTTACAAGATCGGCGCTGATGACCCTTGTCCTCCTCGCGTTGATATACAAGGATTAACACTGTCCCTAGTGCCGACCGGAGTGATTGAGCTTTGTTCCAATCGCACCGATCCTCCTATGGAAAGTTTTAAATAAGGAGCTGAAGCTTCCAGCTCTAGAATCTTCGTAACGGAAGTCTGGTAAATGGTTGAGCCGGATGGAGTCGAGGATGTCAGTTTGCGCTCCTTTCCCCTATAAGGATGGAACTACCTCAAGAGATAAGACCTTCTCCCATGAGAAGAGGAACCATCTCCCATCCTTTCATGCTATATAAACCTCCATTTTTCCCAAGCACAAGCTAGTGTTGAAGTGTTAATGTTGGTGTGCTCGTGCTAATTAAGTTTGGAGTAAACAACAAGCTATTCATAGTTGTAGCTCTCTAGTTGTGTGTTGAGTCCCAAACCTGCACTTCCCTATATACCCTTTCAGCCTTCTTTTTCCATTTACTTCATCCACCAAGCTGTCAAATCGTTGCATAATAGTCTAAAAAGAGCTTATGAAATGGTTTCCTAAGTATGTTTATGACTGTTGTTTGATTTAGATTTTTGTTCAAGTAGTTGCGGAAACTTGTCACTTTCCGCAGCCAGCCCAAGTTTCCACAGCCATTTGTTAAAGGCTATGCTACAGGTGTCCAATGGAGAAACCAGCCACATGGGTAAGCTGCACGTGACGTGTACATGGGGTGTGTCCCCTCAGATCAGCCAAATCACTCATAAACAGTCACGGTCAACGATGGTCAAAGGAAGGGCCAAATGAGGAGTTTTGCGGTGGCACGGCTCTGTTTTGCCCACGTGAAGGTTTGCGTGGCACGATCCTTAGTTTCCGGAGGTACTGGCACACCTGGAGAGCAGCCCGTGAACTGAACCAAGCAGCCACCACTCCATGAATTCATGACCATCACGCTAGATCTCAGCTCAAGGAGATTTACGTGTCTCTTGGCAGCATAAATCTAGGAATTAGTTGCAGCACCTTTTTCTTATAAATAACGCGTTGATATACGCTGAATAGACTAGCTTTTGTATTGTAATCTTGACTGTTGTCACCCATTGTACTGCATTTCATTTTGCTTTAAATACATGAGAAGACAGTTTTTCTGAATCTGATTTGTGACTAAGTGATTGACTGGCCGAGGTTGCAGAGGGCCCCTGTACACCAGAGCTTTGTATAGTTTCTTACTTGCTTTCATTTACTATTTTTTAATCATCGCTTGTATATATAGTGTGTTGTTCTGATGTTCATTTGCTGTCTATATTTCCTTTATGCTTCTTTTCTAACTATTAGCTGATCAGTGCTTCTTTTACAGGTTTTGTTATAGGTAACCCGGGCAGATTTACATATTTTTTGATAACTACTGACATGAGATCATCTTGTCCTTGCTGTTGATTTTCATTTCCTGAAGTTTAATTCCAACACTGTCATTTTTCAAATGCATTTTTCTTATTTATTTTTCTGCTACTTAGACATCATATTACTCATCTGATTACGATTTCCTTTCTATAGTCAAGTGACTCTATTAGTAAGGAATCATAATATTACTTATTGTAGTATGATTTAGTTTGCTTTCTTGCAATTTAAATATCATATTGCTCAGCTTGTTCATGATTACTTCCTATAGGCATATTGAGTTGAAGGGTAAAGGATCAGAACAGCGGTTGAAGTAGTGTGATTAGTTTCCTTTTATGCAATTTAATTTCCTGCAATTTAGATATCATATTACTCAGCTTGTTTATGATTACTTCCCATAAGGCAGATTGAGTTGAAGGGTAAAGGATCAGAACAGGGGTTGAAGTAGTGTGATTTAGTTGCTTTGCTTTCAGTCTTTGAGTTACTTTAAGTTCAGTTTTTACGTTCTTTTTCATGCAGCAGTAAGGATACTGGGCCATTGTCACTAGTTCATTGTTTGGTTCATTTACTTCCTCTTGAGAATTGATTTCATTACAGTTAATTTAGAGATTTCTTTTTGAACACTTTTAAGTTTGGAAAATCACTGTAGAAATCACCACTACCATCCATACTTAAATTTCAATTTCGCCATCACACACTAGGTAATCCATAAAAGATAAATCCAAAAACAAACTAAAAAACTCAAAAATGACAAAAGACTAAGAAAATGGTTATCTTGTACATATAGTACACCTCACTTCGTCAGTTTACGAATCCCGGATTGACATTTTAATTAGCAATTTAGAACACACTAAATTGACCAAACATTTTGGCGCCATTGCCGGTGAAGTGAAACTAGGTAGCCAATTTCTTAAAAAAATAAATAAAAAATTTTCAAGGAAGGAAAATTGATAACCTCTCAAAGTATGCTCTCCTCTTGCACTTAGTGTGATCTAGAGGATCAGAAAAGAGAAAGTTATTGGTTTAATAGTTTCTTGAGTATGCTCTCTTCTTGCACCTAGAGTGACCTGGAAGATCAGAAAGAGAATTATTAGCCTGACTTGAAGAAAAATAAAAATGATATGCATAGAGCAAGAGATTCTAGGGGAAGGTTTTTAGCTAGAGCCAAGAGTTCAATTTTCACAACTCCATCTACTTCAAGGAATAGACAAGAGACACCTCCATCATCACCAACCCACACTCCTAGCCCTAGGATTTCTGGAATTCAAGGGGCAATAGTTGAGTTAGGAGACTCTTCCACACCATCCATCGAATCTGAATTAGGAAAAGATCCTTTCTTTCCTTCTACAGGGAGACACATTGTAATTGAAGAAGTAGAATCACCTGAGGAAGAAGAGGGAGAAATTCCTCCTCGTTCACCATTAGTAGAGGAACCAGAGGACTCTAAAATCTCTGAGGAAGCTACCATGACAGAGGAGGGAGTTAACGGATTTGGTAGAGGTAGAGGAGGGGGAGGAGGAAATAATGGAGGAGGTAGAGGTAACAATGGGGGAAATAGGGATGGAGATAACTCATTTGGATTTCCTATAGTCGATGAGGATTCTCGAGCAACAATGAAAAATATTTCACCATCTGTCCTCCCAAACTTTCATGGGTTAAGAAATGAGGATCCTGAAACATTTCTATGACTCTCAAAAACTCAAACTGTTTCCTTCAACATTGAAAGGAGCTGCTTTGAAATGGTTCATGGGATTACTCACTCAATCCATTAGGACTTGGAATGATATGAAATAAACATTTTTCGATAGATACCTGGACTATTGTATGCCCACCAACCACAAGGATGAAGTATTTAAAATGGTACAAAGAGAAGATGAAAACTTGGAGGATTTACTTGAAAGATTCCAATACAATCTGAAAAGAGCAAAAATGAGTAACTTAGATGAGGAAACCTTGAAAGCACTTCTATTAAAAGCCATTAGAGATGAATGGATAGATATAATTTTTGAACATGATGGGAAATGGAGACATATCTCAACTTCCACTTCATGATATAGCAGAGTTGTGTGTCCATCTCTCAAGAGGAAAATCTAAAACTGGAAAAGGGCCTAGAGATCCTTCTCTCATCAGAGCAAACAAATCTGCAACTGGATCAGTAATTAGGGCTGAGATTGGAAATATGCTTGATGAATTCAAAACTGATATCTTAGGGAGTCTTAGTGAGCAACTAGACACTCTTAAGATCCACAATAAGCAGAAAGCAGAAGCTGAAGCTTTAGCCATATTTTGCCCAAAATGTAGAAAGAAACATGCTCTCAGGGAATGTCCCTTGGATGCAAAAGTTGTAGAAACATGTGCAATTTGTTCAGATAATCATGAGACCAAGGATTGTCCTTCAATTCCTGGGCTCAAAGCTGTCTTCCAAGAAGATCCAAATATAATTGAGTCTCTCTGTTTTGTTGCAAGGAGACCTTGGCAGGGGCAACAAAACCAAGGGTTTAACAACTCTATGAACTTTCAAACCCCACCAAATTGGAATCCTTGGCAACAACCTTGGTCCCAACCTCAAAATCCTTTTCAATCATGGGTACAAGGCATGCAAAATCCTTATGGGAGATTTGCTCAATTTTATCAATATCCTCCATCTTTTCAAAACCAACAAGCTCCACAACTTCCAAATCAAAATCCACAACTATCATTGCCATTTCAACAACAACAACAACCTTCTCAACAGAACCCAAATTCTCAACTCTTGCTTCCATTCCAACAGAAGTCAAATCAACTTCCTTCTCAGCCATTGCCAAACCCCAATAATAAAAACCCTCAAAATGCTTACATGGTAGAAGGTCAACAATTTCCTACCTATATGATTGTTCCTCTCAATGATGTACAACTCAGATCTGGTAGAATTTTAGATAAACCTTCTATAGATGCCCAAAAGCAAAGCATTTCTGAGGAAGATTCTCTTGAAGCCAATAAAGGTTCTGAAGCATCTCTTCAAAACCCAAGCACTCAAAAAGAAAAATAAAAAGAGCTAACCCCCACAACTCCTATAGTTGAGAAACCTGCATCTTCATCCACACCTCCTTTTCCTGAAAGATTACAAATTGACAAAGGGGTGGAAAAACAAATCTTGTTTCCTGACTATGATTTTCTAGATGAATTTGTCTGTATCAAGATTCCCTTGTTACAAGCCATTAGAGAAATTCCTATTCTAGCAAAAACAATAAAGGAGTTGAGTCTTAAAAGACCAGGAAGGAAACCTAGAGATACAAGAAGAATCCACCTGGTAGGAAAAATTGCAGATATCATGATGGGAAAAATTACTATGCAGAAGTATGTAGATCCCGGTAGTCCAATTGTCAAAACACATATCAATGGGGTAGAAATTCCAAATACTTTGATTGATTTAGGGGCTGCTATCAACATTATGAGTAGACAGACTATGGAACAACTGAAGCTTCCTAATCTTCTTTTTACACCTACTTTACTGCAACTTGCAGATCAATCAATTATTAAACCAGTTGGTGTATTAGAAGACATTTCGGTCTCCTTAGACTCTTGGGAATATCCAGTAGATTTCATGATTTTAACCCCCAAGAGTAATTTAGGAGGACACCCTCTCATCTTAGGAAGACCTTGGCTAGCCACAACCGATGCTTTCATCAGTTGTAGGTCTGGGGATATGTATATTTCTAATGGTAATTCGACAAAGAAATTCAATCTATATCCTCCAGCAAAAGCAATTACAGAAATAGGAGATAATGAGTGGATTGATAATGAAGATGCTATACAACCTGTCTTTACCATTTCTGAAGTTAGTGAAGATAGTCAAATTCTGAACACATTAGAAAACTTTGAAACATCTTCAGAATATAACCACACACAATTTCAGTTAGATTCTGACATTGAGTATCTATCATCTAGACAAATGTCTCTTTTCTCTATGGAAGAGTTTGGTAGTTCCGCCATTGAGATCTTTCCAGGTAAAACATTGAATATCAACAAAAATTTGGAAAGATCACAACAGGAAGAACTAACCAAAATCTTGCAAAAACATTCTACTGCATTTGCATGGGAATATACTGATATGAAAGGTATTGACCCTAAGACTTGCATTCATCACATGTACATTGAGGAAAACAGTAGACCAATCAGACAACCTTAGAGAAGGATGAATCCAAACCTTAGGGAGATAGTGAAAGAAGAGCTCCAAAAACTACTTAATGTAAACTTCATTTATCCAATTTCAGATAGCCGATGGGTTTCTCCTTTGGTTATAGTACCTAAAAAGAATGGTAAATGGAGGGTATGCATTGATTACAGGGAATTGAACAAAGCAACTTTGAAGGATCACTTTCCTTTACCCTTTATCGATCAGGTATTAGATACTTTAGCAGGCAAAAAGTAATTTTCATTTTTGGATGGTTTTAGTGGCTACAATCAGATTCAGGTAACACCTAAAGATCAGGACAAGACCACATTTACCTTTCCATGGGGAAATTTTGCTTACCGAGTACTTCCTTTTGGATTATGTAATGCACCCGCAACATTTCAAAGGGCAGTACTAGGAATCTTTTCCGATCTAATCCATGATTGTGTAGAGGTTTATATGGATGATTTTACAGTTTATGGTAATTCGTTTGAAGAGGCATTAGAGAATTTGGAAAAAGTCCTTATAAGATGTAAAGAAACAAACCTATCATTAAGTCATGAAAAATGCTTTATGATGTTTACTGAAGGGATTGTTTTAGGACATCATATTTCAGGGATGGGATTAAAGTTGATAGATCAAAAGTTGAAGTCATCTCCAAGTTTCCTATTCCAAATTGTCAAAAAGATGTTAGAATTTTTCTTGGATTTACTGGATACTATAGAAGATTTATTGAAAACTTCACCAAAATAGCATCTCCACTCTTCAAATTACTTACAAAAGACTCTGAATTCAAATGGGATCCTGATTGTCAATCTGCATTTGAAACTTTGAAAACAAGAATATCTGAAGCACCCATTTTGAGAGGGACAAATTGGAAACTTCCTTTCCATATTTCCACAGATGCTTCAGATACAGCTCTAGGAGCTGTGTTGGGACAAAAGGATTTAGTTCCTTATGCCATTTACTACACCCGTAAAAATTTGACTCCCACCGAGTTAAACTATACTGTGATTGAAAAAGAGTTCTTAGCTGTTGTTCATGCAATCAATAAGTTTAGACACTATATAACTGGCTATGAAACTTTTTTCCATACTGATCATTCTGCAATTAGATATCTCATGAATAAACTTGTTACTAATGGCAGAGTTACAAGATGGCTCTTACTTTTACAAGAATTCAATATTACTGTGTTGGATAGACCAGGGAAACAAAATACAGTAGCTGATTTCTTGTCTAGAATCCAAAATACTAATGAAGATTCCCCTGTAGAGGATAAGTTTCCAGATGAGTATTTATTTGCAATAACTACCAAGACTCCTTGGTATGCAGATATTGCTAACTATTTGGTTACAGGAAAGCTACCTCCACATTTATTTCCTGGTGAAAAAAGAAGAATTTAAATTATTCAGGAGAGTTCAAGTTATTCATGGATTTCTAATGAATTGTTTAAAACAGGGCTAGATTGTGTGATCAGAAGATGTGTTCGGGAAGATGAAATGCTGACATCCTCAAGGCATGTCATGATGAACCATGCGGTGGACACTTTGCTGACAAAAGGACGGCCTATAAAATCCTTTCTTTAGGATACTATTGGCCTTCCCTTTTCAAAGATGCAAAACAATATGTCAGAAGGTGTGATAGCTGCCAAAGAGTTGGGAGACCGACTCTTTCAAATGAAATGCCATTACAACCACAGGTACTCATCGAACCCTTTGAAAAATGGGCTTTAGATTTCATTGGACCTATTAATCCACCATCTAAACAGAAAAAGTATATATTGGTATGCACTGATTATGTCACCAAATGGGTAGAAGCCAAAGCATTGCCTTTTGCCACTGAAAATTCAGTTGTTCAATTTCTTTTTGAGGATATTTTTACTTGTTTTGGTGTCCCAAGAGAAATTGTGACAGATCAGGGAAGTCAATTTATATCTAACTTGATGGAGAAGCTGATGGAAGAATACAAAATCAAGCACAGAAAATCTACTCCTTACCATCCGCAAGCAAATGGCCAAGTGGAGTCTACAAACAAAGTTCTTGAGAGCATCATCACCAAAACTGTTCATCTACACAGAAAATATTGGGCAGAAAGGCTTCCCGAAGCCTTATGGGCCTACAGAACTACATGGAGGAATACAACAGGACATTCTCCCTATGAACTTGTTTATGGGAAAGAAGTCCTGCTCCCCATTGAGTTTCAAGTCAAGACTTTCAAGATGGCAGTCCAGTTGGGGATGAATCTATCAGAAGCCCAAAAGCACAGAATGGAGCAGCTGAATGAGCTAGATGAGATCAGACAAGAAGCAATTTTAAAGACTGATCTAGTTCAACATCAAAGAGCTAAGTGGCATGACAGATACATCAAAGAGAGAAAGTTTCAAGAGGGAGATTGGGCATTACTGTTTGATTCCAAGTTCAAAGACTTTAAAGGTAAATTTCAGACCCATTGGCTTGGGCCATATGAAATTGACAAAGACTTTAATTATGGAGCAGTAAGAATCAAGACCATTGATGAATTTCAGATTTCTTTTCTTGTGAATGGCCACTGATTGAAAATTTATCATAAGCCACTCTCAAAAGAAGAATTTGTCAAAATGTTCCAAGAGAATTCTGCAATAAGGCTGGTGGAGAAGAATCCTTCTTCCCCACCAGCCTAGCTTTTGATTTATTTATTTTTCAGTTAAAAAAAAATAAAAATAAAATGTATAAGCCTGAAATCCAATCATAGATTGGCAGTCTTATACAGAAAATATAGAGTGAAAATCAAGGACACTTGACACTCTATATTTTCCAAAAAAAAAATCTCCTCTCCTTCTCTTTCCATCTTCACTCCACCTCATTCGCCATTCCACTCCATCTCCATCTCATTCACATTTTCTCTTCACTTCACTCCGCTTCATTTTCATTCCATTCCACTCATTTTATTTTCATTTCATCAATAAAAGTTCCTTTCATGACTATTTTCACTCAGTTAGTTCTTTTCTAACCATATTTGTTCAGCTAAGTGGGTGCTGTCCTAGTTTCCGCAGCTGGAAGCAGTTTCCGCAGCCAGAAACGATTTTCGCAGCCACCACCACTCTGTTTTTCAAATTCACAGACAAAATGTTAGTACAAAAATCATGAAAATGCAGGTGTAAGTGAGCAAATGCCATGAAGACATGGAGCATCTCCAAGACATCAAGAAAGAACAGTTGGTTAAAAACTATGGGCAAGAAATGACAAAGTTTCCAAAGGTATGAGCAAATTTTTTTATCAAATAGCAATTAAAGTCATGATTATGCATAGTTATCAAACCATGAAATGTTCTACTATGTGCAATGATTCGATATGATAGCTCCATTACTTACTCCTATCCCACGATCTTACTCCATACACCATGCATTCATTTCTTAACGGTCTCATGATGGGTTTTTGGGTTTAAACTCAAGTTGACTACACTGTCATTTACCACCTGCGCTCATAAGATGTGACCAATCTCTTTACAGCTCTTCTTCACCGTATTTTCTGCAGCTATCTATTAAAACGTGTGATCTCCCGTACGTAGCCGTTAATTCAAAAAAAAGGTCTCGCCTCCACTACCGGTCACTTACCATTTCATTTAAGACCTTCCTTTCATACACACGCACTTCAGTTTGTAAACCCATTCACTACTGTTTATCCTCTGTTCCGCCTGAAATCCGAAGCACTCCCGTTACCTGCTATTGATTGCAGCAATTACCTTTTACCATAAACCCTGCAATCGAGCTATTGTCCTCTGCTAAAATCCTCATACGCAATTGCATCCTCAGTTGAAATTTAAAACAGGGAAAGGAATGGGAAAACTACTCAGGGCAGAGCCAGAAGGACTGAAATATCTAGAAGGTTACCCTCAAGCCAAGGATTTACTGAAGAAAGCTAAATGGTTACGGTTCATTCAAAGGTTTAAAGGCTATAACAAAGAAGTAACCAAGGCTTTTGCACGGTCATTTGATGGTCAGAAAGTGGAGATTGGAGATTTGAAGCTCACGGTGACCGAACAACAGTAGCAACTGCTACAGGCTTACCTCAGGAGGGTGAGAGATGGTTCAAAAATAAAAACGTGGATGAACAGGCATGGAGAATCATGCTAAGAAACCCAGGTATGGACACCACCATGTTTACTAAAGGAATTCCTGTTCATGCATTAAAGGAAGAATGGGTTAGCCTGCTATTAGTTATCCAAAAAAATTTCACCTGTGAAGGACACTTCGGTTCGATGTATATGTACCATGCTAAACTGTTGATGAATTTCTTAGAAAATCAGACTCTTAATTTGCCTTATTTCTTGCTCTTGAGTTTGAAGAAGATGAGCATTACAGTCCAAAAACACATAGGCAATATAGACCCTCATCTATACCATTATGGACTTCTATAAATTCTTATTGAAGACCACTTAAGGAAAAATAAAGATACATGGGAGCAATTCTTGATAAGAAACTACTTCCAAGAGCCATCTGAGGCCTATGAAAGTAGCACACCGAGGACACCAAGAAAAAGTGGGAGGAGAGAAAAGAGCACTACAGTCCAAGACTCCCCTACTATAGAAACTCAAGAAACAGGTCAAAAAGAAGAAGAAGATAGAGCTAAAGACAAGAAACAGAAGAAAGAAAAAGGCAAAAGGACCATCCAAGAAGTCTACCCATCCCCTGAGCAATCCATAGAGGAGGATTATCAACCACTGTCAGAAAGATTAGTACATCTTCAGGTTGCTGCTATAGCGAAGAAAAAGGCAAAAGGAAAACAGAGTATACAAGAAAAGAGTACTAGTCCACCATACTTAAGGAGAAGCACAAGGTTAAGAGGAAAAGGGAGTAAAACGCAAATAAGACAACCCCACTTCATTGACTTGGGTGGAGAGACACCTGAGAAAACTCCAGCTGGCCGTAGTCCACCTCATCCTCAACCAAGCATTAAAATCAGTCCTCCACATGATGAAAGCCCTTCTCGGCCAGAGTTAGAGAGTAGTCCTCCTCCTCCACCAGATTTTGAACTCAGTCCAAGAAAGACACCTGAAGTAGACCCCAATCAACAGGAAATATATGACTATTTGGAATCATTAGAAAAATCAGCTGCAGGTCCAAGTACCACTCTGCCACTAGATACACAAGTTCAGTCCTTAAAACAGGAGGTATTTGAATTAGAAGTCCTAAACAGGCATATCAAGCACGAAAATGAAGCACTCAAAGAGCAAAGCAAGGTAGATAAAATTATTCATGATAACACTATGCTCCATTTAGGACTATGGCAAAAGAAAAACAAGAAGCTGAAGAAAAAGTGCAAAAAGTTGAGCAGAGCATTGATTAATCTCAAGTTCAGATGTCTAATAAGGAAACCAAGAATGGTGGTAGCACCAAAGAAGAAGAAAAGAGGGCTAGATGTCCTAGCAGAAGCATCAAAACATATGGATTAGAAAGGGGTGATTAAATTTTGGTTGCATGAGGACATGCAACACCTTCACAGTGGGGGTATGTTGAGTCCCAAACCTGCACTTCCCTATATACCCTTTCAGCCTTCTTTTTCCATTTACTTCATCCACCAAGCTGTCAAATCATTGCATAATAGTCTAAAAAGAGCTTATGGAATGGTTTCCTAACTATGTTTATGACTGTTGTTTGATTTAGATTTTTGTTCAAGCAGCTGCGGAAACTTGTCACTTTCCGCAGCCAGCCCAAGTTTCCGCAGCCATTTTGTTAAAGGCTATGCTACAGGTGTCCAATGGAGAAACCAGCCACATGGGTAAGCTACACGTGACGTGTACATGGGGTGTGTCCCCTCAGATCAGCCAAATCACTCATAAACAGTCGCGGTCAACGATGGTCAAAGGAAGGGCCAAATGAGGAGTTTTGCAGTGGCACGGCTCTGTTTTGCCCACGTGAAGGTTTGCATGGCACGATCCTTAGTTTCCAGAGGTACTGGCGCACCTGGAGGGCAGCCCGTGAACTGAACCAAGCAGCCACCACTCCATGAATTCATGACCATCACACTAGATCTCGGCTCAAGGAGATTTATGTGTCTCTTGGCAGCATAAATCTAGGAATTAGTTGCAGCACCTTTTTCTTATAAATAACGCGTTGATATACGCTGAATAGACTAGCTTTTGTATTGTAATCTTGACTGTTGTCACCCATTGTACTGCATTTCATTTTGCTTTAAATACATGAGAAGACAGTTTTTCTGAATCTGATTTGTGACTAAGTGATTGACTGGCCGAGGTTGCAAAGGGCCCCTGTACACCAGAGCTTTGTATAGTTTCTTACTTGCTTTCATTTACTATTTTTTAATCATCGCTTGTATATATAGTGTGTTGTTCTGATGTTCATTTGCTGTCTATATTTCCTTTATGCTTCTTTTCTAACTATTAGCTGATCAATGCTTCTTTTACAGGTTTTGTTATAGGTAACCCGGGCAGATTTACATATTTTTTGATAACTACTGACATGAGATCATCTTGTCCTTGCTGCTGATTTTCATTTCCTGAAGTTTAATTCCAGCACTGTCATTTTTCAAATTGCGTTTTGCTTATTTATTTTTCTGCTACTTAGACATCATATTACTCATCTGATTATGATTTCCTTTCTATAGTCAAGTGACTCTATTAGTAAGGAATCATAATATTACTTATTGTAGTATGATTTAGTTTGCTTTCTTGCAATTTAAATATCATATTGCTCAGCTTGTTCATGATTACTTCCTATAGGCATATTGAGTTGAAGGGTAAAGGATCAGAACAGCGGTTGAAGTAGTGTGATTAGTTTCCTTTTATGCAATTTAATTTCCTGCAATTTAGATATCATATTACTCAACTTGTTTATGATTACTTCCCATAAGGCAGATTGAGTTGAAGGGTAAAGGATCAGAACAGGGGTTGAAGTAGTGTGATTTAGTTGCTTTGCTTTCAGTCTTTGAGTTACTTTAAGTTCAGTTTTTACTTTCTTTTTCATGCAGCAGTAAGGATACTGGGCCATTGTCACTAGTTCACTGTTTGGTTCATTTACTTCCTCTTGAGAATTGATTTCATTACAGTTAGTTTAGAGCTTTCTTTTTGAACACTTTTAAGTTTGGAAAATCACTGTAGAAATCACCACTACCATCCATACTTAACTTTCAATTTCGCCATCACACACTAGGTAATCCATAAAAGATAAATCCAAAAACAAACTAAAAAACTCAAAAACGACAAGTCAGTTATCTTGTACATATAGTACACCTCACTTCGTCAGTTTACGAATCCCGGATTGACATTTTAATTAGCAATTTAGAACACACTGAATTGACCAAACATTGTGTGAGGGAGAAGTGTGAATTTGGTTTAGTGTGAAGCCTAAAGGGAAAAGCCTTAAAACTATCATTGTTGAGGCCATCATGGAATGCTAACGGAAGTGTGTGGGAACTGGTTTTGTCGGAGGAGAACAACAACGTCAAGACAATGGTTGTAACCTCTTCTTGATTTAATATATATGCAACTATCGATTGATTTCCTACATAATGTGTCATCTCACATGTTTATGGTTTAATGTTTCTTCACTTGTTAAGTAGGTTGAATTACAATCTATCTATTATCACGATTGTTGTTTGCTGTTGTTTACTTGTTTCAGGTGTTCTAAGAAGGAAAAGAGAGATAGTTGGAGCGAGCAAGCATGGTCATCATCAAACGGGATAAGCCTACTAAGAGGCAGACCATCTTAATTGGTTCTAACCTAAGGAAATCTTCCATAGAATGTATCGGTTGTGGCTAGACCCATTATCAGGCTAGAGGAATTTTTTGTGTCTGCACTCATAATTTTACTTCACTACACTTATCCCTTGAGCTCCTCATCCCATCAGATGTGGATCTCAAGCTCATTATGGTAAATCCTAAATTATCATCCCTCTCCTATAAATTTATTGTCATTTATAACATCAGGGTTGGATTTTGGAGACTTATCATGCCCTTATGTTGTTGCCTTGAAACTGAATGAGTCATCATTTTCATGCATTAGGTTGATATTGAGGCATGCTTTATGACTTGGAAGGAAAATTCAACTTGGGGAGATCTCTACAAGATGAACTACTATTTTTGGTTGTAAAATCTCTCTTATTTCTATTCATACAAAGAGTATTTTGTTTTCCTATATATGTTGTGTTACATTTACATTCATGTATTTCAATGCCTTGCTGATTCATTGAATAGAGTAATTGAATTAGTCTATGTAGATGTTGTGGATCTTTGGCTTATTTTAATTTTATTTTTTTAGAGGTGGTTCACGGGTGGCTGCTACATCCACGAAAAATCTGGGTAGATCAAGCCTGAAGGGAATCTTTTAAATCCCTTCAGCCATACTAGCAGGGCCTAACCCCAAGGGTGTTGAGGAGAATTGACCCTGTGACCTCCCGATCAGCGAGGTACTTAACAACGGGGACTCAACTAGTTGAGCTAACCCTTGGGGCCTTGGCTTATTTTAGTTGTATGTTCAGGTTCTAATTATATCAATCAGAGCTACGATTGGAGCTTACAAACAAGGAGGAAATTAAAGCTTGTAACAAATTCCAAGTAGGCTTCTTTCCCATTCTTCGATTTCTCTAAGGAAAACTCTATATTATTTGCCTTCTTTTGTTTTAGACCAGTCCACTAGGTCTAGGGAAATTACTTTTATCCACAATCGTGAATTCCACATAAGAAATTGGTGTCTACTGATGATCTAGTAGATGATGTAGTGCATTATGTACTAGGAGCACTGGAACTTGATCTATCCATTGGATAATTTAATATGCATCCATTCCATAGCATTGTTCTCCCATCTAATGAGAATGTCTTAGAAGCCATGGTGTCCTAGGGGCTATGGATAAGGTCCTCGAAGAAGAGTTCCTTGTCTTGTGACAAGCTCGTTAGAAAATGAAACAAGGTTCTAGAGTAGAGTTTCATTTCTTGTGTCAAGATCCTTAAAAAATGAAACAAGGTTCAATGAACAGAGTTCCTTTTCTTGTGTCAAGCTCATTAAAAAATGAAAGAAGGTCATATGACCATAGTTCTTTTCTTGCGTCAAGCTCATTAAGAAAATGAAATAGATCCCCTTCAATTCAAGTCTTTAATTAGATCTTGTAAATTTCCAGTCGATTCTTTCACTTGATCTTGTAAATGAACCTTAATTCCATCCACCTGTTAGTAACTAGTTATCTACTTGGGTGAATGAAATTAAGCTTGGGGGGCATGTCCTTAGAATTAAGTCATTATGTTGGGGGCATGCAAACCAATTTCAAGCATAGTTTTTCCTTGTTTCAAGATTGTGTAAAAATGAAACCATTCTCCTTTTATCCCTCGTGATTCCTATTTTCATCAGCCTATTTCTGCTATATGAGCCTTGGTTTTCTCATTCCATCATCACCATCTGCTTGGTTGATCACACACTTTCACTTATTGTTTTACCATTTCCTTAGGAACCACTGTGATGAGTTGTATTATTAGTCAACCTCTTGACCTCTACGTGTTTTGAGCAGTTCCTTCATGACCAAAACTAGTTGCTACCCTTTGTACCACTTATTCCTCCAAGAGGAGTCCTATTTTAGCTATTTTCAGACTCCCTAAACATGAAAAGATTGTCGAGCACTTGCCTTTTTGAACTCATTAAAGTAAATGAAAATACGTCTACCCAGTATAAGTTTAACCCATTTCTGGATTGGGATAGACTATTTACAAAAAAGGAATACCTTAGTCGAAGATGGCTAAGAGGTTCTCCTGAGTATTGTTTTCTATATTTTCGGACTCAAGAGACTATTTACGAAAAGGAACCTTTGGAGTTTTTTTTAACCTCTTTTTTCAAACTCTCTAAACATGAAAAGGATTCGAGTTACACCTCCGTCGAACTTGTAAAAGCATCAGACAATGTTGGACTCATCGAACATAACGGGACCAAACCACTACTTCTCAAGGTTTGTTAAAAATACTCAAAGGCATTCATCTGAAGGAAGAACTTATAAATCAATCATATTATATCCTCCTCAAGCTTATCAAAAAATAAATAGGTAATGACTGGAAATGGTTGGGGAAATTGGGAAAACGAGGTACTCTACTTATTAATGACAGCAAGTCGCTCTTGAACATGACACTCTTCCACTTCATCTTCATGGTTCTTGGGTTGGGAAATTTGCTTGTCTTTTTGGTTCATCACACCATATCAAAGCCTCTGTATTTAGTTTTGGGTCAATGTTGCCAACTCCATTTCGTGTCATCGATATGTTCAAGAGAAGTCCCTAAGTTGATATATGCTACGATACTCTTAAGCCTTCATTCATGTCTGTTGTTCCTAAACTAGTATCATTTTGTCTCAAATCTTGATAACATTTTCAAGTCATTGATGGGGGATACATCAAGGCCCTCCTACAACGGGCCGCTTCCTGTCGATGCCGGTTCATAATCTAGGAAGTTGACTTAGAAACTCCCTTTAGTACCTTGTAGCTTGCATACATCAATGTAAAGTTTCCTCACTCTAGGTGACAAGTATTCATCATTGGCCTTCGAACAAAAGATTTTGTGTGGTGTTTAGCTTCAACTCATTCATTCACACCATAAAGATTGTACTGCAGTACCTTGAAAACCATTAACATCATCGGTGGTTTCTCTCGTGTATATTACTGACTTACATCATTGGCCATTAATCAGATGTTTTCTACCATGTTCGACTCTAACTCATTTATTCACATGGTTAGACTCTTAAATTGAACGATCAAGTGAATGAGATATAAGAACCTAGATCTAGTTTCATCCATCTGGGTCGCGCTTTCAGGATTAATACAAGATCACAAATTATGATGGCTATGATCATACAAACATTCTTCCAATCATGGGTCCACACTTTGTCATCAGTGGATGCGACTTATTGATCATTGTACATGTAATGTTAGCTTATGTGTTGAGCATTGGTATGCCTCCCTTAGCAATGATATTATCATGAAAATTTATTTTAATAAATAATGATCTCGACCAGTTGTTCTTGGTCCAGACTTGTCACAAGGCAAATCACTTCAGTCATCAGCTATCATTTTTTACTGTGTTTTAGGGGGGATCTATTATAGGCCATTTTGTCACATCTAGTCAATAAGCCTACAAACCAGATGAATCCAAATCTATGAACATGTTGTCATCATCCCTACACAAAGCCCTAAGCATGACCTCTCTAAAAAGCCTAAGTTTCTGGGTCTATTGGATGAAAAACCATATTTTTGGGCCCAACACACCCTACATAATTGAGAAAATGCATTGCAGTTGAGTCTCTCCTTCTCTGGGTTGTGTTGTAATGCACCCAACATAACTAAGTAGGTGCACTGATTCTAGAAATTCAGAAAAATTAAAAATTATTATGAAGCTTCCTCTTCCAAAAGCTTCTAGGGGTTGTTTTAACCATTTAGCATGGATAAGAAGCTCGAGTCCTATCTAATCCTACTTTAGAGACTTCACCTCTTATCCCTTGAGGTCATCCTCCCATCATATGTGGATCTCAAGCTCATTATGGTAAATCCTAAACTACCATCCCTCTCTTATAAATGTACTGCCGTCCATAACATCATGGTTGGATTTTGGAGACTAATGCCCTTATGTTGTTGCCTTGAATCTGAAGGAGTCATCATTTTCATGCATTAGGGTGATATTTAAGTGTGCTTTGTGACAAGGAAGGATAATTAAACTTGGGGAGATCTCTACAAGATCAACTACTATTTTTGGTTGTAAACTCTCTCCTATTTTTATTAATAGAAAGAGTATCTTGTTTTCCTATGTGTTGTGTTACATTTACATTCATGTATTTCAATGCCTTGTTGATTCATTGAATAAATTAATTGAATTATTCTACATAGATGTTGTGGATCCTTGGCTTGTTTTAGTTGTGTGTTCAGGTTCTAATTATAGCAATATGGGCTATGATTGGGGCTTACAAGCAAGGAGGAAAGTAACGCTTGCGAAGAATTCCAAGTAGGCTTATTTCCCATTCTTTAATTTCTCTAAGTAAAACTCTATATTCTTTTCCTTCTATTTTTCTAGACCAATCCAGTGGGTCCATGGAAATTACTTATGTCCGCAATCATGAATTTCACATAACATATGCGATAACAAACAAAACTTGTAAACAATATAGTTTATGACATAGTGTCAATCCTAACACTAAAAATGCATTGTGAGGGAGCATTGAGACTAATCTAGAGAGAAATATCGAATTGAGAGTTGCAAAAATGGTGCTTTAATGAATGGTAGATTAAATTTAGTTATCCATTGAAATATTGATTAGTGAATGGCCATTGCATGATTTGCATAGTTGAACTATGAATTTTATGTTTAGTATTGATTTGATTACGATCTAATGGATTATGAATACACTTTCTTGATCATTGTGCTTCTAAAATGTTTAAGGGCATAGGATTATCATTAATGTTTGACCAAATGTGTAGGTAGAAAATTAATGATATGTTCTATATGTAATTGATGTTAGCCATATTAAAATGCCATTTTTCTATAGGGATTCTTTAACTATCAACCTTTACATAAGATTTTATAGGTAATATATCTATCAAGATTGAACATTGTTGGACTAATGTTGGACGATTCTAAGTGTCTAGAGATTTGAAGTGTTTTTATGTTAGAGCATTTTATAACATATGTTGAACATGAAGTTTTGTATGCTTACCTATTAAGGATGTTCTTTGGTGCACTAAAAGTCCCTTTTTGGGGCAATAGTGGGCCCACTAAATTTATAGGTTGTTTTTAAACTTGTTTTGGACATCTTTTACTATTTTAATACCACCTTTATAATCCTTTATTTATATACATTGTGTTGATTTTTTGGAGGGTTAGAGGTTGGTTTCTATTTCCACTATTGGTTCTAGCTCACAAGGGCAGACTTTGGCATAGGCTTCAAGGACAATCTTTGGTGTAGACTTTGGTGTAGGCTTCAAGTGCAAGCTTTGGTGAAGTATTCACGGGCAGGGAACTCTACCCTATGATCTCTACGGGAAGGAGTACATGGAAGGAGTCACATTTGGATATCAAGGAAGAAGTCACCACCCTTCTTCGTGGACTCCAGTGGTTTTGGATGTCTCCAATAGATAGACATGTATTAAGCTTAGTTTCTCTTTTTTCCCTCCTCAATTTATGACAATGGAGATGATGGCACCATCATGCCTAAAAAATGAACAAGAGACACCAGATTATGTTGAAATTAGCCATCTCGGCCAAGTGAAATTACTTCTTTGGTTAAAACATGGGAGTGGGATTGGGAAAATGCCAAGTAGTATTTTAAAATGCAGAATTGCATGTTTAAAATGGGAAAAAAAACAAGGAGAATTTTGTCTTGAATAGAAAAAAATTGGTCCTTTGTAATAAACATTGTTCAATCAAACCCACTTTATAAGAGCACAAAAAAAACAGATTTAAAGACATCAATGATTCTACATTATACAGCCCCACAAACACACCTCTAACCTGATCATTTGACCTGTATATGAAAGAGTTGGTAAATTCCAAGAGAAGATTGGAGAAGTTGGAAGTTAGAGAGAAGGCAAGAGATCTTAAAATACACGTAATAACAAATTATTACCAGGATTTGGCATAAAGTAATAAGTTTTTAAAAGATCAAGTAGCATTGTTTCAAGAAGCTCTTTTGGTAGGGAAGGATGAATGGGAAGACATGGAGGTTTCCTAGCAAAAAATAAGGAATCTACAATGAGAAATAGAAATTTGTTGATACCTAAGGCATCCCAGGACAAAGGGAAAGAAATTGAGGAAACAAACAAGTGAAAGGAAGAGGAGAAAAGAAAGCGGGTTTTACAAACAATCCCAAAACTTGGTCACAAGTTAATAAAACATTTGCTAATATATAATAAGTAACAAACAACCAAATATAGATCATCCAAGATAGAAAATTAAAATAAATACAAGTCATAGAAGTGAACATAATTATTAAGGGGGTGAGAGATTATGGGAAAGATGAATGTACTCTTGATCTTGTAAGTGATTTTTCGAAAGAAAAATTGCTTTGGCAAGGTTGAATTTGCCAAGCATGGAGAGTGGGTAATATCAGTGACGAGAGGGATAGGCCCATACGAGTCATTATTTCAAGCACGCTTGACAAGCTAAATCTCTAAAACAACAAGCAACTCTTAAGGGGCTCTCGCTTTTTTATAGATGAAGATTTAACTATTAGGCAACAAAAGGAAAGAAGAGAGGAAATGTTAAAGGTTAGAGAAGCAAGGGACAGGGGAAAAAGGGAATGGTTATACAAAGGAAAAGTTGTTATTACCTCTTTTGGACCCCATTCTAAAAAAATACAACAAGCTGGCAGCAAAGAAGGGACAATAAATTCTTTAGTAGGTAACTATGTGGCAAGGTCGACAAGGGAAGATAAGAGTGAAGATTCAACTTGGAGTCTTGTATGCCAAAAGAAATAGCAATCAATTTCTACCCAGGTTTCCTTAATTTTAGTTTGTTGGAATTTTAGAGGTTACCCATGGAGGCGAGCACCTGGCTTAGGGCCTATTACAAAAGGTAGAGACATAGTTTGTCTCGTAGAAACACATGAGCATGAAGGGTGCAAGACACCTTTGTTTGAAGGGCACATGAAGATGGTAGTATGGAAAAAGGAAGCAGAGAATGGAAAAATTAATGGGGACATCATGATGTTATTGAGGGTAAATAAGGTCGTTTCATTCAGTTAGAAAAAGAAGACTCAAATAAACAATTCAATTGGTTTAAAATCTCTGAAAATGGAAATATCATTATAATTGTAACATGCTATTTTTCTCCACAAGTTTCAAAACTTACAAAGATAGAGGGCTTGACTGCAAATACCCCTTTGCAAATTTAAGAAATGATAGTACAATGTATGCATAGCTAGGGGAAGTTCTTTTAGTTGGCGATTTCAATGTTAGGATTGCAAGTGAACAAGCTAGCATTATTTATTGTAAGGAATATTTTAATCCTATTTGGCCCACAAAAGAAAGAAATCATCAATGTGTAAGAGTTTCAAAAGACAACAAAGTCTATAATCATTTTGGGGAACAACTTCTTACTCTATGTGGGGCTTTTGATTTAGTCATTTTCAATGGCTTATATAGATGGGAGAAGTATGGTATCTACAATGGTGACAGTATAGTGAATTATGCAATTTGCTCACATGGTTTATGTGAAAAAATGGAGGAATTTTTTATTATGGAACATATTTGGGATTTAAAATATGATCACAAACCTATTCATTTAAGGTTCTCTTGGACTGAAAAGAAGCAGCTTGGGTCAAAAAGTTAGTGCATTCATCAATCTCCCTCAAAGGGAATAATTCTTTTAACTCAAAAAAATTGTAACACCTTCAACATAGTGTTAGAGAGGCTTCTCAAGAAGAAAAAAATTCATCTATATGGCATTCATAGTCACAAGCTAACAAATTTAATTCAAAGGGCACTTACAAATTGCAAAAGAGCAAAAAATAGAAGAAGAAAAAATGCCACCAATTGCTTTCTGGTTAATGCTTGGTTTGATGATGAATGAAAAAAAGCAAGGAGAAGTTTAAAAGAGTCAAACAAGAAATAAATAGATTTAAAGTTTACAAACAAATTTTGAGAAAGAAAAAAGTTGATTTCATGGTCTCAAGGAGGGAAGAACTAATCTTCTTGGGGAAAAATAACCCCAAGTTATTTTGGAAAGAGATTCAACCGAGGAAGAAACAAACTAAAAATAATATTGAAACTTCTCAATGGTTGGATTATGCAAGACATCTTTTTGAGAAGGTTTCTAAGGCTACCTCCCCCCCCACCCATTGGTCAACACTACTACTAATCTTTTCAATGTGGAAGAGGTCGAGTTGGGTATTGAAAAAGAAAAATACTTAGTTGAACTTCAAGCAGGGTATTTAAAGTAGGGCTTGAAAACTCTTGAACCCCACATTGTAAAAATATTCAACAACATCATTCAATAGGGTTTCCCTTATGATATCATGATGAGTGAAATGGGGGTTGTCCTTATTGAAGCACTTGCTATGGTGCGACTCATAAGATATTTAAAAAGAGTAGAGAAAATGGTAGAGGATAGATGGCCTATGATTGTCTTCAATGACATTTTGTGCAAAATAAAGAAGACTTGGATGCGGCAAAATATCAAATGGTTCAGTAAATGGGATATCTACCTGAATTTGTGTCCCATGAATGGTAAAGAGATAAATGATTTCATTATTGATAAGTTCCATAAGCACATTTGGGATTTAGGTGGATATTGGCGGCCATCCGCCTATTTCACACAGACCCCCACCATTGTTACTTTCAGTTTCCTTAATTGTAACAAAATTTACTATTTTTGGCATTTTTTGGGCCTTGAACTTCCGAAACAATTTTAAGGCCCTAAACGACGTTTTTTTAGAAAACGGGCAAATAGGTAGCTTTTATTATGATTTTGTAGTCAAAATTTGTATTCCTTGAATATATATTTCTAACAAGGTATCATATGTGTCAAATAAAGATCATATACCAAAGTTATGACCCCTGGAAGTTGATGTACCATTTTCCCCCAACAGGGCCCACTGACTTTTGGCGCTTCATCTCCTAGGGTTAGGTTTTTGGATGTTTATGGTTTTTCATTGTTTCTCAATAATAAATAGGCCTTTGAGCCTCATTGTAACATAGTTTAGAAGGCATGTAGCCACCACATATATTCTTAGAGATAAGCTACCATCGTTTGAGCTAGTTTTTTTCCATTCTGCATGTAAACAATTTTCAGTACTTTGTTATTAATGAATTGAAGTTAATTTTCATTGTATCTTTGTATTTCATTCCATTCCTTCATAAATCTAGATCAGTGGTATCTGAGAAGTATGATCTTTTTTTTTTTTTTGTGCATATCTTGGAGCACCTCCACCCAATGGGCCGATATATCGTCACTCCATTCTAGAAAATGAAGAAATAAAGCGGTAGATCTAGGAGTTTCTGCAAAAATGGTACATCTAACCAAGTTACTCACCTTGTGGGAGCCCGATTATACTTTTACATAAGAAATATTTAACTTGGAGGCTCTACATTGATATCAGGCATTAAACAAAATCACTGTCAGGAATAGGTATCCAATCCCACAGATTGATGACCTTCTTGACCAACTCAAGGGGGGAAGTATTTCAACATGATTAATTTGAATTCTAGCTATCACGAGGTTCTAAGAAAACCCAAAAATGTATGAAATACCGCCTTCAAATCCAAGTAGGGCCTTTTCGAGTGGTTGTTCATGCTTTTCGGGTTGACAAATGCCCCTGCAACTTTTATGAGACTAGTGGATGACATCGTACATGCCTTTACCAACTTGTTCGTGGTTGTATATATAGATGACATCCTCATCTTTAGTAAGAGTTGGAAAGAGCACTTTCAACACACTCGGCAGGTCCTTCCAACCCTACGACAACATAAACCATGTGCCAACCTGGAGAAATACACCTTTGGCATTAGCCAGGTCCAATATCTAGGCTACATCATTGATGAGCAAGGCATGCATGTGGATCCAACTAAGATCCAAGTCATTCGAGATTGGCCAACCCTAACCACTCTAATAGAGAGTTCGTTGAGCTAAAACACCACCTTTGCTCTGCACCTATACTCCCATTTCCATACCTACAATGACCATTTGAAATTGAGACAAACGCCTCCAACTATGTTATTGGTGTAGTTCTCACCCAACAAGGGAATTTAGTGGCCTGTCACAGTGAGAAACTTTTTGGCACAATTTGGAAATACCCCACCTATGATAAAGAGATGTATTATATCGTGCAGGACTGTAGACAACAGAAACATTACATTTTGGGGAAGGAGACAGTCATCCACACAAATCATTGACCTCTTTAGTTTATCCAAACACAAGGGAAGTTGTAGAATGATTGGCATCATAATTGGTATACATATGCAAAAATTCCACTTGAACATTAAATACAATAAGGGAAACACCAATCATGTTTCAAATTGCCTCAGTCGGCTCCCATTTGCAGCACTAACTACTATTCTCAACTCTTGTAGCCACGATACCTCCGAATGGCCGCAACTATACAAAAATGATGCAAAGTTTGCCACCACATACCAGATGCTAGTGGATGGCAAGCAAGTTCCACATTTCTATCTCTATGACATATTGTTATGATACCTAGGCTGCCTTTGTGTTCCTTCAGTGTGCCAAGTTGATTTGGGAGGCACACTATGGTCGGGTTGCAGGACACTTTGTTGTGGAGAAAACTATGGTCCTAGTACAAAAGTATTTTTATTAGCCAAAAATCTAACAAGACGTTGGAAAATATAGTAGATCTTGCACTTCCCGTGTCATCGCCAATCCAACCATCAAGAAGAAAGATCTATACATTCCTCTGCCTACTCCCAGGCAACTTTGTGAATCCATTTCCATGGACTATTTGTCGGGCCTCCCTTCTACCAAGCATGGCAATGACTGTAGAAATTATGACTATAGATTAACCCGATAATGCAATATAACCAAAGCAAAATACTATAATATACTTCTACTATCAATTTGCAGAAGCTTAAAGACCGAGCTGAACAATATATCTAGAAGAAGAAGAATCAATGCACAATACACAGAAGAATACTTCAGGGAAAGCCTCAACTAAAAAACCCCACTATCTATATTATCATACAAAGTAGAAATACATCAGAATTATACAAAGCCTTAGCTCTCACAGCTAGTTAGCTCTCAATACAATCCTCACAGATGCTCACAAGCAAACTTGGCTTCTCACAAAACCTTCTCCTCTGCCCTCCAAGCTCCTATTTCCTTGCACAGTTTCTCTTGGGTGATCCTCTTGTTACCAAGTGGAACACTGATCTCACACACTGCTCTAACACACTGCCAGAACTACACAATCCTCAAGGAATGATTCCTTCTACATGCATGAGTTTTGTTTATAGGAAAACACATGCAACTAATAGTACACTGTCCTTAACATTTAGTTCAACTGGTTCTTTCTCATAATAGACATGCATGAGTTACTGATGAGGGAATCTTCAGTTATCTGGAGTACACTGGTTGAGTGCATGTATGCATCAACTAACTGATAACTCATAATTAGTTCCTCAAACAGTTTGGAACTAATTTAACTGGACTTAACTCAGTAAACTGAGCTAACTAATTACAACTCAAATATAACTCAATCTTATCTCCTTAATTAAGGGATAATCTCCTTAATTTAAGGGATAATTGTTGCATGACTTCAGAAAGACTTCTAACTTGAATTTCTCCAACTAATTAATCCATAATGAATGAATTAATTATTTTCAAGCAACTGGTGAGACTAAATTCGAATTTTAATTCAAGGATAGATTAAAATTGGAATATTCTTGTTGCCACATTTCAACACTCCCTCTCAACAAGAAAGGGATTATCTTCCACCCCGATCTTGTCTCTGTGGAACTCGAATTTACACTTGACAATGCCTTTGTCAAAATGTCAGCATCTTGCTCCTCTGTCGAAATATACTGCATCAACATGATCCTCCTCGCTACACAGTCTCTAAGATGATGATACCAGATGTCGATGTGCTTGGACCTATCATGAAATACTGGATTCTCAGAGAGTTTGATACAACTTTGATTATCACAATAGATCACAGTTGGATCCATCCTCTGATTAAACAAACTAACTAGGATTTTCCGCATCCAGGTGGCCTCACATGCTGCCTAACTTGCAGCCATGTATTCAGCCTCTGCTGAGCTGAGTGCAACTGACCTCTGTTTCCTACTGTACCAAGAAACTGTAGCTGACCCAAGGTTGAAAATCCCCCCTGATGTGCTCTTTCGATCTATTGGACTCCCTTCCCAATCTGCATCAGTGAAGCCCTGTAGCTTCACTCCCTCTTTCCATATGTACCATAATCCATACTGAGATGTGCCTCTGAGGTATCTCAATACATGCTTTGTCGCCTTCCAAAACATCTTGGTAGGCTGAACCATGGCTTGACTCAGCTGGTTCATAGCATAACACAAATATGGTCGTGTGTTCACTAAGTACATCAGTGAACCCACAAGCTGCCTGTACACAGTAGCCTCTACTACTTCTCCTGAAGTAGCATCCTTCTTCCTCCAGTTACCAGCTAGAGGAGTCTGCATGGGCTTACACTTCTCCATGTGGAATCTCCTGAGTATCTCATTGGCTTACTTGCCCTTAGACACAAACAACTCCCCATCCTTCTACCACACTTCCATGCCAAGGAAGTAATGCATGAGACCCATGTCTTTCATCTTGAATTCTCTTGCAAGGTCCTCTTTGCAAGACACGATCAACTGATCATCACCAGTCAATATGATATCATCAACATAAAGTACGATGATCAACAACTTACCTTTCACCATGATGTTGTACAGGTTCGCATCCACTTCACTCTTTGTGAAGCCCAACCCAATGAAGTAGTTATCTATCTTGGTGTACCAAGCACGAGGTGCTTGCTTTAGCCCATACAATGCTCTCTTGAGTCGGCACACATGCGTCTCACAATCGAAGGTCTTAAAACATTTTGGTTGCTCTATGTACACCTCTTCCTCAATCTTGCCATTGAGGAATGCAGTCTTCACATCCATCTGATGGATCTTCCAACCCATCTATGCTGATAGTGCCAATATCGATCTGATAGATGAGTACCTTGCGACAGGAGCAAAATTCTCATCATAGTCAATCCCCTCAACCTGTGAAAAGCCACGGGCAACAAATCTTTCCTTATGCTTCTCCACACTACCATCAGCTGCTTGCTTTCCCTTGTAAAGCTAATAGGAACTTACAACTGACTTGTTCTCCAGTCTCGGAACCACGTCCCAAACACTGTTACAAATTATGGAGTCATACTCCTCCACCATAGCATCAACCCAAATCGGCTGTTGCACTGTTTCCTCAAAGGAAGATGGCTCGGTCTCAACACATTCCCCAACAAGGGCCATGTATCCAGTGTACCTCTCAGGTGACCTCCTCTACCTACGCTGAGAAGATGGTGCTCCCACATTCTCTCTCACATCCTCCAACAATCTATCAGCTTCTCATGTGCGTTTCCATCCATCTCTGGAAGGCTCTACTTGAGTGGATGTCTCCGCTCGTGGAATCTCTGCATGCAGCTGCTCCGCATCAATCTGAGGCTCCTCCTCCTTGGGAACCAATAGTTCTTCCATAGCCTATAGTTGGAGCTCCCTCTCAATGGAAACTCGCATGGCCTTCTTCTCATCAAACTTGAGATCTTTGCGAACCATTGTCCTCCTACTGGTAGGCAAGTACACCCGATAGTTGTGAGGTGTATCATTGTACCCCACAAGTATCCTCAACTCTGTTGTCGACTCAAGCTTCTTTCGTGCATCCTTTGTCACATGGCAATATACCGATGAGCCAAAGATCCTGAAGTGACCCACATCTGGTCTCTTACCAGAGAAAGCTTCCTCTGGTGTCTTCATCCCAAGTATGTGATATGGACTTCTATTTTGCAAATAGACAATTATGTTGTATGCCTTACTTCAAGTGAAGTGGTAGGCCTTGGTCATGCAGCATTGCCCGTGCTGCCCCTACAATAGTTCTAGTCTTCCTCTCGGCCACCCCATTCTGTTGTGGGTTATAAGGTGCCGTCAACTCTCATTTAATTCCTTCTGTTGCACAGAAGTCCTTAAACTCTTGAGAGACATATTCTCCACTGTTGTCATTTCTGAAGGCCTTGATCTTCTTCCCTGACTCTTTCTCGACCAAAGCTTTGAACTCACAAAACTTTGTGAAGGTTTGGTCCTCCTTCTACATGAAATAAATCCAACATTTACGAGAAAAATCATCAATGAAAATCACATAATACCTTTGCTTCACTGTGGATGCTGTCGAGAATGGTCCACACAAATCAGTATGAACTTGCTCTAAGATAGCCTCTGCTCGACTGTCTCAATCATGAAATGAAGACTTTGTGTACTTTCCCAAGGTACAACCTTTGCATGTGTCAACTTGCTCAAGTTTACCTTTGGGAAGTCTTGTAGATATCTGCTACATTATCTTCAAAGACCCATGATGCAAATGGCCCAACCACCTGTGCCACAACTCGCCAATATCTTGGCTTTGCACCAATTCTACTTTCGTACTCAATGCTACACAATCATCTACCTCTAGTTTATAGAGATTCTTCACCCGAATCCCAATCCTCTTTGTCTGACCCGTGGCTATCTGTCTTAGCAATGCATTTCCTTTATTGAAGACAACATCATAGCCTTTGTCCTCCAACATTGCGATCAATACCAATTTCTTCTTTAGTCCAGACACATACATCACATCTATCAAAGTGGGAGGAGCTCCATGCTCCCTCTGAAAAGCAACTGTGCCCACTCCTGAAACACTACACCTTCCATCGTCACCCATCTCTATGCACATCTTGAGGTCTTTTTCCTCCAAGGAACTGAATAATTTTTTATCACTAGTCATGTGGAATGAGGCTCCACTATCAAGATATTAGACACAACCCATCGTCGATGACACCATGCATGTGATGAGGGTAAAGTCCATTTTGAACTAAGAGGCTAATGCCTCACCTTCCAATCCTTTCGATGATCCCTTCTTGGACTTCTTCGATAGGAAATTAGTTGCATAATGTCCCATCTCATGACAATTAAAGCATCTCACTTTAGGCTTGTTAACCTTCTTCCCTCCATGAGAAAAATTCGATTTGGAATGGGAAGCCTTCCCCTTCCCTTTCCTTGCCTTACTTGCTAAGGCCAGATTTTATTCATCACCATTCTTGGATGAAGAACCATCTCATGTGCTCCTCTTGATCTCCTCCTGCATGAGATCTAACCACAGTCGTTCCCAATCTGGAAGTTTCTCCCTTCCATTCACAGAGTCCTGGTAACTATTCCAGCTCTTTGGAAGGCCAAGGAGAGCGAGGCTCACCATATCATCATCGGCGGTAGTTATTCCCACACCGCTAAGCTCATCTCTACAAGTGGTGAGCTTGTTCAAATATGTGGAAATAGTATCGCCCTTCTCCATATTGATTCTTCGAAGCTTATCCTTGAGCGCCAATTTCCTCTGGTCGCTACTGTTCTGGTAGAGGTCCTTCAATGTCTTCCACATTGAAAATGGAGTATCCTTCCAATGGAGACTCGAGACAATATGGTCTCGAACTCCTCAAGGATGATCCGTCTTGCCTTCACCACACAGTTCTTCCACTCAGCCAACTCTTGTGCATTAGTTGAAGCTGGCTTTTGGATTTCTTGATCAATGAATTCCTTCAAGCCATTGTCTTCTAATACAACCTCCATGCGATCTTTCCATGCTATGTAATTCGAGCTACCTTCTAAGGCATACTAGAGTCTCAAGCCATTGAGCACCATTGGCCAACCTTGAAGTATGATAGGAATTTGATTTTGCACTTGCAACCCCGAACTTCAAACTTTGAGTTCTCTTCTCCGTATACTGTTCACAACTCTGATACCATGTAGAAAGTATGATTATAGATTAACCTGATAATGCAATATAACCAAAGCAAAATACTATAATCTACTTCTACTATCAATTTGCGGAAGCTTAAAGATCGAGTTGAACAATATAACCAGAAGAAGAAGAATCAATGCACAATACACAGAAGAATACTTCGGGGAAAGCCTCAGCTAAAAACCCCACTATCTGTATTATCATACAAAGTGGAAATACATCAGAATTATACAAAGCCTTAGCTCTCACAGCTAGCCAGCTCTCAGTACAATCCTCACAGATGCTCACAGGCAAACTTGGCTTCTCACAAAACCTTCTCCTCTACCCTCCAAGCTCCTATTTCCTTGCACAGTTTCTCTTGGGTGATCCTCCTGTTACCAAGTGGAACACTGATCTCACACACTACTCTAACACACTATCAGAACTACGCAATCCTCAAGGAATGATTCCTTCTACATGCATGAGTTTTCTTTATAAGAAAACACATACAACTGATAGTACATTGTCGTTGACATTTAGTTCAACTGGGTCTTTCTTAGAATAGACATGCATGAGTTACTGATGAGGGAATCTTCAGCTATCTGGAGTACACTAGTTGAGTGCATGCATGCATCAACTGACTGATA
Organism: Pinus tabuliformis; assembly: GCA_031772625.1. Classification (NCBI taxonomy): domain Eukaryota; kingdom Viridiplantae; phylum Streptophyta; class Pinopsida; order Pinales; family Pinaceae; genus Pinus; species Pinus tabuliformis. The sequence goes on from CM062811.1 coordinate 466,821,176, forward strand.
ACTCACAATTAGTTCATCACCAATCCAACCATCAAGAAGCAAGATATATACATTCCTCTACCTACTCCCAGCCAACTTTAGGAATCCATCTCCATGGACTATTTGTCGGGCCTCCCTTCTACCAAGCATGGTAATGACTATGCATTTGTTTTCGACAATTTTTCTAAGATGGTTATATTGGTAGCATGCAAGAAGAGTATCATATCAGAGAAAATTGTCAAACTCTTCTTTGAATGAGTATGGGTATATTTTGGGATCCCATAAACCATTATATCATATTGGGATAACATGTTCTTGAGCACATTCTGGTCTAGTCTCTAGACATTATTGGACACCAATCTCACCATGTCGACTGCATTCCATCCCCAAACTAATGGGCAAGCAGAGGTCATTAACATGATGATAGTGCACATACTGCACATGTACAACTCCAAGCATCCACGAATCTAGGATGAGAGCCTTCCTTATGTGCAACATAATTATAATAGAGCTTTCCATAGCTCAGCTGGCCATAGTTCTTTTCAAGTGGGTTTAGGATTTCAACCATTGTGTCTAATTGATGTTGCCATGCCTCATGAAACTACATAGACAAGATCTACACATGTACAATATAAGTTTGATAAAGCAACCTGGTTTATTGAACACATCCAACACATCCTCCAGCAGGTGCACAACATCTTGGACAACTCCAATGCCAAGTAAAAGTAGTGGCATAATCAACATTGGGTGCCACATAAGTTTTATGTGGGTGACAAAGTTTGGTTGCATTTGTAGAAAAAATGCCTTTCCAGAGCCCATCGGAAGCTCATACCACTCCAATATGGGCCTTACACCATTACCAATGTTATGGGAGACAATGATTTTGAGCTCAACATTCCCCCATTCCTTGGATTGCACCCAATGTTCAATATGGATTGCCTTCAACCATACTTTCCATTATTGTTGGACACATAGGACATTATAGAACAACTAACACCAATAGAGATAAACCCAGACTGCATGGAACGGGCCAAAATTTATCAGATCATAGACACGCAGATCAATAACACTCACGAGTAGAAGATTCAACTATATTGAGTTGTGAAAGCTCGCTAACTCTTGCACCAAGGCAAGTGGTTCACTAGACACCAAGTTCAACAAAAGTTTCCCCATCTCATGGAGGCACTCAACGCAATGGAGACAATTGCTTACTAGGGGGGGAAGATTGATCTAGGTGGATATTGGTGGCCACCCACTTATTCCACTTGGAACCCCACCATTGTTTATTTTAGTTTCCTGAATTGTAACACACTTTACTATTTTTCATAGTTTTTCGGGTCCTGAACTTTTGAAGCCATTTTGAGGCCCTAAATGACCCTTTTTTTGTAAAATGGAGAAACTTGTTATATAAAACAATGGTTTATAGTCAAAAGTTTTATTCCTCATATATATCTTTCTAACGAGGTATCGTAAACGTCAAAAGGAGATCATATGCCAAAGTTATGATCCAGGGAAGTTGATGTTCCAATTTACCCCAATGGGGCCCACAAAATTTTGGCACTTCATCTCCTAGGGTTAGGTTTTTGGATGTTTAGGGTTTTCCATTGTTTCTCAATAAAATAATAAATAGGCCTATGAGCCTCATTGTAACACAATTCAGAATGCATGTAGTCGCCACATCTCTTCTCAAAGATAAGCTACCATTGCTTGAGCTAGTTTATTTCCATTCTACATGTAAATTATTTTTAGTACTTTGTTATTGATGAATTGAAGTTCTATTTTTGTTGTATATCTATTCTTTGTTTATATTTGCACTTCATTATGTTCCTTCTTAAATACGAATCAGTGGTATCAGAGCAATCTTCTCTTTCTTTATTTTTTTGTGCATGTACCCAACGAGGTTGGGGTATAAGGAGTTGCGACTTAAACTGGTTAAGCCTTTGCAAAACCATCCCCGCATACACTGAGGACCTCCCATGGAGGAAGAAAATAAATCTAAGGGAGTATGAGATCCTATCAAACTATTACTTGAAGAAGCGCTCGAGCGACAAAGGAACGGGATGATGGACAACTTTTCCAGATCCTTTAGTGGATGCCCACCAATGACGCTTCTTCATCCTACAGTCATCTCGGAGGCACCAACCCCTTCAAGGTACAAGTGAAATTCAATATCCCTATATTCAAAGGTCAAATAGATGCAAATGTTGTATACAAATGGCTGAATCTGTTGGAAGCTTATTTTTGGGTCCATAGTTTCTCTGATAAGGAAAATGTTACTTTTGCACTGCTTAAGGCCACCTCCCATGTCAAGGACTAGTGGGAAAATTACTGTGAGAAAAGGGCCCAGTAACCCTCTCTATTTATAGCCACCCCCTCTTGGAACTTTGTCTGAGACATTGTCAAGGAACAATATTACCCCGTGGAGAGCTATGAGGACAAGTACATACAGTGAACCACACTATGCCAACAAAGGGACCAAGATGTGCATGAGTTCACAATTAGTTTTCATACTTTGCACACAGAGTTGGGTGCCAAAGGCTCTAAGTGACATCTAGTGCTCAAGTATCGCAACTTTCTACACAAATACTTTCAGGAGTGGATATAGCACCGATATGGTGAAAATAATTGTAGGACCGACATTTTTTAAATTTAAGCTTTGTCTGGTGCTATCGAGTAGTGTATGCATTGATGTGTTATATATAGGTGGCACACCATTGTTTTAAATAAAGTTTCCACAATGAAATTACTGTGTACATATCAGGGCGTTAGCCTATTGGTTTAGCACTGATTCATCGTCATAGTATTGCACCAGACTAAGAAAAATGAATTTCACAATCGACATTTTTGTAAATTTAACCCTTTTCTGATGCTATCGAGTAGTATACTCATCGATGCTTTTTTATTTAGTGAACTATTGTTTTATTTAAAAATAAATAAATCTACCACGGTGCTATCGAGTAGCATATGCACCGACGCACTTTTTTATTTAATGCACCTTCTTCTTTTTTCTAAATGAATCTACCACGGTGCACCATGTTCTATTAGGAACCAATGCTTATATGTATAGTAAATCACTAGTGCATTTGTATATTATAGTGATCTGAATTCTTGGGAAAACTTGTAATTGCTATGCAAGCTCCCTCATTAGTTAAAACATATTTTGATTTGTCTCATTTACCCAGTGATGCAAGAGGTTTATGTGTCAAGTTATATGTATTTTATGTGTCATGTGTGAGAAAATTATAAGTTAATTAGCTGCTTAAATAACATGAAAAACATATAAAATTGCAGAAATCATACACAGAAAACTCACAACACATAATTGATCAAGGAGTTCACCCTCCAGTACTAGGCTACATCTCCTAGGACCTCCATCAATGGCTAGGCCCTCTTTGGAATTATTGGACAATGTTTGATTACAAGCATATGCTACACTCCACTGGATTTGAAAACAATACAATTGGGTTCAGAAGACTTAAAAACCCGAAAAATGAATATTAGATCTCTGAAAACTGACTCTGACTGAACTCTTTTGGGCCTTCTGCACTGGTAGCCCTAGGCTTCTTTAATTTCAACATGGTAATATCATGCACAGAAGTTATTTTTTTTTTCCTTTGAAACCTACACCAATGAGTTCAGAATGTCAAAATCATCTAGGAATGACTATTCATTTTCCAAAATTGATCGAAAATTGAGCAAGATATGCTTCATTCAATTTTTCCCTAGAAAACCCCACTAAAACTGGAGAAAACTCTAGTTAGCACCGCCAAAACTGGCAGTCCCACCAAATTTGGCGCTCCTCCAAAACTGTCGCCAACCTTAACAACAGATTAATTAATGCTAATCCCAGATTAATGGCGCTAATCACGCTTAACTGTTGGCGTTGGCCCTTGGTTTTTGGACCGTGGTCGTATGGAGAGGGGGTTGACTCCCTCCTCTCCCGCCAGTGACATTCACATCACATTAAATATGGTGTCGTGGGCAATGTTTTCAAGGTCCGCCGTGATGGTTCAATGGCAAAGCAATAGAATTGGGAGGGGGAGCTCATGGGTTCAACTTGCCCTCTACCCATCCCATAATATATTTTGCCACAATATAAAACATTATGCGCCATTCAAATATTTGGAATTATATATAGTTCGAAACTTTGCATTAATGCGATTTATAATATTTAATATTTAATATTAAATATTAAATATTGAAGGGAAATTTCACCTTCACACAACCAACTGGTGAATCCTGAAGTGACACTTGTTACAACCTCATTGGGCAAAAACTGAGGAAGATTCCTATCATATTGATTGTACTGCCATGTCATCATTCTGTCATGTTCTGCAATATTTTTAGATGTTTAGGAAAACGAAGAGCAGGTCTTTTCTCCTTCATCTGGACTCAGTTTTCAATGAAACAAATTGTGTTGTGATCGTCTTGACGAGATGGACGCAGTGGTATAGTTCTCGAGATGATCTGAGAACTTTGAATTTTGAACAAATTTTGGCCCCTAATCCAGATTCTGATCACTCCCCACTAACGGGCTTTTGGAACCACAAAAGTTGGTTATATGATGAGAGTTAAACACTCTTATCTCTCCCAAGTTCTATCAGTTGATTCTACTTGAAGAAATCTTCATGAAAACCACTTGGGTACCCTGACATGCCTTTCATTGCAAATGGCTATGTCCCTCAACCACTGTTCTCCTACTGCTGCTAACCCAATCCAACACTTACTAGAAATTTGTTGGTTGCAAAATACCTTTGCTATACCACATAGATTCCTCGGTGCTTGGAAAACTGATACAATCTGATAGCCTTCCCACTGAGAATCTTGGCATCAACACACACAAATGGTCTACAATGGTTGAAAATTTTTGGCATCTCGTACACTTTCGCTTCTTGCCTCTAACATCCTCCAGTTCAACATGCTGCTCATGTCATGATTTGAGAATGAAAACTATGCATGAGCATCTTTTTCAAGAATGTACCTTCCAAAATCCTGCGACATCTTGTCACAAGAAACACCATTAAATGGAAAATCACATTATGCAAGAAATTGTAAATCGGCGACCTCTTCTTTTGCTCTTTCAAAGCAATAATTGTCACATCATGTAACATCGCAATGTACTCTTGCATCTTGGTGTACAAAATATCAATTAAACACAAATCGATAAAACATCATCGACCAAACATAAGTTGATAAACATGCTCCAACAATTGACTTGACTTAAGAACCAAACATAAGCATGTATAAAAACTTGATGATTCTTTGCATAAACAACAAGAATTCCACATTCTCATGCAATAATCCATCAACATCTCCCTTTCACCTTTGGAGACAAAATCAACTCTTCCAAGTCGATATGACATACAAGTGACAACAATTGACACAAGTTGACACTCATGCATGTATCTAATTTCATTGTTCACACACACATAAACTCTCATGTATGTGTACAATTCTTCAACTCTCCCTCAACTACAAAAAGCCCAAAAACATGTATGGGTATATAAGAGTTGAATTGAAAAATTTGCTGCAAATGAAGTGAGTAACATACTCAAATTTCACACACCTTTATGGCGAAATTATGCAACATCAAGAATGCTTTCAAAAGAAATGCATTCACATACAAACTTGTAACCACAAATTGCCTTCTTTGTTGCATTAAAGTGAGTCAAACAAAACTCTACTTTCAATAGAAAAGTAATGCATCCTTAAGGCAAAGAAATGCATTTATCAACAAGCCAAACTAACATTGTAATGATTCAAGAAAAATATTTTTGCATATAAGTGATTTAATTATGAACATCACTTTTACAAGTTACCCAACTATGGGGCTATGCAACTAGTGCAATTTTTTTTTTGTAAACTTCAACTGGACAAATAGTCCACCCATTTCTTACCCAACCAAGTGAATGAACCCTCTATTTGAACTTTCTTTTCTTCTGAAGTTGTTTCAGGGATGGTCGCATCTTGCACCACTTTTTCTGTTGTTGCTTCCTCTTCTGGTGTTTGCATGATATACTTGCCCTTACTAGGATGAAGATGTGGAAACAATTTCCAACACTTCTCGACCCAATGTCCACTGATATTGTAGTGAGTACAAAAGTTATTTTGAGCTCCTCTTGGCTCACTTGCCTTTATCTTTGGATGATATTTTCTCCTTTCAGTCTCACTTCTAATAGATATAAACATTTTCTCGATGATTGTTGTCTTCTTTTAGCACTTATCTACACAATGGTTAGATGAAAGGAAAAAAGTACATGGAAATGTTTTCCTTAACACGTTATTCAAAGCCGCGTCTTATTTTCCACCATAAAAAGTATTCGATTTCTGAGCACTTGAATTAACATCAGCCAAATTAACAGAATGATTATACCTCTTTTTGGAGTATTTTTTCCTACTCCTCGTGCGTGAAGAACTTGCATGGCAAGAAGAACTTAGCTTTGTTTCTTCCTCAACTTTTTCATCTCTCTTTGGAGATGTTTTGTACTTCAAGTCCTCCTTTCACTTGTGGAACCAAGCAGGCACCATTTCTGGATGCAAATCCCAACATCTTGCCTCCTCATGTCCTCTCTTATGGTAGAAGGCACATGATACCCATGAGTTGTCACTAGAAGACCATTCTTCTTTTGCAACATAGCCTAAGCCTTCATATTTAGGCCTCTCCTTGACCTCAATTGGATTTTTAATGCCTTGCTGGTTTACTCCAAGGCCTCCTCCCTTGTACCCCATCTTGGTCAAGAGTTTAGATCCAATGCCTTTACTATATTTTTCAAAGGCTGCAAATGAATTTACATCAATACTTTCACATAAGGAAGAAGCATGTAAATTCTTACCATTTGCTTCATCTTTCGATTGACATACGAATATGTGTTTGAATTCCTTTTTTATTCGAGTTGTGTCCTCTTGGACCCTTCGACTCTCTTCTTTCAGCTCCTCGGATTTGGGTGTTGATAGAACCTCATCTTCCACATCATGTGGACAGAAGGTGCAAACTTCTCCATTTGTATTCTCTAAAGGACTTTCTACATTAGCATCTTGCATAATAGTTGTAGAAAAGCATAAACACTGTGAAGAAAATGGTGGTTTATCACCACACTTATCACCTTCTTCCCTTGAAGAAAATTCTCCTCTTGGAGGTCTAAATCCTGCATCTTGCAAATTGATATCCCTCTCTTCATAGAGGACTTTCACCATTTCTGCCTTGTCTGAGAAAGCCTTTCTAAAAGCCTTCACATCCTCTGACATCCTTTTAGGTTTTCCTCCTTGGAACATGCTTTGTTTAAAGCTGCTTTCACAAGTATAATGAATTAAAGAGCTTCACAAAAATTCATAAAGCTTCACAAACTTCTTTCTGTGATTTGAGAACTAAGCTCTCAATCTGGAGCTTCTCCTTGCTTTGGCTTGTACACAAAAACTTGCACACAATTAAATGATGCTTGCACAATTTTCAAGCAATCAAGCAAATAAACCTTTGCTCTGATACCAACTTGATTTGAATTCTTGGGAAAAATTGTAATTTCTATGCAAGCTGCCTCATTAGTTAAAACATATTTTGATTTGTCTCATTTACCCAGTTATGCAAGAGGTTTATGTGTCAAGTTATATGTCTTTTATGTGTCATGTGTGAGCAAATTATAAGTTAATTAGTTACTTAAATAACATGAACAACAAATAAAATTGCATACATCATACACAACAAACTCACAACACATAATTGATCAAGGAGTTCACCCTCTAGTATTGGGCTACATCTCCTAGGACCTCCATCAATGGCTAGGCCCTCTTTGGAATTATTGGCCAATGTCTGATTACAAGCATCTGCTACACTCCAATGGCTTTGAAAACTATACCATTAGGTTCAGAAGACCCAAAAACCCCAAAAATGACTATTATATCTCTGAAAATTGACTCTGGCTGAACTGTGTTGGACCTCCTCCATTGGTGGCCCTAGGCTTCTTTAACTTCAACATGGGAATATCATGCACATTTTTTTTTTCCCTTCAACCTACACCAATGATTTGAGAATGTCAAAATCATCTAGGAATGACTATTCGTTTTCCAAAATTGGTCAAAAATTGAGCAAGATATGCTTCATTCAATTTTTCCCTAGGAAACCCCGCTAAAGCTGGAGAAGACTCCAGTTATTACCGCCAAAACTAGCAGTCCAGATGAATTTTGCGTTCCTCCAAAACCACCGCCAACCTTAACAATAGATTAATTAATGCTAATCCCATATTAATGGCGCTAATCTCACTTAACTGTTGGCATTGGCCCTTGGTTTTTGGAGTGCAGTCGTATGGAGAGGGGGCTGGCCTGCAAGGCTGGCTCCCTCCTCTCCTGCCGGCGGAATTCACGTCACATTAAATATGGTGTTGTGGGCAATGTTTTCAAGGTCCACCATGATGGTTTAACAACAAAGAAATAGAGTTGGGAGGGGGAGGTCACAAGTTCGACCCGCCCTCCGCCCATCCCATAATATATTTTGCCATAATATAAAACATTATGCACCATTCGAATATTTGGAATTATATATAGTTCAAAACTTTGGATTAGTGCGGAGTTATAATATGGTGCATAATGTTTTATATTGTGGCAATATATATATATACAATTTCCACATAATATTCCCCATAAACCCATAATTCCACCTTGGAGGACATTGGGCAATTTCACCTCCACACAACCAAATTGGAGAATCTTGAAGTGACACTTGTCATAGCCTCATTGGGCAAAAACTGAAGAAGATTCCCATCATGCTGACTGTACTTCCATGTCATCATTCTGTCATGTTCTGCAATTTTTTTAGCTATTTAGGAAAATGAAGAGCAAGCCTTTTCTCCTTCATCCGGACTCGATTTTCAGTGAAACAAATTTCATTGCAATCGTCTTGATGAGACAGACACAGTTGTACAGTTTTCGATCTGAACTGGGAACTTTGAATTTTGAGCAAATTTTGGTCCCTAATCCAGATTCTGATCATATAGACGCACCGTTAAAAAAATCTGCTAAATCATCTGCCCGCCCACCTCCGATAGCAATCTTTGCTACAAATGAATTTTTGGGCTATTTTTATAGAGGCTTCCACAAAAACCTCCACTAGAGGGGCATTTCCTTATAGTGAATTGAACATTGTTATCCATATATTCGAAGGTCGAATAAATGCAGATATTGTAGATAAATGGTTGAATCTGTTGGAAGGCTATTTTCTGGTTCATAGTTTCTCAGATAAGGAAAAGATTACTTTTGCACTGCTTAAGGCTGCCCCCCATGTCAAGGATTGGTGGGAAACTTACTGTGAGAAAAGGGCCTAGGAACCCTCTATGTTTATAGTTGCCCCCTCCTGGAACTCTTTCTGAGACGTTGTGAAGGAATAATATTACCCCATGGGGAGATTTGAGGACAAGTACATATAATGGACCACACTATGACAACAAAGGGACCAAGATGTGCATGAGTTCACAAATATTTTTCATAATTTATGCACAAAGTTGGGTATCAAAGACTCTAAGTGACATTTGGTGCCCAAATACATTCAAGAAGAAATGGAGTTCTTGGACATCTCCTAGCTTGGTGCAACATATCGATATGATTCCAAGATTGAACAAAAATTTAAACAAAAGAAGCGAGACTTTGGATATGCGAATCAGAAGGAGGGTAAGAGCACCCCAAAACCGCAAAACAAAGGATAGAGCCAAGGTGGACCAGCCCAAGACAACCCGTCGAAGACAAAAGCAAAGAATGGCACCACAAAGACAAAGAAGGACACATGAAAGTGGTGTGAGTTCCATAAGAGCCCCACTCACAACACAAATGAGTGTTGCATCAAGCAGCCATTGGTGGCCGAGCTAAAAGCTTTAGAGTCTGATGCATGTTTTGATTTTGAGCCAGAAACCGACAAGGGGAATAACAAGGGGAAGTAGATTATTGACGTAGAACCCAATGCCATTGTTGCCAACACCAAGTTCCAAAATACTGAGCCTAAAGATCCAGAGGAATGGGAGTGTCTCTTCCACTCATATATGTGGGTGAAGGGTTCTCTGTCGCAGTTCATTGTCAACAATGAGAGCTAAAAGAACCTCATTTCAACAATGGTCATGAAACATATGGGTCTACCGACCACATCACACCTGCATCCATACACAATCAGGTGGCTCCACCAAGGATGAGATCTCCACATCAACTAATGGTGATGCCTTCCCTACAACATCAAGCCCTTCATAAATGAAGTATTGTGTGATGTTGCTCCTCTTGAAGTTTGTGATGTGTTATTAGGCCAACCATACTTGTGGAAGTGTCATGATGTGTATGAGTCCAAGCCTAACAATGTATTATTACTTTGGGAAATAAGTTATACAAGATACCGAAGGTAGCCCCGCCTACCGCCATCTCTTTGATCTTTGCTAAGCAATGCAGTAAGATAATCTCCTAGACTGAGAAATTTGTTTTCTTTCTGATTCGCTCTCAAAGCAAGGGGAAGATAATGGTCACATCCATGGCTCTCGAGAAGGGTTCTTCCACATAGAAGAAGCAGGTGGATAAGGTCGTGGAAGAATATAGAGACATCTTCTCCTCACCCACAAGGGTACCTTTTCACTGTTAAGTTAAGCATTCGATCAATCTGACTCTCATAGCACCTCTTCCCAATGGGCTGATATACCACTGCTCCATTATGGAAAATGAAGAGATCAAACGACATATCCAAGAGTTGTTGAAAAACGGGCACATCTGACCAAGTTCCTCACCTTGTGGGAGCCCGATTGTACTCGTACAGAAGAAAGATGCAACTTGGAGGCTCTGCATTTATAATTAGGCATTAAACAAAATCACTATCATTAATAGGTATCCAATCCCACAAATTGATGACCTTCTTGACTAGCTCAAGGGGGGCAAGTATTTCAGCAAGATCGATTTGAAGTATGGATTACACTAGGTGCCAATAGAATCCACAAATGTATGGAAGATTGCCTTCAAATCCAAGGAGGGCCTTTTCGAATGGTTGGTCATGCCTTTTAGGCTGACAAATTCCCCTACAAATTTTATTAGACTAATGGATGACATATTGAGGCCCTTCACCAACTTGTTTGTAGTTGTATATTTGGATGACATCCTCATCTTCAACAAGAGTTGGGAAGAGAACCCTCAACACATTCGGCAGGCCCTTCAAACCATGTGGTAGCACAAACCATGTGCCAACTTGTAGAAATGCACCTTTTGGCATGAGCTAGGTGCAATATCTATGCTACATCATTGATGAGCAAGGCGTGCATGTGAATCTAGATAAGATCCAAGTCATTTGATATTGGCCAACCCCATCCACTCTAACAAAGCTTCACAACTTTTTGGGCCTTTCCAATTGTTATCGGAAGTTCATGTTGAGATTCTTTCATATCACTTGGCCTCTAAGTTAGATTACCAAGGGCAAAGAAAAAGCAAAGTTTTTTGGTCTGGGTCCCAACAGAAGGTGTTTATTGAGCTGAAGCGCCACCTCCGCTCTGCACTTGTAATCATGTTGTCAAACTTGCAACAACCATTTGAAATTGAGACAGATGCCTCTGACTATGTTATTGGTGTAGTTCTCACCCAACAAGGGCATCTAGTGACCTGTCATAGTGAGACACTTTCCAATACTATTAAGAAATACCCCAACTATGATAAAGATATGTATTTTATCTGTAGGCATGCCAACAATGGAAACATTTCATTCTGGGGAAGGAGATGGTCATCCACATAGATCACTAACCTCTTCAGTTTATTGAGACACAAGGGAAGTTGTAGAGCGATCAACATCAAAAGTGGTCTACATATCTACAACAATTCCACTTGAACATTAAATACAAGAAGGGCAACACCAATCATGTTGCAGATTACCTAAGTCGGACCCCAGTTGCAACTCTGACTACTATTCTCAACTCTTGTGGCCATGAGACCTCCGAATGGCCGCAGTTGTACAAAAATGATCCAGAGTTCGCCACCACATACCAGATGCTAGTGGATGGAAAGAAAGTTATAGATTTCCACCTCTAGGATGCATTATTATGCTACTTGGGCCACCTTTGTGTTCCTTTAAGCTAGCGTGCCAAGCTTATTTGGGAGGCATGCTACAGTCATGTCACATGACACTTTCGTGTGGATAAAATTGTGGTTGTACAACCGAAGTATTTTTATTGGCCAAAACTCTGACAAGACATTGGAAAATATATCAGATCTTGTACTACATGTGTCATCACCAAGCCAACCATCAAGAAGCAAGGCCTGTACACTCCTCTACATACACCCAACAAGCCCTAGGAATCCATCTCCATGGATTATCTGTTGGGCCTCCCTTTTACCAAGAATGGTAATGACTGTGTATTTTTTTATCATGGACAAATTTTCTAAGATGGCTATATTGGCGGCTTGCAAGAAGAGTATCAAAGCAAAAGACACTGCCAAACTCTTCTTTGAATGAGTATGGGTACATTTTGGGATCCCACAAACCATTATATCAGATCGGGATAGCAGGTTCCTGAGCACATTTTGGTCAAGCCTCTAGATATTATTGGACACCAAGCTGGCCAAGTCGACTATATTCCATCCCTAGATTGATGGCCAAACAAAGGTCATCAACATGATTATAGTGCACATACTGTGCATGTATAACTCTAAGCATCCATGAACTTGGGATGAGAGCCTTCTTAATGTGCAACACAATTATAACAAAGCTCTCCATAGCTCGACTAACTGCAGTTCTTTTCAAGTGGGTCTGGGATTTCATCCATTGTGTCTGATTGATGTTGTCATGCCTCATGCGACTACACAGACAAAATCCGCACAGGTACAGTCCGAGGCTGATAAACAAACCTAGTTTATTGAACACATCCAACACATCCTCCAGAAGGTGCACGACATCTTGGATATGTCCAATGCCAAGTACAAGCATCAACATGATCAACATCAGGTGCCACACAAGTTTCAGGTGGGTGACAAAGTTTAGTTGCATTTGTAGAAAGAACGTCTTGCCAGAGCCCATCATAAGCTCACTCCACTCTGATATGGGCCTTACACCATCACCAAGGTTGTGGGAGACAATTATTTTGAGCTCAACATTCCCCCATTCCTTGGCTTACACCCAATGTTCACTGTGGACCACCTTTGACCATACTTTCCACCATTGTTGGACACATCAGACATTGCAGAACAACTAACACCAACAAAGTTAAATCCATACTGCATGGAACGAGCCACAATCGATTGGATCATGGAAATGTAGATCAAGAACACTCGCCAACATAAGATCCAAATGTATCGGGTTGTCAAAGCTGGCCAACTCCTACACCAAGCCAAGTGGCTCACCAGGGACCAGGTTCAATAGAAGTTTCCCCATATCATGGAGGCACTCAACGCAATGGGGACCATTGCTTCCTAAGGAGGTGGCACTAATCCAAGTGGACATTGGTGCCCACCCGCCTATTCCATGTGTACCTCCACCATTGTTTCTTTTGGTTTCCTTAATTGTAACACAATTTACTATTTTGGTAGTTTTTCGGGTCCAAAACTTCCGGAGCCATTTTGAGGCCCTAAATGACGTTTTTTCAGAAAACATGAAAATTAATATTTAGTTGTAGTAGTTTTGAGAGTTGTATTCCTCTGATAGATATTTCTAACGAGGTATCGTATGTGTCAAATGAATATCGTATGCCAAATTTACGACCCTGGGAAGTTGATGTACCAATTTACCCCAACGGGGCCCACAAATTTTTGGCGCTTCATCTCCTAGGGTTAGGTTTTTGGATGTTTAGGGTTTTCCATTGTTTCTAAATAATAAATAGGCCTTTGAGCCTCATTGTAACACAATTCAGAAGGCATGTAGTTGCCACATCTCTTCTTAGAGATAAGCTATCATCGCCTGAGCTAGTTTATTTCCATTATGCATGTAAATAGTTTTCAGTACTTTGTTATTAATGAATTGAAGTTCTGTTTTTGTTGTATCTCTATGTTCTGTTTATATTTGTATTTCATTTCTTTCCTTCATAAATCTAGATCAATTTGGGATAAAGAGGTAGGGAGAAAGAAAAAAGATCATATTGAAGAATATAATGCCACTTACAATCATCATCAAAAAGTATTCATAGAGGCCAATATATCACGGAGAACCAAAATTCTCATTTGCCAACTAAGAACTAACTCTCATAAACTCCATTATGAAACTGGACGTTGGAAAATACCTAAAGAAGATTGGGAAGAAATAGTGTGCACTTTTTGCACTTTTAGAAAAGTGGAAACTAAAAAACATTTATTTTAGAATGTGAAGCCTTCAAGGATAGTAGGGACATATATGCAAATATCTTGACAACAAGCTCTTGGGATAATCTATTAAGTGAGGGGACGATTGAGAAGTTGGGGGTGCTCATTATTATGTTGAACAAAGAATGGTTAAAATGTAGAAATATGTTAGTCGGACAACTTGTCCCATAGGCTATTTTTAACCCTGTGGACATTAAAATGATTTATTTCTTTCTTTCTTCTGTCGTAAACTGAAGAGGGTACTGAATCAACTATGTGCGAGTCTGACTATTACTTACCATATTGGAAAGAAAAGGGTTTTGACATATTTCCAAACTATATTCACATAGAGAGGAGTGATTGTTATTAATTGGAAAGTAGAAATTGTTCATTTTTTAACTTACTACTCAACTGTGCTAATTATCTTTTGAACTTGTACTATGAATACAACCATCCAATAAATAAATAAATTGCTTAGATATGTCTTTTGAATGAAAAAGAATAATGATGCTAGAGATAATATCATTTTTTAACCATGTAATCGAATAAGGTTATTGTTGTTTGGGTTTATCATTTCATAGTTTACAAAGTCCCATAACACTTAAACATTGTTAAGTGGAAATGAACTTTAATGAATGCCTTTAGCTCTATAAAAAGGATTGATAAATAAAGTCGATTCATACATAATATTTATCATAATTTTATCTTGAACTTTTATCATACTAATTGAAACTTTAACACATAAAGAAAATTTATCAATAAAATGGATTACAAGAAGGATAACATGGAATATTAATTGAAACTTTAACACATTAAGAAAATTTATTAATAAAATGGATTACAAGAAGGATAAAATGGATTACAAGAAGGATAAAATGGATTATAAATATTTTTTATAAGCTTTTGTTGTGCTGAGAGATACTCAATAGCTTGGTATGGGGTATATGTGTAGGCGATAGATGTTAGATGTGTAAGCGTTAGATGTTAGATGTGTAACTGTTAGATATCTGAATATTTTTTAAATATTGGGCTCATAAATATACATATATTTATGTAAACATTTTGATTTGGTCAAATTACATAAAAAAATAAAATAAATAATTAAGATAAAATTGAGATAAAATAGTAAATTTACCATATGTTTTTAGGCTCTAGATTTCCACAACCCATGGTTTTGCCCATAATATTATTCTCTAATGATCAAATTACATAAAATAAAATAATAATAAAATATTAAAAAAATAAAAATAAAATAATTAATAATTAAAATAAAATTTAGATAAAAATAGTAAATTTATGGATGGATGTTTTTGGGCTCTAGGTTTTTACAACCCATGCTTTTGCTCGTGATATTCTTTTCTAATGGTCAAATTACATTAAAAAATTAAAATTAAATTAAAAAACAAAACAAAATACAAAATAATAATTAATATTTAAATAAAATTAAGATAAAATTGTAAATTTACGGATGAAGGTTTTTAGGCTCCAACCCATGGTTTTGCTCGTGGTATTCTTCTCGAATGTGGCCTATGGATGGATGTTTTTGGGCTCTAGGTTTTTACAACCCATGGTTTTGCTCGTGATATTCTTTTGTAATGGTCAAATTACATTAAAAAATTAAAATTAAGTTAAAAAACAAAACAAAATACAAAATTAATAATTAATAATTAAAATAAAATTGAGATAAAATTGTAAATTTACGGAGGAAAGTTTTTAGGCTCCAACCCATGGTTTTGATCGTGGGATTCTTCCAATATTCATTACAATAAAAACTTTTACCTACATCAAAGTAAATCCTAATTTCCATCACAAATATATAATTTTCCAAGTTATTTTGTACTTTATTAATTTTTTTTTTTATATGTTTGAAATTTTACTTTGAAGTGTGAAGAAAAATGCGAGCACAATAAAAGAGAAAATTTTGTGCATGTAATCCTACATTTTGTTTATGTTTTTTCGTCCACATTAAAATTGATTAGAGTTCCTTAGTTAACACTATGTCAACAATGGGTTTTAACTCTGCATGAAAATTCAGTGAAATATATAACATAGTAGCTTATTAGGTTTTAATTTTGTGCATGTAATCCTACATTTTGTTTATGTTTTTTCGTCCACATTAAAATTGATTAGAGTTCCTTAGTTAAGACTATGTCAACAATGGGTTTTAACTCTGCATGAAAATTCAGTGAAATATATAACATAGTAGCTTATTAGGTTTTAATTTTGTGCATGTAATCCTACATTTTGTTTATGTTTTTTCGTCCACATTAAAATTTATTAGAGTTCCTTAGTTAACACTATGTCAACAATGGGTTTTAACCTCTGCATGAAAATTCAGTGAAATATATAACATAGTAGCTTATTAGGTTTTATGCTCTAATAAATGAGCTTCAAGTAGACTATTTTAACTTTGGATTTATTAAACGTTGAGAGGGATCAAATCTGTCTAGGTGCAAACTTTTCCTCAAATTTTACACTAAAAAAAGACTTGCTCCACAAAAAATTAAATCTTTTAAAACTAATAAATCCATAGTTGAAATAAATTTACTAAACATTCTAAAATTATATAAACCAAACTAAAAAAGCATTTAAAAAAATTATTAGATAATTGTGAAAACAATATATCAAAATATATTAAAACGATATGTTATATGGATAATTAAAGAACAAGATTTAATAAAATATTAATCATTAATTTGTATACAAGCTGTATATTTATGGTTGAATCTGAATTACGGGAAAACATGATAGGTTTTCCATTATAAATAAAAAAGCTGTATATTTATTTATTTACAGTATAAATTAAACAATTTATACCCCTTAATGTTAGAATTTTCAGGTTTCAAGACACCTATAATTTATCCCACATGCTTTATATGGTTGTGTAGGTTAAAAGGCCTATGAAATATTCGAAACAAATTTAAAGACAACTCGTTTGAACTACTGTTATCCCAAATGTCATAATCCAAAACCCCGACATAATGTGAAAAGAACCTGAGAACAATGGAAAAATGGCTCACACAAGAGCGACGGGGATAAAATCGTTGGCGCACACATTTCGGTGTTTCTCAGCTGGGGCACCCATTTTGGAAAGCAATCTATGCCTCTGGTTATTGTATCCGAAACGGCCTCTCGTGGCCGAAATATTCCCAGTTTTCTGCATCCAACGAGCTTCAGTATGGTCCATGAAGAAGGATCCAGCACTGGAACAGGCACTGAAGAGAAATCAGCGGTGGACGGTCAACAATCAGCTCAAGAACATTATCTTGAGATGCCCAGGCCAGGCCGTTTCAGTAAAATCTCTGCAGAAGAAAGCCAAAAACGTCGGCTTCCAAGGTAACGTTCTCAACTGGATTAAAAAATACCCTTGTTTTTTCGAATTATACACACACGATCTTGAAGTCTGGTGCAAATTTACGAAGAAAATGGACCTTCTCATAGAGGAGGAAGAAGCTGTGAAAGAACAGCAGGAGCCTGCATTGGCTGAAAGGTTGGCCAAAATACTCATGTTGACCTGCAGAAGAAGATTAAACATTTTGAAATTTAACGAACTAAGGAAAAGCTTTGGGCTTCCTGATGATTATGTACTAAGTATCGTGCTGAAGTATCCGGAGCAATTTAAGGTTAATGATTATAATGGCAAGAGAAAAAACTTAGAGATCGAGCTCGTTTCATGGAATCCTAGCTTGGCAGTTTCTGTAGTTGAGAGAAAAGCAGAGGAGAGAGCGAAATTAACAGGGGGGAAGCCGGTGCCGTTGTTTGAGAACTGGTTGCCGGAAAGTTGGAAGAAATCGGTGGAGAGGTTTAATAAGTTTCAGGAAATTCCATATATTTCGCCGTATGCTCGTGGCGAGGGCTTAGAGGAGGGCTCTGAGCAGTTAGAGAAGAGGGCGGTTGGGGTTATTCATGAATTGCTGTCTCTGACCCTGTGGAAGAAGATATCCATTGCAAAGCTTGTGAAGTTTCAGAGAGAGTTTCAGTTTCCGGATAATCTGGCTTTCTTGTTGCTTCGACATCCTGCCATTTTTTATGTTTCCAACAAAAATGATATTCACACTGTTGTTCTTAGAGATGGTTATGTCGAGTCCGAGCTTGTCGAAAAGGACCCTTTGGTTGTTGTGAAGGAGAAGTTCAGGGAGCTGATGCAGGATGGGATTTATGAATATATCGAGCGGCGGCGGATCGCCAATTTGGAGAATAGGAAAGCAAACAGGCCTCTGTGGAAGATGAACAATGATGTTAAAAGGTCAAGA
The DNA here is from genome assembly GCA_031772625.1 of Pinus tabuliformis. NCBI lineage: Eukaryota > Viridiplantae > Streptophyta > Pinopsida > Pinales > Pinaceae > Pinus > Pinus tabuliformis. The sequence continues at coordinate 466,839,670 of CM062811.1, forward strand.
GAGATTGTTGACCCAAGCAATTCTGTAGAAGCGAAAGAAACTAAATCTAAGGAAGAAGCTAGAAAAAAGCTTCAGAAAGAATCAAAAGAAAATAGATATCAGGAAGAAGCAAGAAAAAGATTTAAGGAAGCAATGTCTAGCTCTGACATCTTCAACAGGTGAAACTCATGGGTAGAATGCAATTTCATGCTTTTTAGGGATCCCTGTTCACACTGTGGCTTGGGAGGGAAGTCTGCACCGGCTCCTTGCACTGACTCCTCTAGATGGCTTATTAGTAACATATTACCGAAGAGTGAAAACCATAAAATCCTTATTTCCGTATTTTGAAGTAGTTTTTTTTTTCCTCGATAGACTTAGATGCTTCTCAAGCTTTGGCAGAATCAAGGACTTCAGAATGCCTCCTATCATTAGATTATGCTCACATTCTCCTCCCTCTATGAGGAGGCTTTCTTGCATGGGGAGTATAGCGTAAACTACCCCTATCATCTGCTACATGATTGAATGAATAGAAAATGCGTGCTCTTCTTTTTGCCCAGTTGAAATGATTATATCTGTTGCAATGACTCTGACTACTAGTGTCATGTAATTCTACTTTCAGTCCCTCGAGGTTGCTATGGCTGCCGAAAATTTTTCTTCCTGCTTTTGCAGTTCAGCACGAGGTTAAAATATTGCTTTACATTCATATACTCCGGGACAGGGTATCTATTGCACCAATTTGAGATATAGTGCGCATTCTGTGCTTTTAATGCTTTAATTTTAACGAATCGGCAAGATAATTTGAATTGGCAAGGCTTAAACAACTTTAAGGTGGACACTGTCGTTTTTCTTTCCTTGACGAACACGAAAGATGTGAGAGCGAAGTCTCTCCAGATTTGTTTTCCCCTAATCAACTGATCATCCCGTTGCTTCTAAATTTCGGTTCATTTAATTGAGAGAAAAAGGATGCTTCCAAATTTAAAAACATTGTGCATACTTTATACCCTTTGTGCCATGCTTGTAAAATGTAAGAATAACTTACAGATAAAGGTTGGGTATATGGGTTCAATCTTTCACAACAACCATCTTACACTCGGCGGTGCATCGAAGATTCGGGGGCATTCCTCCTCTGTGTTTATCTGTCCACTCTTCATAATTGCATGGACCCTTTTAAACAGCGAGTCTTTTAAGTTTTATACAACCTCAGTTGTTCTTGTTGGTTATTTATTTGAATTGGTGAAATATTGAGAGAAAAAGGATGCTTCCAAATTTCAATAGCACACTTAATAGCTTTGTGCCATGCTTCTAAGATTTAATAATAGCTTGCAGATAAAGGTTGGTTATATGTGGCCAAGCTTTCACAACAGCCATCTTACACTTGGAGATGCATCAAAGTTTCAGGGGGTGTTCCTCTGTATCTATTTGTCTACTGTTCATAATTGCATGGACCCTTTCAAACAGCAAGTCTTTTCAGTTTATGCAACCTCAGTTGTGCTTGTTGGTTATTTAGTTGGATGAGTAAAATATGAATACCTGCCATGGTTTTAAATTCCCTGCATGGATCCAGGGAATTTAGTGCTTTAATTTTAACGAATTGGCAAGATAATTTGAGTTGGCAAGGCTTAAACAACTTTAAGGTGGACACTGTCATTGTTTATCTTGACAGAGACGAAAGATGTCAGGGCAAAGTCTCTCCAGATTTGTTTTCCCATAATCAACAGATCATGCTTTTGCTTCTAAATTTCGGTTCATTTTATTGAGAGAAAAAGGATGCTTCCAAATTTAAAAATATTGTGTACACTTTATACCCTTTGTGCCATGCTTGTAAAATGTAAGAATAGCTTACAGATAAGGTTGGGTATATGGGTTCAAGCTTTCACAACAGACATCTTACACTTGGTGGTGCATCAAATTTTCACGGGGCATTCCTCCTGTCTGTTTATCTGTCCACTCTTCATAATCCCATGGACCCTTTTAAACAGCGAGTCTTTTCAGTTTTATACAACTGCAGTTGTTCTTGTTGGTTGTTTAGTTGAATTGGTGAAATATTGAGAGAAAAAGGATGCTTCCAACTTTTAAAAGCTCACTTTATAGCTTTGTGCCATGCTTCTAAGATTTAAGAATAGCTTGCAGATAAAGGTTGGTTATATGTGGCCAAGTTTTCACAATAGCCATCTTACACTTGGTGATGCATCAAAGTTTTATGGGGTGTTCCTCTGTTTTTCCTACTCTTCATAATTGCAATGGACCCTTTTAAACAGCGACTTTTTTCAGTTTATGCAACCTCAGTTGTGCTTGTTGGAACTTGGTTATTTGGTTGAATGAGTGAAATATAAATACGTGCCATGGTTTTAAATTCCCTGCATGGATCCATATAAACAAAGAGTCTTTTCGGTTTATGTAACCTGAGTTGTGCTTATAGCCTTATTGGTTATTTATTTAAATGGGTGAAATATAAATACCTGCATGGTTGTTGGCAGGGTGCAATTATAATTTATCTTCTAGTTTTTTCAGTTAGCGATTGAATTTACCACTTGGACGCTTTCATTTTTATTTATGACTTTTCGCTCCATAGCCTCATTGGTTATCTATTTAAATGGGTGAAATATAAATACCTGCATGGTTGTCGGCAGGGTGCAATTATAATTTATCTTCTAGTTTTTTCAGTTAGCAATTGAATTTACCACTTGGAGGCTTTCATTTTTATTTATGTCTTTTCCCTCCGTTTATTATAATTTATCTTCTAGTTTTTTCAGTTAGCAATTGAATTTACCACTTGGAGGCTTTCATTTTTATTTATGACTTTTCCCTCCGTTTATTTATGACTTTTTATTTATGGATTTTTCATTTGAAGGGGCATTTCCTCTTACTCCAAGAAAAGCAGTTCGAGCTCCAAATTTGATTTAAATGACCAGTTAGTATTAAGTACTTTTTCGTTGACTGAAGCTTCTGGACAACACGAGCAAGCAGCAACTACTCTATTTTAGATTTAAGGCTGGGATAGGAATGCCCAGCCTCCCTATGAAAGTCTTGTTTAGCTAAGAATCCACGTGTGAGGTATCTATTCCACCAAAGTCTTCCAAGAATTACATCTGGCTGCAACCATTTTTCAAGCACAGTGGCACATGAGCACAAGTATAGGCATGTCATTGTATAGACTTTAAATTGGGTGGGGATGATAAGAAGACCCTGTTTTCACCAACCTGACAAGCCATCATTGATGATGTATTTAGTATTGATAATGGATCATTATGGATTGTCACACCTTTTGTCTGCAAGGAATTATTGTTGTTGATAGATGAATATGTGCTGTCAGAGCTTTAAAGTTCTGCTTTCCATGCAAGAACCTTGGAAACTGGCCATTTGTTGTTATCCATTCCTGAGGATACTTACTCAAGTCTTTGATCATGTTCTTGGCTTTGGAAGTATATTTTGGTTTACATTGAAACATATATTTGTGTGAAGAGAAGCAAGGTGTGCTATGTAGCCCAGTTGAAGGAGATTATTTGGAGCCATTTGTTTAACACTCAAATTACGGAAATAGTTCACCTAAAAATGAATAAAGAGTAGTATAGGTCCACCTTCATTCTAGATCTATGAAGCAACAGGAGGGATAAAAAAAACTCAAAGGTTTACACCCTTAAAGACCATTTAACTAGATTGAGGTTGGCAGCTCAAGACTCTCTTCATGTTTGATAAATCCAGGGTTGAGATAATAGTTGAAAAGTTCATCAATTTTTTGGGGACATCTTAAAAATTGTGATGTCAAACCTTAGTAAAAAAATTGGCAAGAAAAGGTCATGATTTTTTAGTAAATTTCGACATTGTGATTTCTAAAACATATTGACAAATAGCAGTATTTTTTGTGCCATGACAGAGAAAATTGCCCAATTCATTTTGGGTTATTTGTCATTGTTCTTGTTGGGGATGAGAGGGAAGGGGCTTACCGGCATCAAGAGCCAGTGTTAATAGGGCCAAACCTTTATGTTCAACATGAACAAGTTTTTTTATTGGAGCAAGGATCAATACTATGTGCCTATGGTGTTGTTATTTCCAAATTCCAGGCATTTATTCAAATTCCACCCTCAACTAGTTTTTTTCTAGATTTATGAAAGATTTTCAAAGTCCATATTGCTCGTCTTTTATCTTCTTTTTTCATGGCTGATAGAAGAATCTAGAGGTCTGTTCTTTTTATACCAAGAAGCAATTTTTTTTATTAGCAGTATCGTTTTCCTTAAAATTATCTATTGCTTATAGAAGAATTTAGAGGTCTGCTTATGTTGCCAACAAGCTTCTTTCTCCCCATCAGTATTTGATGATCATTTTTTTTTTTTTTTGTGTTTTTTTGGCCCTAGGTTTCAAGTTGGAAGTTGAGTATTGCCTTACCAATACGCTGAGGCCTTTGTACCCAATTAGGCAGTATGGTGAACTTGAAGATGGGACAAACTGTGTGGCCAACAAATGACAGGAGGGGTTAGCTAGTTGAAGTACCAGTGGGTTAAAATCTTAGTGCATAATGTTCTGATTTGCAGTGAATCAATCCCAAATATTATGCAACCTGCCCACAATGATATTTATAAAAATGATAAAAAGAAAGAAAAGATAGCAACTACCAACATTGAACTTCATGTTGATGGAGTCGCTAGATCCTCAAGAAGCACATGCATATTTGGGAGTTCGGGACTAATAGCAGTGAGAGGGACTCCATGATATCACCTTCCATGAGGACTTCACATTGCTTTGTTCCAAGAATCAAAGATGCAGAAGACCTTTCCATTCGATTAATGGTTAAAAGAAGAAGCAAGAAGCAGACATGGTCCTCGTGAGGTCTTTTATGGAGCGACATACCTTTGAGCATTGCAAAGACCAATCCATTTTTCTAGTCAGTTTGTGATGCTCTCGCTATTGTTGGCTTGGGGGTATAACTGCCCTACGTATGAGGAGTTGTAGGGTCCAGTTCTTCAAGTGGTAAATTACGACTTCAACATTGAATTGGAGGATCTAAAGAAGTCATGGGAGGTCATTTGTCATGACTCTAGAGAATTTGTCTCGTCCTAGGCTCATGGACATCCTCTAGCCATGTGGCACCAACGTTTTTTCTTCCCAAGGGCTTGCCCAACTTGGCTGTACTAAACTTGGACTCCACCTTTATTCTTATTAAGTGTGTGGAATTATTATGTTAAAATTGGCAACTAGGGCCAAACTCCACATGGGTCATCTTATTTATGACAACTGATATTTTTCTTGGATTCCTCTATCCGAGAGATGTAGGATTGATCTAAAGAGCATTTGATTTTGACATGTACAAATGAAGTTATGAGTTTGTTTTGATAATGGTCAAATTGTCAAGGTCGGCCAACAAACTTATGTATGCTCAGAAGCCCAACAGTCACATCTATTCATCTTCAATGTTGCGTATAAATAGAAGGTGACTTAGCCTCAGTTGGACACACCCATCTTCACACTTCTCTCTCTCTCTCTCCTCATTGATTGGGTTTGGATTTCAGCAGGCCGAAATTTCAGGAAATCGAATTTCTGGACAGCGTGACCAAGCGTTGATCTCCTTTGACTGCGTTTTTGTGAGGGCTATCTCTGTTTGGGCAGGCCGCAATTTTGGGCACAGAAATTGAGGTTAAATGTTGATTGTTGACCAACATTGACTCTAGCTAGGGCTGACCACAGGTGCGTTGTTTGACCAAACTTAGATTGGGTTGAATTTGACTATTTTGAGGGATGTTTATCTTGTTGTTTGGAGGTCGAAGTTGACTGATTTGCTGAGAGTCAAATATGTCCTGTTGACCAACGTTGACTTTTCTGGTTAGGGCTCTTTTGCTGTCGTTATAAATTATCAGATTTGTAAATTGTACTCTGTGTTGAACTATTGAAGAATAAAAGATTTGATCAAGGGTTTCCCCACATTAGGGTTTGTCCTTCGCTGATGCCACATTTTGTATCCTCTTGTCTTGGCTTGTCTTCTACTGTTTATGTTTATGTTCTATTTGCATTTTACTATCATGTTTATGTGATTGCTAATCTGAATATTGATATTGGGCTAATAAAAAAATCGAAGTAAAATTGCTCTAAAGCATATAACATACTATTGTTGTCTAAAATTAACATGGGATCAGAGCTGAGGTGAAGACAAAGCCCAAGCAAGAGTGAAAGAGCAATCGCCAAAGATAGTTGGACAAGGACAAAAGGTTCAACGGGTTCCTCATGCTACTTCCCGGCTAAAGACAAGCTCCATGATAAATTTGACCATCATGGATGGAAGATGTCTCTTGATTTGACCTTGGAAGAAAAAGAAGTGATGGACTATGTGCAGGGTCAAATCACTGAACCTCCTTCAAATGCACCAGCTGCTGCAAAGACCATGTACAATAGGGTTGAAGTCAAAGCAAAGAAGATTATCAGGGATTCCATCGACAAGCATCTGGTGGCCTACATCTCCGAATTGAAGACCTCCAAGGAGATCTACGACAGAGTGGTCGACATGTTCAAGGTTAGTAATGCTAATCAAATTCTATTTCTCAAGAATAAGTCAAAGGATATTAAAAAGGGCAAGGATGAGGATATTCAATCCTATTTCTTGTGGATTACTGAGATCAAGAATGATCTACTCTCGCTTGGAGAAGTCATTCCAAGGAGATCTTACTCTCACCAGTCTTGGAGGACTCCCACTTGAATGGTATGTATTTAGAAGCATCGTCCTCAACAATGATCGAATTCCAGGGTTTGAAGAATTGATGTTGAGATGCATTCAAGAAGAAACAAGAATGGTGGAGTAAGAAAGGCCTTCTAATAGAAGCAACCCCACTGCATTCTCCGTTGCCAAAAGGAGAAATAATGCAGGGTCTAAAGGTCATTTCCCTGGATCTAAGGGAGGAAGGAAGGGCAGGTGCTTTGTTTGCAATAAATCTGGCCACTATGCAAAGGAGTGTCCAAATAGAAGGGACACATCGCATGATGATGATCACAGTCATTCTAGGGGCAACTTCAACAACAACGATCAAAGGAATAGAAAGTCCAATGGCAAATGAAAAAGGAATTCGGGACATCAAGGAAATGGTCAACCCTCCAAGAAATCAAGGAACTCTAGGTATGAAGAATCAAATGTTGTTAACAATAAGCAAAAAAAGAGTATTATCTTATATCGATGCTCTTCACTGCCTCTCCTCCAGACACTTTGGGAAATTGGTTGATTGATAGTGGTGCCTCAAGGCACTTCACCAGATACAAGGAAGCCCTCTCTAATCTGATAGAAAATGAGACAAACTTGGAGATCATCCTTGGAGACGATGCCACCTATCCTGTGAAGGGAGTCGAGAATGTTACACTTCAATTGAATCAAGGTAACACTATTCATTTGCAAGAAGTACTATATGTACTTGATCTCAAGAAGAACTTGGTGTCCATTTCAGCCATGGAGGACAAAGGATTCAAGGTGGCATTCATCGATGGAAAGGTACGTGTTTGGAAAAGAAATTTTAAAAATGCTTTTACTCTTGGGTTCAAGGTTGACACTTTGGATCAAGTTGGAGGAAGTCCATTGGGAGCCATGTCTTGCGACACATCTCTACGATCTGAACTATGGCACCAGTGGTTTGCCCATCTTCATTATAAGGCCCTACCAGATGTGAGACAGATGGTGACAGGTATGCCCAAGTTCAAAGTAGAGCATGAAGATATATTCTCACCTTTACGGATGATTATTCTCGCAAGACCTGGATCTACTTCTTGAAGAAGAAGGATGAAGTGTTCACCTGGTTCCGACACTTCAAAGCCTTGATCGAAAACCAATCCGAGAAGAAAATCAAGATATTGAAGATTGATAATGGGACCGAGTACAAATCCAATGAATTCCAAGATTATTGCAGAGAAGCTGGCATTAAGAGGGAGACTACAACACCATACACTCCTGAGAAGAATGGTGTGGCTAAAAGGAAGAACCGCTCTATTGTAGAAGCAGTTCGTGTCATGCTTCATGATCAAGGCCTTCCGAAGTTCCTAAAGAAGGACAAAGAAGCTGACATCAGAAATCAGGGTGTAAAAGAAGATGAAACGATGTTTGATGTTGATGAACCTATGGATCCTATTGATCCTCCTCCTCATGAGCCCCCCTCCTCTAAAAGGAGATCCTTATGGTTTAGGGGACTCTCGAAGATGCTGAGAGACACATTGCACCAAGGGGGACTTTTCGTGAAAACAAGAAGCTGAACAAGTATTAAGGATATTTGATCGCCATAAGCACTATCATTCAAAATGAGCCTTCATCATTCGAAGAAGTCGTGAAGCATCAAGTATGGAAGGATGTTATGAATGAAGAATATGAGTCAATTATGAAGAATGATGTCTGGGATGTGGTCCCTAGACTCCAGGACAAATTGGTTGTCACTTCTAAGTGGCTCTACAAAATCAAGCATGGAGCTGATGGAAGTGCAGAAACATTCAAGGCTCACTTTGTTGTTCGAGGCTTCTCTCAAAAGGAAGGTGTAGATTTGATGAGATATTTGCACTTTTTGCCTGATACACCACCATCTGCTTGATCATAGCCCTTGCTACCTCGTAAGGTTGGAACCTACATCAGATGGATGTTAAGGTCATTTTCTTGCATTGTTCAATCAAAGAGAAAGTCTATGTGGAACAACCCAAGGGGTTTGAGGTTCATGATCGAGAATCTCATGTATGCAGGTTGAAGAAAGTTCTCTATGGATTGAAGCAACCACCTCAGGCTTGGTATGCGAGGATCGATAGCTATCTGATGAAGTTGGGATTCATTAGAAGTGAAGTTGATCTAAACCTTTATTGTAAGGTTGAAAATGGTAGACCTCTCATTCCGGTACTTTACGTGGATGACCTCTTTCTGACAGGTGCATACCCTCTCATTCACAAATGTAAGAAGGAGTTGGCTTCTGAATTTGAGATGAAGGACCTAGGACCGACACACTATTTCCTAGGGTTGGAGGTCTGACAAAAGCCAGGGGAAATTTTCCTCTCTCAAGGAAAATATGTTGTGAAGATATTAGAAAGATTTGGGATGGTGGACTGCAAGCTTGTGACTACTCTGATGGAACTTAACTTTAAGAAGTTATGTGGTAGTGTTGTTAAACTTGAATTGGGAAATGCTTTTGAGTATCATTAAGTCATAGGAGCACTGAGGTTCTTGGTGAACTCCCGTCCAGACATATGTTTTGCGATTAACACATTGAGCCAATATATGGTTGAGTCTCATCATATTCATTGGATTGGTGCTAAGAATCTTTTGAGATATCTTCGGGGCAAAATCACTCGTGCACTGAGATACACTGCTGGAGACATGAGATTGCATGGTTATTTTGATGCTGATTGGGCTGACAGTGTGGTGGATCGCAAGAGCACTTATGGATGTTGTTTTTCTTTGGGTTCTGCTTCGATATTTGGATGAGCAGGAAGCAAAAATTGGTTGCCTTGAGCACTGCCAGGCCGAACACATAGCTGCTAGTATGGCCCCCTGTGAAGCTATCTGGTTGAGGAAGCTCTTTAGTGAGTGGTGTGGACATGTGTTGGATACCACCATGATACTCTGCGACAACTCAAGTGGGATTCGATTATCAAGAAAATCATGTGTTTCATGATCGCTCCAAGCATATAGATATTAGGTACCACTTTATCCGAGATATGGTACAACGAAGAGCAATAAGGGTTCATCACATTGACATTGATGAGAAGGTCACTGATATTCTAACAAAGCCCTTGGGGAAGGTCAAGTTCTCGACCTTCTGAGAACCACTTGGAGTCGTGGAAAAACCCTCTTATGAGGGTCCTGTATGAGATGGACATTGAGCTCTAGGAGCGCCGGGGGGCTTGGGGTACTTCTTGGAGCGATGAGCAATCATAGGGTGAGTGGTTCAGTTTTCCTCTAGTGGTTCGTTGTGTACAAGGTGAGTGGTTCAACCTTTCCCTGCGATACCCCTTGGCGACATGTAGATAGGATGAGAGGTTCATCCTTCTCCTGCTGAGACATCGTACCCATGCAGTTTGGGACTCATGGGAAGTACCTCTCATTTGGCCAATGAGTAGGGAAATGAAGATAGGGACCATAGTACTACCGATGGACGCATCGTGTATTACCGTACTGCGTATGTTAGGATGACCGATATTGATCTAGGATAAATTGGAACTGACTTCAGGTCAGTGAGAGTGGTATGAGACACTCTCTTTTGATTGAAACTGACTTCTAGTTAGTAAGAGTGGTATGACATACTCTCCTTTGATTGGGATTGACTTCGGGTCAGAGAGAATGGTATGATACATTCTCGATCACTTCTTCTTCTTCATAGTTCAGCAGAGCAGAGCAGAACAGAGCAGTGCATTGATGGTAGAGATAGTACAAATTGACAGATGGATTAGCAAATGGAGTTCTCCCTAGTTGAGAGGGAGTGTTAAAATTGGCAACTAGGGCCAAATTCCACATGGGTCATCTTATTTATGACAGTTGATATTTTTTTTGGATTCCTCTCTTCGAGAGGTGTAGGATTGATCTAAAGATCATTCGATTTTGACATGTACAAATGAAGTTATGAATTTATTTTGATTATGGTCAAATTGTCAAGGTCAACCAACAAACTTACGTAGGCTCAGAAGCCCAACAATCACGTCTATTCATCGTCAACGTTGCATATAAATAGAAGGTGACTTAGCCTCATTTGGACACACCCATCTTCACACTTCTCTCTCTCTCCTCATTGATTGGGTTCGAATCTCTGGGCCTCTCTCTCCACACGTCCGAAGTTTCAGGAGAGCGAAATTTCAGGAGGCCAAAATTTCAGGAAACTGAATTTCTGAACATTTTGACCAAGCGTTGACCAACATGTGTTGACCTCCTTTGATTGCATTTTTGTGAGGGCTATCTCTGTTTGGGCAAGCTGCATTTATGGGCACAGAAATCGAGGCTAAACGTTGACTGTTGACCAATGTTGAATACAGTTAGGGCTGACCGCAGGTGGGCTGTTTGACCAGATTTTGACTGGGTTGAATTTGATTGTTTTGAGGGATGTTTTAACTTGCTATTTGGAGGCCGAAGTTGACTGATTTGCTGAGGGTCAAATCTACCCTGTTGACTTTTCAGGTTAGGGCTCTTTTGCTGCTGTTATAAACGATCAGATTTGTAAATTGTACTCTCTCTCTGCTCAACTATTGAAGACTAAAAAAAGATTTGATCAAGGGTTTCCCCACATTGGGGTTTGTCCCTTGCTGGTGCCACATCTTGTGTCCTCTTGTCTTGGCTTTTCTTCTACTGTTTATGTTTATTTTCTATCCGCGTTTTATTATTATGTTGATGTGATTGCTAATCTGAATATTGATACTGGGCTAATAAAAAAATTGAAGTAAAATTGCTCTAAAACATAGAACATACCATTGCTGCCTAAAATTAACATATTATTTAACCAAATTTAGCATATGTTCAATTACAAACCATACATAAGCAAGAGACAACAATAGAATTGACGACTCACTAGCTTAATACCCAAAATCCATATATAAAAAGCAATGGTAAAGTTTTACAATATATAGTCCCCAAGATTTACAACATTGGCAAAACCAAGCCATAACCAAAACTTGGTCAAACGCTAAAATTTTGTTGAAACCCCAAAATTTTGTAAACCCCAATTTTGGGTAGGTTGGACGATCATGTGACAACCCGGACCAACATGCAGACAAAATCTCCAAGACACTTGGCTCTCATGCCTTTAACCCCATTGGGCAGGGCATGACCTCACTACCCGATTCGATTTGTCCTCCATGTTGAAAATGTAGCGTGGAAGGTCTTCTGACTTGTGCCTTATCCAAAAAGACTAAGAGTTTGTCTTTCTCTTGGCATGAGTGCGAGCTCATGAGTAAAACTTTAGTTATGATGATTTATTTGCAGCTTACTAGAATACTCATAAAGATTACATGCGTTTAGTTAGAGCTTTAGTTAAGTGGAGTCTTCATCAGATTGGCTACAGGACGAGGTGGCAGTTACAGGTTGAGTTAGAACGAGTTATTCTCTAATATTGATTGGAGAGAGAATGGGTTAGCAATGCTAGTGATTATTGAGCCGAGAGGCTCATTTTACAACCCAGTATGAGGGGATGTGTAAATATGTCCCTTCGTTCGTTCCTTTTAAAAAACAATTAAAAAACAAAAAATATGGTCTAAAATAAAAATAATGTTAGCTGTAACAAAAAAAAATAAAAAAATTGAATATGTTGTAAAGTAATTAGAAGTAAAAACAAATGTGTGAGTAAGATGTTTAAATCTTATATATTTCAAAAATATTTCAACAAAAGATTTAAATAAATTATTTGATATTTCAACAAAAGATTTAAATAAATTATTTGATGATCTATATTAACTAATTTATGTCAATATCAACTTCATATATATTTATATATATAGAAAACATTTGTTAAAATAAAATATTTTAATGTGAAATATCAAAAAATATTCAATGTGGGCTATCAATAAAAGATTTTAATAAGAATTAATATTGACATATGCTTAAAAATGTATTAATAATAGAAAAACCATTTTAATTTGGGTGATAAAATGTCTTGATGCAAATGTTATGTAAAATATATTAATGTCAATTACATATATATTATGTATCATTTAATTTTTTTTTATGTATATATGATGAAAAATTAAGTTTTTTCGGTTCAAAAAGTTTATTTGGTCCTATATATTCTATTTAGCATTCAAACATACAATTTAAACAATGAAAATTAACACATTGTAACTCAAAAGAAGTTTGCATGTGAAGAAATTTGATCTCTCTCTGCTCATGTTAGATTCATACTTAAGATGGATCTATGCTGGTTAGAAGGAGATCGAGTAACACTCTCAGTTAACTTGCAATCAGAACTCGAGTTCTAAACTAAGTTGAGCCTTCTTGCATGTATCAAAGTTTACCTATAAAGAGAAGTGTGAAGGCACAATTCACACACAAGTTTTGTGAGATCATTCTTTGTTTGTGGGGACACATTCTTGAGTAGCAAAGTGCACACAAATTTAGGAGGAGAGTTGTGCTGGAGAATAGGAGATAAGGTGTGCAAAGAAATAGGGGCCCAATGTGCTAGAAAATAGGAGGTCTAGTGTTCAAGGAAATAGGCCCAATTGCGATAGGAAATAGGGTTGCTAGTGCACAAAGATCAAGGAGTAGGGATCATAAGATCTGCAGGGCAAGTCGAGGCTAGTTCAACACGATAACAAGTATGTTCTTAAGGAGACAAATTGCTTTGTAATAGATTCAATTGCTTAAGCTCACTCAATAAAATAACATAACAAAGAAAACAAGTTTTCCCTTTTGGGTTTCCTGGGTAAACAAGTGTGTCAATTTATGTGATGTGTTTGTATCTCTGGTGTTTTATTCCACTGCTTATAAGTTGTTAAGAAACTTTGTATCTTGGTGAAAGTAAATTTGGTTTCCTTCTTTTCAGTGATTCATTTAAGTAGTTGCAGAGTTTCATGGAAATTTAACATGGCATCAAAGCCAAGATCAATATAAAGACCAACCCAAAGTTGATCAGTTAGTGAAGGGAGCAGATCAGTCAGGAAGGCTTGCACTAGAGTTTTTAAGAGAAGTTCTTTGGATAACAATATGGTGTTCCAAGGACTAAGGGAAAATCACTGTTTAGAGGGAGCCTCAAATTTATGCTCATGGAGAGAGCGGATTTGAGTTGTGTTGGAAGATAATGGTGTGCTAGAATTTGTGAAGAGCCAGATAGTTCCACCTCAAGATCCCCAACAATTGATCCAACATAATAAGAATGACACCAAGGTGAGGATGATCATTCTTGAGGAGATCAAAGATCATATTATTCTTTATCTCCATGATCAGAAGACAACACATGAGATGTTCAAAGCCATCTTAGATTTGTATTAGGGTTCCAGTGATGCCATGAAGCTTGCTCTCAAGGAGAAGATAAGGAGTATTCAGATGAGCAAAGAAGATCTCATCATCACATATCTTTCGAAGTTCACTATGGTTCGAGATGAGCTAGGTGGTCTGGGTGTAATTGTAGCAGACAATGACCTTGTGAGTCTTGCACTCCTAGGACTTTATAAGTCTTGGGAAAATTTGTAGGATGCAGTCAGTGGCAGAGAAAATACGCTAGGATGGGAGAGGCTATGGAGTGACCACTGTTATCACCCCAAGAAACTCTCCTAGGTTGTATCTCAGAGATGCTCGGGAACATTAAACTCAACAAAAATGTTGGAAATGGTGGATGAATGGAAGGAATGATGCATATTCAAGCTAGATAACCACTTTTACTATGCTTAACCCCAGACATGGGTGAACACCCCCAGTCTACAAGGCTTTAGACCACCAATTACTCACAGTTTAAGGAATAGGTGAACATGGAGAACACTGACCACACCAGCAGATGCACAAGACCATGTGATGGTCGGCTGCAACCAGTAGAAATGTCTGTAAATCTATTTCTTAATGCACAGATAGGATGACAACTCTCTAGCACTAAGAAAACAGAAACCTGCATACACCTTCAATAATACATACTAGATTCTAACATAGGTGGGATGACAGCCCTCTAATGCTAAACATTAAGAGCACATGAAAAATGCATAACATGCACAACCTGGAACAAAGAAGAAGTGGAAAGTGAGCAATTAACAGTAAAAGAAACTTGCATTAGCTGAAAATGAAGACTAGACGCTGCATGTATCACAGTAGTTACAGTCTCTAGAAGTTGAACTTTACATCAAAACAATATCCATCAACCCTCATTACATCTCGATTCTGGGTATATATAGAGTTTGTTTACAAAAATATCCTGCTGTTCTATGCGTGGAGGGGTCATCACTACCACCAACCACATTAACTATCTGATATGGGCCTCTGCTACGGTCTGCTGCTTTAATGAACAAAATTTGACATTCTCTGGTACTTAGGTGTACTCCTCGAGCAGGTGGAGTGTTATATGAATAAATTTCCGTAACTGCTGAAGGTGTTTAACTGCCTGAGGATGTACTTTCCTTCCTTGGCCGTGCTATCTCTTGAATGAGGAAGTTGAAGATTAACTGCGCAAAGTGTTGGTGGGTGATCGCCTTCTTCCTTCGGATGCACGGGACAGGGCAAAGACACGATGACTGCATGGGACTGAATGGAGGGCAGGGAATAAATATTAGCCGTTGGATGGAACAGACAGACGACTGAGATCTCTTGGCGGGCAGCGTCGGGAGGAAACATGGACGGGTGAACATGGGCCGTCGGATCGCAGTCGGGCAGATCCGACGGCTATCGGGCGGCAGAGGTGTGCGAACGTTAACGAGCGGGGGATGGAGTACGGGCGGTAAGCGGTATCCCTGCACCGCTATCAGGGGATGGTGGTATTCGTACAGAGGGGTCGCGATCACGTTAAATGAGCGACACGTGGCGGAGGAAAACCGCTTTCCCCGCGGGTTAATGCACGGGCATGTTCCAGCGGCGGGAGGTGCGACTGCCGTCCGATCGCGGCGGGGATGATCGGACGGCGGGGATTAATCGCACAAGTTTTCGGGACTGATGTGACAGGGACAGCAACGGTAACAACGTGCGGTTATATGAATATAGTCATATGGGTTTAACTTTGCACCTGGGACCCGAGGGAAAAATGGGTTAATATGGGGTTTATAAAGGATTATAGAGGAAAACAGAAATGACGGGTTAAGGGAGAAAAATGAGAATGAAAGGGAAGCAAGGAATGGAGAGGTTTAGGAAGGAAAACAGAGATAGCAGAGTGAAAGGAAGTAAGCGGGGAAATAGGGAGAGGCGAGGATAACCACTGTAAACCATCTCTGAGCCAGCAACCAAGGACCAAGCTTATTCCTCCTCCTCGAAAAATAGCAACATGTAGCAGAGCTAACACTG
This sequence comes from Pinus tabuliformis, assembly GCA_031772625.1. NCBI lineage: Eukaryota > Viridiplantae > Streptophyta > Pinopsida > Pinales > Pinaceae > Pinus > Pinus tabuliformis. Next base: position 466,855,538 of record CM062811.1, read on the forward strand.
GCTCCTTCTGGGGATGAGATCCTGCCTGTGAGGTCTCAAGAACCTGCATATCAATGCCTTCCTGATGAAAACAAATTAACAAAATTCCTAGTGTTCCATTGGGCATGGAGTCTGACTGAACCTATACTAAAACTGATAAAACAAAATACTTACAAATTTAAGGCCAAAAGACCTTAAATCACATAAATTTTCAGAAAATGCCCATTAACTGGGTCATCAAAAACTGCGTCTCCTCCCATACTTTTCAGTATGAAGGTGTTGTTCCCTTGAATCTGTGAAATAATAAAAGGGCCTGTCCAGAAAGCATCAAACTTCCCATGGTTGTCTTTCTTCTCTTTTAGTGCATCCCACTTCAAAACCAAGTCTCCAACCTGAAAATTATCTGTCTTTGTCTTCATGTCAAAAGCATCCTTGATCTTTTTCTGATGTGCTGCAGCCTTTTCAACCAGCTGTTCTCTAATCTTATGTACTTCTGCTAAATCAATGATCTTCTTTGCCATGTCTTCTTCATTTTGTTCTGTTTGAAGGAATTTTGCCACAGGGAGAGTCAACTGAATTGGGAATACAACTTCAGTACCATATACCAGCTTGAAAGGAGAATTCCCTGTGGATCTTTTAATAGTCACTCTGTTAGCCCACAGTGCATACTTAAGCTTTGAATCCCAATTCCTTTTATTGTCCTCTAACAACTTCTTAATTATTTTTATCAGGCTTTGATTAGAGGATTCTGTCAGACCATTTCCTTGAGGGTAATATAAGGTGGAATGAACTAGTTTAATACCCATTGAATCACACATATCCACCAATTCTTTTGCCCTGAAAGCTGCTACATTGTCTGTGAATAACTTATGTGGACAATCATATCTGGTAAAGATATTCTCTGTCAACAATTTCATGACCACATTATGATTAGCCTTTCTGGTAGGGACTGCTTCAATCCACTTAGTGAAATAATCATTGGCTATTAATATCCATCTGTGCTGGCCACTGGAATGTGGATTAATCTCTCCAATGAAATCCAAGCCCCACTGCTGAAAATGTCCTTTTACATGAATTGGTTTTAGGGGCAGGGACTTCAATTGCTGTTTTCCTTCAAATCTCTGGCACTTGTCACAAGATTTAACAAATGAAAATACATCAGAAAATAAGTAGGGCCAGTAATATCCATCTCTGAGGATCTTGTGGGCTGTGGTTTTCCAATAATGGTGCCCTCCACACATGCTAGAATGGAATTGCTGCATAACTTCTATTCACTGTTCTTTGTCCAGACACCTCAAAAACATTCCAGCTGGATCCCTCCAATAGAGCATATTTTTATTAATACAATATTTAGCAGCCCTAAGCTTAATAGTTATGGCTTGACTTTGAGTAAAGCTTGAAAAGATTTCTAGCTTTAGCAAGAATTTAACTATTGCAGAATATCAATCACAAGAAGTTAGATTTTCTGTCACTGACTGCTTTTCTTCTGGTTCAGCGGCTTCCTCTTCTTTATTTGTCTGACCAATTTCTGCAATTGTGCACAAGAAATCAATATCTAATGATCTGCAATTTTCTTCAGCGAATGACTTGGCAAGCCCCTGACCTCTGACCAGCTTGGTGGGCTTTAATTCTATATTAAATTCAATCAACCTTGCAATCCATGTAGCCCTTCTTCCATTAGTAACAAGTTGTGTTAAGGCATCTTTTATTGCAACAGAGGATACATATGCAATTATCTTAGAATGTAGAATGTAAACTCTGAAAGCTTTCAAGGATTTGATAAGAGCATATGCTTTTTTTTCAATAATGTCATACCTCAGTTCAGCGTCCCTTAAGTTTTTGCTAAAAAACGCCACCGAATGCTTTGAACCTTCTTCATCTGCTTACAATAAAAGCTGCAATAGCGTCTTCAGAGGCAAATGAAAATATATGGAACTCCTTGCTGTAATCTAGACTTATTAAAGTGGGAGCCTCCATAATAGCCTTCTTAATGGACTCAAAGGATTTTCTTATCGAGTTAGTCCATTTTATCTCTGACCCCTTTCTCAACATGGAGGTAACATGTTTCACCAATTTTGCAAAATTTGGAATAAACCTCCTCACAAAATTTATTTTGCCCAGAAAGGACTGGATATCTTTCTTTGATCTTGGGACAGACAAAGTTTGTATTGCTTTTACTCTTTCTGGATCAATCCGGACACCTGCAGCAGAAACAATGTCTCAACAGCTTGCCTTCTTCTAAAGCAAATTGAGATTTTTTAGGATTGACTGAAATCCCAAACCTTTTGAATTTCAGGAACACTTTTTTTAAATGTTGTAGATGATTTTGATCGCTGCTGGAGTATATTGTTATGTCATCAAGGTAGATAAGGACAAATTTATCACTCTCCCACAAATGCTATATCCATAGCTCTCTAAAAGGTAGCTCCAACATTCATCAACCCAAAAGGCATCTTGGCATACATAAAAGTGCCCCAAGGAGTGGTGAATGCAATCTTCTCTTGGTCATCTGGGTGCACAACAATCTGATTAAAACCTGGAAATCTATCCAGGAAAGACATTTCTTTGGCTCCTGAGACCTTATGCAACAAATGCTCCATCTTCAGTAGGGGATAATTGTCTTTTTTTTGAGCACTTGTTCAAGTTTCTGAAATCAACACACAGTTTGATTTCTCCACTTTTCTTCTTCACCACTACTAGATTAGCTACCCATTTGGAATATCTAAGATGAACTATAATCTTGGCAGCTAACAATTTTTTAATTTCTTTTTCAATAGAGGAATAAGCATAGGATTTATTGGTCTCAGCTTCTGTTTGAAAGGAATGGTGTCTTTCTCTAAAGGGATTTTATGCTGAATAATTTTTTTATCATAAGTTTTGAAGTCACTATACTCCTAGACAAACACATCAGCAAATTGCTTCATTAATTTGCAGTGTTCAGAACTTTGGTCAGCAGACGGATGAGTGGACAAATTTACTTATCTAAGCTGACTTGGTCTTCTTATATCATGCTTACAGACTGCAGATTGATCTTCTTTTTGGGCAGCCTTGTAAGGCACATCATTTTGGTCGAATAGTGTTTCAAGAGGAATTAGATCCTTTGGAATATGATTACTAGGAAGTTGGACAATGCTTTCTTTGCCAATTCTACTTCTAAGCTGGGATTGGGGGGTTTCTTGCAAGGCTTCATTTTCTTGGTCAATTTGCATTTCAGAAAATTCATCAATGACTTGCAAGAACCTATTCAATTCCTCATCATTATCAAAAACTTTCCAATGCTAGACATTGTCAGGCAAGGATGGTCTATACTTCATTTGGACTTCATATACCAGTCTGGGAGGCATGGGAGGAAAAAATAGACTAGCAGACACAGCAAGGGAATCAACAAGCTAATTTTTGGCTTTGGGGATATATGAAATACAGAAATAATCAAAAGAATCTTTGAGTCTCCATACCTCATCTCTGTATGCTTTCAGCCTTGGGTGCTTTGCCTGAAATGTTTTATTTACCTGCTGAATGATCAGATCGACATCTCCAAACAGCTTTATGTTCCTGATTCCTCTGTCTTTCGCTACATTAAGGCCCAATAGCAAAGCCTCATACTCTGCTATATTGTTTGTGACTTGAAAAGCCAACTTGAAAGATAGATGTGTGCTTTCTTGTTCTGGAGATACCAGCACCACCCCTGCTCCTGCAGTCTCCCTGGAACATGCTCCATCAAAGAACATCTCCCAAACTCGACCTCCTTGCTCTTCTTCGGCCTGAACTGTTGGTTTCCTGATCTGCATTGAGGCCTTCTGAGATTCTTCTATTTGAAGAATACATGCTCCAAAATCAGTGTCCACAACATATATGGGATGATTGGTAGGATTTTTCTCATCACTAATGATGTATGCCAACTGTGCTTCTCTGTACAATCTCCTGTTTTCTCCTCCAAAAACTAGGACAGTAGCATAAGATAGATCATTCTGTAATGTCCCACCTAATCTCTTAATCCATCCTCTAGACAACAGCATGCCAAACTTGGGAGGGACATTTGCTACCACAATATCCATCATCATACTCTTCATGGGCAGCTGAGTTAGGGTAATGGCCAGGTCTTTGATTAATCTTAGGCATTTCACTTTCCTTGAATGAAAAGATAATAAATCATGATATGGTATAGTGATATGAAGGCCTAACTCTTCCATGACAGCTTAGGCATCAAATTGTGGCTAGCCCCTGTGTCTAGCAGGCAATTGTGGAGGATTTTGTCATGAATGGTCAAGGAGACATAAAAAGATGGAGAATTATTATCAGCAGGTTCAAACATGGGGCTAAGCACAACGACAGGCTTGTCATCTTTCAAATTGACAAAGTCAGTGGAGGTCTGTGTAGTTTCCAGCTCAAGAGCTTCAAGGATAAACTTTCTAAACACTTGACTCTTTACTAGCTCTACCAGAGGCACGAATATTTTTAATTTCTGAACTTCTAACTCTAGGTTGAAAGAGGATGGTAACTTATCCGAACCTCTTACCTCTTGAACTTGAGCTTTGAGGATGATTGGATTAGCTGCTGGTCTTCTCTGCCTAGTATTCTATGGCTTTGTTTGGACAACAGCGCTTTGGGTAGGACTCTCCTTGGCATTATTTACTTTTGACCTCATATTGTATCTTTGCTGATCACCAGTCTGCGGAACAGCCTTTCTGTCCCATTCTTGACTTATTTGGTCCTGCAGCAGCGATTCTTCATATGCAGCCAATGTCAAAAAGGCAGCACTGCCTTTATCTTCCATGCAGTGAATTTCATCCTCATCTTCAAATTGTTCCTCCTTCATGACTACATTTTGGAAAGGAGCTTTAACCTTTTGTTCTTCATTTGTTTCTTTACCCTTCTGAATTATTTGTAACTGTTCATTTGCTCTTCTGAATGGATTCTGATTTCTAAGAGCAAATGCGTTCTGTTGTCTTGCCTTTCCTGAATTCTGCTTAACCTTCAGCTTAGATATTTCAGCAGCCAATGACTCTATCATCATAGTCATTTTGTCTAATTTAGGCTCTGAAGACGAAGCAAAGGAAGAAGAAGCATCACCTCTCTGCGTCCTTCTATCAACATGACTTTTTAGCTTTTCTGTAGCCATAATATTAGATTCTACTTCTAGGGCTGCATCCTGCATGTCTGCCAGAGTAGCACATCTCCTTTCTCTCAATAATAGGCATAAATCAGAGTCAAAAGCATTAGCATAAGTTAGTTTGGCAGAGGTGGGGGTAGGCTTTACCTCAGCTGGTATCTTACTATACATACGGTTGAATCTTTTATTAAAATCAGGGAATGATTCCCCATTTTCCCTCTTCAGGTTCCCAAACTCAGTATGATACTATAACAAGTCCTTTTTATGTCCCCAGTGCTTCAGAAATGCTTCATCTAGTGCTTCAACATCGTTATGGATCTCTGGGGTAATTCTCTGAACCACTTCCTAGCCTCACCATCAAGGCTTTGAACAAAAACTCTCATCCACACATCATTTTCACTTATATCTAAGTTATCAGCATAACTATAAAAGCCTCAAGGTGTTCTTCTGCTGTTACTCCCTCTGTGCCAGTAAACTTAGGCATATATTTTTGATACTCTCCCATAGCATAGGATTCAAAGAAAAAGGCAAGACCAAAGGTCCATATCTGGCAGCTACAATTCTTTCTATCTTCGTAGGTGCTTGTTGTCCTACCATGACTGGGGTACGTGGAAGGAAACTGGCATATTGAGCAGTATGAAACAATGAAATGGATGACAGAGACAAAGGGAAGTTATGGACTGTATGGGAAGCTTTCTTTGGACTGAGATTCAAAGGGGAACTAGGTGGACAAGGGGCTGTATTAATCTTTGAAGGAATTTCCTTATTAACAGTGCTGGGCTCTAAGTCTTCAAACTGTATATCTTCAGCTCTAACTTTATCTTTCAGAGATGCATGAGATTTCTTAGGCTTACCTGATCCTGATGCCCCTTTCTGCGATGCTTTCTTCGATTTGACAGTCCTCTCAAGGTCAGGCACTGGTTCAGCTGGTGATTTCTGAGGATTTCTTCGAGTATGTCTCACAAACTGAGCCCGAACTTCAATGTGGAGTCGCCAAATGTTGGTCTTCCTCTAGTGGAGTCGCCAGATAGGTGATTACAACCAGAAATGTGCCCAGACCTTGTCTATCATCAAAATATGGAACTGTGTCGTTCTCCCAGGGAAGCTGAGCTTCAATCTCCTCTCCCCGACAACGGCGCCAATTTACGTTATCACCCCAAGAAACTCTCTTAGGTTGTATCTCATAGATGCTCGGGAACATTACAAACTCAACAAAAATGTTGGAAATGGTGGATGAATGGAAGGAATGATGCATATTCAAGCCAGATAACCACTTCTACTATGCTTAACCCCAAACATGGGTGAACACCCCCAGACTACAAGGCTTTAGACCACCAATTACTCACAGTTTAAGGAATATGTGAACATGGAGAATACTGACCACACCAGCAGATGCACAAGACCATGTGATGGCCGACTGCAACCAATAGAAAGGTCTGTAAATCTATTTCCTAATGCATAGACAGGGTGGCAGCTCTCTAGCACCAAGAAAACAGAAACCTGCATACACCTTCAATAATACATACTAGATTCTAACACAGAGGTGGGATGACAACCCCTCTAATGCGAAACATCAAGAGCACATGAAAAATGTATAACAGGAACAGCCTGGGACAAAGAAGAAGTGGAAAGTGAGCAATTAACAGCAAAAGAAGTTTGCATTAGCTTAAAATGAAGACCAGACGCTGCAGGTATCACAATAGTTACAGTTTCTAGAAGTTGAACTTTACATCAAAACAATATCCATCAACCCTCATTACATCTCGATTCTGGGTATATATAGAGTTTTTTTACAAAAATATCCTGCTGTTCTATGCGTGGAGGGGTCATAACTGACCACCAACCACATTAACTCTCTGATATGGGCCTCTGCTACGATCTGCTACTTTAATGAACAAAATTTGACATTCTCTGGTACTTAGGTGTACTCCTCGAGCAGGTGGAGTGTTGTATGAATAAATTTCCATAACTGCTGAAGGCGTTTAACTGCTCGAGGCTGTACTTTCCTTCCTTGGCCGTGCTGTCTCTTGAATGAGGTAGTTGAAGATTAACTGCGCAGAGTGCTGGTGGGTGATCGCCTTCTTCCTTCGGATGCACGGGACAGGCCAAAAACACGATGACTGCATGGGAATGAATGGAGGGCAGGGAATAAATATTAGCTGTTGGATGGAACAGACGGACGACTGAGATCTCTTGGTGGGCGGCGTCGGGAGGAAACGTGGACGGGTGAACATGGGCCGTCGGATCGCAGTCGGCCAGATCCGACGGCTATCGGGCGACAGAGGTGTGCGAACGTTAACGAGCGAGGGATGGAGTACAGGTGGTAAGCGGTATCCCTACACCGCTATCAGGGGATGGTGGTATTCGTACAGAGGGGTTGCGATCATGTTAAACGAGTGACATGTGGTGGAGGAAAACCTCTTTCCCCACGAGTTAACGCGCGGGCATGTTCCTCCTTCTCGAAAAACAACAACATGTAGCAGAGCTAACAACCGCGTCCAAGAAGAAATCCAGAGAGGGATGAGAGTTGGAAGATCAACAAAGATCGAGGACGGGGAGAACTTTACCCTGGCAGGCAAAGGCAGAAAAGCCAAGGGAAAAAAGGGCCAAGGAAAGACTGAGTCCAATTAGAAGGGCGAGAAGAAGAAGAAGTATATGGGCAAGATCAAGTGCTTCTATTGCCACGAGTTCAAGTACTATGCTATTAAGTGTCCTAATTGAAAGAAGGGTTCCAGTGAGGATCATGTCGCTGCATCAATTGAGGTAGATGTTTTTTCTTCTCAGTTCGAGAAATATTTCTTATTGCATGGCGAGCTCAATAGGGAGCAACATATGGTATATTGATTCAAGAGCATCCTTTCACATGATCGAGAACTGTGAGTATTTTAGCCACTTGAAGGAGAAGGACATGTGGTTTCACATTAAGTTAGGAGATGATGGCAAGTACGCAACTAGGGGAAGCTTTGAGAGGGATTTTGGTAGCTCTCTCCATCTCAAAGATGTCCTTTATATTCTAGGCTTGAAGAAGAACCTTGTTTTAGTGGCTACCCTAGAGCACTGGGGTTATGATGTCATCTTCAACAAAGGTAAGACTTACCTCAAGCACTTAGCTTTCGGATCAGTTAAGCAACTAAGTGTGAGGAAGAAGAATCTCTACAAGTTGCAAGTTGAGATGTGCGTAGCCTTGAGCAACAAGGCAGGTAGTGAGCAGAGCAGTGACGTGAGATAACTTTGGCACAAGCACATAGGACACTTGTATCACGAAGTGTTGAATATCCTTCAACAGATAGCCATAGGACTACTAGCATGCAGTTTTGATCAACATGATGTGTGCAAGGGGTGCACACATGGCAAGTATGCCAAGTCATCTTTTCAAAGCTGAGACAACAGAGTCAAAGGGATTTTGGCGCTGGTACATTTAGATGTATGTGGGACCTTCTTTTCTCCTTTTCTTATGAGACAGATATTATGTTACTTTTGTAGATGATTATTCTCAAAAAACTTGGATCTTTTTTATGAAGAAAAAGGAGGAGGTCTTCTCCAGGTTCATGGAGTTCAAGGCCTTGGTATAAAATTAGACCGAGAAGAAGATCAAAGCATTGAGAAGTGGAAATGGTAGGGAAGATGTCTCCAATGCCTTCAAGGACATGTGTGCCAAGGAAGGGCATTAATAGAGAGCTGACAACACCCCATAACCCTCAATAGAATGGGGTGGTTGAGAGGAAGAACTGCAACATAGTTGGAGCAACCAAGGCCATGTTGCATGATCAAAGATTTCCTATGTTCTTGTGGGCAGAGGCATGCAACACTGCAATATTTCTACAAAACTGGAGTCCACACAAGGTGTTTGGACGAGTTACACTAGAGGAGGCTTTCACAGGTAAGAACCCTGATGTTTCACATTTTTTTATCTTTGGCACACAAGTTTATCATCATGTGTCCAAAGAGAGCAAAAAGTAGGTGGAACCCACAATTGAAAAGGGAATTTTCATGGGATACATTGAGATAGCTCAGGTATACATGGTGTACCTACTAGCACTCAAGAAGATAGTTATCAGGCAGGACATGAAGTTTTAGGAGGATAGAGCTCTGAGGGAATCCTTGGAGGGAGAGCAGGTTGGAGTACCTGAGGAGGAGCTACTCGCTCCCAAGCAAGAGTCTGAGCTAGGATCACAGATTGAGTCTCAACCAGGTGGAAAGGGGGTTTCACAACAAGATGACCAAGAGTCAGTACAAGATGAAGGAGAGACCAGGACGAGTGGAGGCAACTACTCAGTAAGTGACTTCCAGCACAGGGAGGAAGAGAGCCAAGTGGGCTAATGGGTTGATTTACGAGGCCCAAGAGCATGTTGAGGCTCCTAGATCTATGTTCAGGCAGAGAAAGTAGCCACAAAGGTACACATGATATATGGCATTGATGATCGAGTTGTTGGACACAAAGCCTTCTTGTTATGAGGCAACCTCTTAGTAGGTTTCGCAAGATGCCATGGTGGAGGAATATTCCTCCATCATGAAGAATGATGTCTAGGAGATTGTGCCACGACTAGAGGGAAAATCTATAGTAGGCTCGCGTTGGGTGCACAAGGTGAATCGTGGAGAAGATGGGAGTGTGGAGAAGTACAAGGCCAATTTTGTGGCCAAGGGCTTCTTGCAAGTTGAGGGCATAAACTATGATGAGCCCTTTGCCCCATTAGCACGATATTCATCCATCAAGACGATTATAGCACTTGCAACACAAATGGGGTGGAAGATCCACCAGATGAATGTGAAGACAACAAGAGATTTATATGGAGCAACCAAAGGGGTTTGAGACTTTCAGCAAAGACACTCATGTTTGTTTTTTGAAGGGAGCTCTTTATGGGCTCAATTAGGCACCGAAAGCATGGTACACTTGCATTGATAGATGCCTTCGAGGATTGGGCATCAAAAAGAGTGAGGCAGACGCCAACCTGTAATACATCATGGTTGGAGGGATTCTACTCATTCTAGTGCTCTGTGTTGATTATCTTATTATGATGGGAGAATATAGTTTGATTCAGGATTGCAAGGAATACCTTGCAAGGGAGTTTGAGATGAAGGATATTGGGCTTATGCACTATTTCCTTCGATTGGAGGTTTGGTAGGGTGATGGTGAGATTTTCCTGGGACGAGGGAAGCACACTACATAGATCCTTTAAAGGTTTCATATGCAGGATTGATGGCCCATGACCACGCCTCGAGTCGCAATATGGAGGAAATTGGGTGCTAGTAGAGCACAACGAGTTGATGTTATGTTATACAGGCAACTTATTGGGTTGTTGATGTACTTAGTCAACACATGACCTTATATATGTTTTGCAGTGAACAAGATGAGCTAGTTTACGATGGATCCTACCAAATTTCATTGGGTTGCTACGAAGCATGTTTTGTGATATCTCAGAGGCACAACAAATTATGGATTATGTTACATACAATTTGATGGAGTGAGGTTTGAGGGCTTCACAAATGCAGATTGGGCAGGGAGCTCCATAGATCAGAAGTGTACTTCAGTTTGCGTCTTTAGCTATTTCCTGGTACAACAGGGAGTAGAGATCAGTTGCACTCAGTTCAGTAGAGGCCGGGTACATGGCTGCCAGTTTGGCAACGTGTGAAGCTGTATGGATGAGGAAGTTGCTTGTGGGACTTTTCAGGCAGAGGATGGAGCCCATTGTGATACACTGTGACAATCATAGTTGCATTAAGCTCTCTGAGAATATAGTGTTTCATGATCACTCCAAGCATATCGAGATCAAATATCATCATCTCAGGGATTGTGTGCATAAAGGGATAGTGAAGCTATCATACATTCCTACAAAGGCGTAGGAAACATATATCTTAACCAAGGCATTGACAAGAGGGAGTTTCATCTATTTTAGAGATAAGTTGGGAGTTGTACAAAATCCCTTCCTTGCTAAGAGGGAGTGTTGAAAATGTAGCATGGAGGGCCTTCTTGCTTGTGCCTTAGCTAAAAGACCACAAGTTTGTCTCTCTTGGCATGAGTATGAGTTCATGAGTTAGATTTCAATTATGATGAATTATTTTCAGTTTACTAATAATCATCAAGATTACATACATAGAGTTGGAGCTTTACTTAAGTGGAGTCTTCATCAATTTGACTACAGGATGAGGTTGTTGATTTTCTTAGTGCAATTAGAGTTAGCACAATATTTTTGAAATTCTGATAATTACTTTTGATGTAAATATTCTCTTAACCTAAGAAACTAGAGTCATCCCTCCCCCCCCGTGTCCTAAATCCCACGTGTCAGACACAATTCTTGAGCGGCATGTGTCTGATTCATGGCTCGAGCGTGTCTTGACACGTGGGATTCACTGGGCATGTGAATTGGATTTGATCAGCGAACGAATCTTGATTTCGGGACACGTGCCCCTTTGAAAAGTGCATCATGAGTTTTTAAAACCCTGATTTAGGTTGATTTTTTCTTCATTCTTGTGTCTCTCTTTCGTTGTGGATGTGTGGGAGCAACTAGCAAAAGATTTGGGAGTGTTTTGGAGGTGATTCAAGCAATTGGTAAGTGCATTTTGTTTCCATTTTGTTTTTCCATTTTTTCTACAACAATTTCCCTCTGCATTTTGTTTACATGTTAGTGCGTTATTTTTACAGCATTCATGGCTCAATCAAGGGCAGCTGGGAAGGGTCAAAAGAAGGGGAAGAATGTCCCTATTGGTAATGCCCCTCATGTTCTAGTATCATCAGGGTCTATAAGTGTTCCCTCTGTTGGAAGTGGGGCTGCAACAACAACTTCAAATGTCGAACGCAGAATAAATTTAGAAAGACAACATGCTCAAGAAAGTAAATATCCCTTGTCGAAGTATGTCACAAGAGATCAAGGACCAGGAAACAAGTTAAAGGGCGGAGGAATTATTTTTTGGACATGCAACTATTGCAACAATCAATTCAAGAGAACTTATTTCCGCGTGAAAGCTCATTTGTTGGGCTTACTAGGTTGTGGAATTGGAGCATATGCAAATGTGTCTGTAGCTGGGAGGAAAAAAATCAGAAAATAGGTCAATGCTGGTGTGGCAAAGGTGGTTGCATCATCTAAAAAAAAGAATGAGGATCCCCTTCCATTCTTGAGGAAAAGCAAGAACAAATTTCCATTTCAAAGTTTTGTTGGGGGTGTAGGTCAAGCATAAAAAAGAAAGACAATGACACTTGGTCTAATGGACAAGATATTTCAGAAAGAGAGACCGGAAGATCTTGATATCACCATTGCCTTCTTTTTTTAATCTAAACTTCATATAATTTAATGCTGCACGATCACCTTTATTTATTGAGATGTGTTGAGCTCCAACTCAAGGAACTCCATTAGGGTATGTGCCTCCTAGGTCATAGAAGCTTAGAACCACATTGTTGACTAAGGAAAATAACCTATTAAATCAACATGGCCAACATCTGGGGTTAGTGTTGTTTTTGATGGATGGACAGACCCAGCACGCCACCCACTCATCAACTTCATGGTGTCTTCCTTGAATGGACTAGTTTTCTTGAAATCAATGGATGCACTTGGAAAATACAAGGATGCACAATATATGGGTCTGTTGTTCATTAAAGTTACTGAAGATGTAGGTGTTGATTCTTGTGTGCAAACCATTACAGACAATGCACCTATTTGCAAGGTTGTTGGCATGCCATTGTGGAAGCTAAATATCCACAAGTATTTTGGACACCCTACATTATCCATTCCTTGAATTTAACACTTAAAACTATTTCTTGTGATGTGCCTTGGATTGGAAGTTTTATTGAGGATGCATGACATATCCACAACTTTGTACAAAATCATTCTAATGCCCTCACAGTTTACAAGGAGTACATCCATCTATCATTGTTGAAGATAGCAGATACATAGTTTGCCTCTTCATTCATCATGTTGAAGAGGTTAAGGGAGGTCAAGACTGCTCTTGGGGCCATGGTTATTTGAGAAATTGGGTTTTTTGGAGAAAAACATATTAATTAGCCTAAAAAAGAGTCAAGGACACAGTGTTAGATGATGCTTGGTGGGAGAGGGTATATTTCACTATTAAGATCATGGATCCTATCATTGCTTTTCTATGATTTTGTAAATACATAGCAACCCATACTAGGAGAGGTTTATGAGGGATACAGAGGATGAAGATGCATAGGAGAACAATGGTGACAATGATCATGCTATTGATTTTGATTATGATGATTGATGAGCTACCTACTACCCTATTATTTTGTATTTTGTATTTCTATTTTCCATTGACATTGCTAGTCAAGAGTCCTCAGGACTCAGTACCTATGTAAAACATTTTGATTTTGATGACCAAATGAGAAAATTGTAGTTTCTTGTCTTTCTCCTATTGTACCATTGATGAATCTGTCACGATTATATTTGTATGCATAATTTTACAACTTACAAATTTACATTGTAGAATCTAGATCTATGTCTGAATTTGTATCATGAATGAGAATTTGTGTAATATGAAATCATTGAAATATATATATTGTGTCCTACGTGTCTTGTTCTGGGGGTCTACGTGCCCTGTGTCAGACACTCGAATTTGCGTGTCCTGCTTGTTCTCGTGTTAGGTGACTTAGATTTTAACTTATTCCAATATATCATTCAACAATTACGCTTCAAAAATTGAACCATAAAGAATAGTGGAACTGTAGAGATCACAACGCACAAAAGAAGACAAGATTTACCATGGGAAAAACCACAAAGGGGAAAAACCCAAGAACCTTTTTCAATAGGGACATTCTTCTTGTTCTATGAGAGACACACCTAGACCTATGGTGAAAATTGATATTCTCCTCCAATTCAAGTCAACCAATCTAATCCTGCAATTCGCTCTGCGTATCTGACCCAGAATTTTGGCCCTCCTGCAATAGCCAGTTGCCACAAAAATTTCGACCCTCTCCAACAATTTCCCTAGAAAAATGCGATCCATAGAGAGAGACTAATCCACATGTGTGAGTTGCAAGAGAGATAGAAAAGAGATATTTCAACCTCCTTCCTACTTTGTCCTTCTTGTCCTTTTCTTGTTTGCCCAGAAACTATCTTGTGTGAGAGAATGTGAATGTCAAATGGAGGAGGTCAAGCTACCTTTATATAGTAGTTTGTCTTGGGTGAATGGACGTGTCTCTTGGCCAGGGCTGACTTGACTTGGAGGGAATTCGACTAGTCACTTTTGTAGCCAAAATTTGAATTTCAAAAATTCAATTTTTCCTCTTTAAAAGTCATAATGGGACTTTGACTCAAAATAAATTTTCCTTTGACTCAAACATTTATAAATATGCTTTATAATGATAAATGCAATTACATAAAGTTACAAAATGTACTTTATGAAGATTGACCATAGTTACAAATTCAACACTCCCTCTTAACTAGGGAGGTGTACATAATCATTGTCATAGGTGTTCTTAGATTGGACAAATTTCTCTAAATAAAAGGTTATCCATCATTACCAGCATCATCATCTATCATCAACATCTGCTAGTGGCCATATCTGGGGTAGTACCAAACCCATGGCAATGTCATCAAAATATCAGGACTCACTCCTTTAAAGCAATCGTTCCTCGAATCCCATGGCCTTTACCTAGGCCAAAATGTTGAGACCCTCAACTTGCAAGCACTCACTCACCTTTCCTGGTGATAACTTTGGGCCAAGACCTCACTCAACCCTTCTTGGTTGGTGATTGTGTCTAGATGATGAAAGGACCTCACTCCACCCTACCCAGTGTGTGATCAAGGTCTAAGACCTCACTCCACCCTTCTCGATGTGTGATCAGGGTCCAAATGCTAAAGGACTTCACTCCACCATGCCAAGTGTGTGATCAAGGTCCAAGACCCCACTCCACATTCCTGGTTTGTGCTCATGGTCCTCCTCCAAGAGACACTCTCTCAACACTGCCTATTAAGTCCTTCGAGTCTCTTGGACCCAATCTAGGGAGAATGTCCATCTATGTTGCAGACATATCAACACTCCCTCTCAATGAGGGGTAATATCCATGAGCCCCAACTTGTCTCTGAAGTACACTAACTTGTAGCTCGACAATGTCTTTGTCAGAACATCAATTGTCTGCTCATCGGTGGAGATGTAATCAAACCTTACTGCTCTCCTCTGCACCATATCACGTATGTAGTGGTACTTAATATCAATATGTTTCGACCTATCATGGAACACAAGATTCTCTGAAATCTTCACATAACTTTGATTATCGTAGGGTATCATCGTTGGTTCCAACTCTTGACCGAACAATCCTGCAAAAAAATTCCAGAGCCATACTGCTTCAGTACAAGCTCCATTGGCTGCGATGTACTCTGTTTAAGCAGTCATGAGTGCAATCGACCTCTACTTCTTGCTCATCCACGATATCATAATGGATCCCAAACGAAATCATACTCCCAAGGTACTCTTCCTTTCTTCAACACTTCATGTCCAATCAACATCCATATGACCCTGAAGCTATACATTCTTGTTTGCAACAAATCTCAAGCCATAATTCATTGTACCACACAAATATATCACAATGTGTTTTGCTACAATCTAATGCTCATGTCTCAATTCAACCTGGAATTGGCTCAATGTGTTACCAACAAATCATATGTCCGGCCTGGTGTTAACCAAATACATCAACGAAACAATCAGTTGCCGATACATAGATGAATCTACTAATATGGAGTCGAAGCCTCTTAACTTATTCAAGTTAGTCACCATGGAAGTCGCCATGGATTTGTAATCCATCATTCCAAATCTTTGAATGATCTCTAACACATACTTTCCTTGACCAAGTAATACTTCACTAGGTTTCTTCCATACTTCTAATCCCAAGTAATAGTGCATAACCCAAGATCCTTCATATCAAACTCAAAATCCAATTGCTTCTTGCATTGAATGAAAAGAGGATCGACACCTGTCAGAAACAAGTCATCAACCTTAAAGTAAAGGTTTGTATTTGCTTTGCTCTTGGTAAACCCCAGTGTCGTTAGATAACTATTGATATGAGCATGCCAAGCTCTTGGAGCTTTCTTAAGTCCATACAAGGCCTTCTTTAACCTAAAAACATGAGATTTCTTCCCAAATACCTCAAAGACTTAAGGTTGATCTATGTACACCTCTTCCTCAATCACACCATTGACTTCACATCCATCTGGTGCAATTTCCATCCCAACGAAGCAACAAGAGAAATGATGGATCTAATTGAGGTGTACCTGAAAAATGGAGCAAAGGTCCCATCATATTCTTCTCACTCTTTCTAGGGGAACCCTCTAGCCACAAACTACGCCTTGTATTTGTCAATATTACCATATGGAACAAGCTTAATCTTGTATATCCACTTGGCAGTCACCATTGACTTCTCTTCAGGCCTTGGCAAAATCTCCTTGACATCATTCTTCATGATCGATTGGTACTCTTCATTCATTGCTTCCTTCCATACCTGTTGGCTAGTTGCTTCCTCATATGTGGAAGGTCCTTCACTAATGAGTTTTGTCATGAGATTTGCATAGCTTAAGAACCACTTAGGTTTCTTGACCTCTTTAGATGAGCCATCACGAACTGCATGTCCTTTTGCCTCTTCTGGTGCGGATTTAAGCCAAGATGGTCTCTTCCTGATCTCTAGAACTATGACTGGTTTTTCTGGATCTTAAGGTCCTTTTGGCCTTTCGGTACATTCTGTAGAACTCAAATTCTCCTCCCCTAAGGCCTCCTGCTTCACTTCATCCAAGGAATATACATATACTTCCTTAGACTTCCAATATGCCACTTTTTCATCGAAGGTGACATCTCAGTTGACCTCAATCTGTCACTGCTCTGGAATGTATACTCTGTAAGCCTTCGATGATTCGTTGTATCCAACAAATATGCCTTTCTTTACTCAAGGCTCAAGGTCATTCCTCTTATCCTTAAGAACATGAATGTATACAGGGCAACCAAAGATCCCTATGTGACGAACCTCTGGTTTCCTTGTAGAGAAAGCTTCTTTAGGAGTCATACTGTCCATAACTTTATGAGGACTTCTATTTTGAATGTTTGCAACTTTCTGTGATGCTTCCCCCCATAAGAATAATGGAAAGTCGAAATCTTGCATCATGACCTTGACAAATTCTTCAATGGACTTGTTCTTTCGTTCTGCTACAACAATCTATTGTGGATTATAGGGGACAATTAACTCCCTCTTAATCCCAACCTGCTTGCAGAAAGCAACAAGCTCCTTTAAGGTGTATTTGTTAATTTTAGTTAATAATGGTATGTTCTATGCTTAACACAACTACTTCAATGTCCTTTAGTATCCCAATGACGATTCCCAATTTAATTTCCAATAACAATCACATTAACAATAAATCACATTGACAGTAACTGTAGATAGAACATGAACAATAAAATGTAGAAGATAAGCCAATACAAGAGAACACCAGATTTGGTGGATGGAAGGGAAAAACCCCAAGATGGGGAACCCTTTGATCAATTCTGCTTATTATTATATCTAATGTTTAGGGGAGAGAGAGAGAGTACAAAAGTCAAAATTGACTTGTCAAATAAAAGTCAAAAAAACCTTGTCAAATTTGTAGTCAACAACATTCAAATTCTGCCCTAACCAGGAATTCAAAGATGATCAACACAACAAAAAAACATCCTCTTTGGAGCTCAGTCAAAGGTAGTCAAACTCAGCCTTCATAAGTGGTCAAAGTCAGCCCAAAACAGTGCCAAAAACAACAGTTAAACATGGTCAAATTTTTCACTTCAAGTTTGTAGTCAACTCTGTGGTCTGTGGTCAGCCTTGGTCAATGTGCCCAAAATATCTTGGTTTTTGTGCCAGCAGATTCATCTCTTTAAAACCGAAATTTTGACCCAAAAATGCAGTCAAATTGTTGGTCAAATTGCCTAGTCAACACTAGTCAAACTTGCAACAAAGGTCTAAATTTCGCCCTGCAATCTGTCTCGAAATTCATCCTTCTTGCCACATGTGTGAGAGAGAAGATGTGGCCAATAAGTTGTACGAACCAATCAAAGAAAGAGAGAGAAGATTGTGTGAGTGAGTGAAGTGCCAAATGAGGTTAGAGGTTTGTCTTAGTTATACAAGTCTTTGAGGGTGAAGTGACATGTCTCTTGGGCTTCATGAACTTACTTGTTGATGTGGCCGACCTTGCCAGTTTGCACAAATGTGGGCATAAATTCAAAAATACATTTTTGCTTATCCAAATTTGATAATATTTAGATTAATTTTGGTCCTCTTGAAAAGAGGAATTCAATGCAATCATCATCTCCATAAAATGAGCCATCCAAAGTGAAATTTGGCCCTAGTTTCCAATTTTAACACTCCCTCTCAACTAGGGAGAATTCCACCTGCCAATCCATCCATCATCATCGATTACCATGCCATCCTGTCGTCATGTCCCATATATGTATCTCATCTCTACTCTATTAAACATTGATATAGATAATGAAGAAGAATCGATTCAGAGTGAGTCACAAGGGCTTACCACTCTCCATTAACAAAAGTCATTCCAGGGGTAGAAACCCAATATGACTTGATCCCAGATCAAGTTGTTGAACGTTATGCATCCTAGACACAGGGAGTACAACAATACAAAATTCATCCATCTATAGTGTTATGGTCCCTATCCACTTTTCGCAACTCCTTGGCCAGATGAGAGGTACTTCCCATGAGTCTCAGACTACATGGGTAGGATGTATGTTGGGAGAAGGTGAACCATTCATCCTACTCATATGCCATAGGAGAAGGTGAACCACTCATCTTATGCATATACCATCAATCATAGGGGAAGGTGAAGCACTCACCTTACACACATATCAACCATCATGGGGTATCACAGGGGAAGGTGAACCAGTCACCCTGTATGCAACACACCTATAGGGGAAAGTGAACTAGTCACCCTATGGTTGCTCATAGCTCCAAGAAGTACCCCAAGCCCCCAGGAGCTCCCAGAGCACAATGTTCAACTCAAGCGGGACCCTCATGGGAGGGTCCTTCCATGACTCCAAGCCTCTCACGAAATGCTAGCAACTTGACCTTCCCCAAGGGCTTCGTGAGGATGTTAGCAACCTTCTCATCGGTCCTGATGTGTTGGAGCCTTATTGCTCCCCATTGTACCATATCCTGGATAAAGTGGTACCTAATATCAATGTGCTTGGAGCGCTCGTGGAACACAGAGTTCTCTGAAAGGAGAATCCCACTTTTGTTGTTGCAGTAGACCACGACCGTATCCAACATGTGCTCAAATATTTCACTGAAGAGCTTCCTCAACCAAATAGCTTCACAACAGGCCATACTAGCTGCAATGTATTCGACCTCAGTGGTGCTTAGAGTTAACCGATTTCTGCTTCCTACTCATCCAAGAATTCAAAGCAGATCCCAATGAGAAGCAACATCATGATGTGCTCTTTTGATCCACCACACTACTAGCCCAATCAGTATCAGTATATCCATGTAGCCTCAAATTTCCGGTAGTGTATCTCAAACCATAGTTGATTGTGCCACGAAGATACCTTAAGAGATTCTTAGTAGCAATCCAATGTATGTGATGAGGGTCAACCATAAATTGACTCAACGTATTCACAATGAAGCATATGTCCGAACGAGAGTTTACCAATAACATTAGGGTCCCCCCAATAGTTGATACTCGGAAGGGTTGGCAAATTCAGGCCCAACAACACTTCCACATAGCTTCTTGAAATTGAGTTCCATGGGAGTAGACACAGACTTGCAATCAATCATTCCTCATCTCTCTAGAAGTGTCACAATGTATTTTCCTTGAGAAAGGAAAATATCGCCTGGCTTTTGCCAGACCTCCAGGCCTAAGAAATAGTGCATCAGTCCTAGGTCCTTCATCTCGAACTCAGAAGTCAATTCCCTCTTTCATTGATAAATGAGAGGATCTGCACCAGTCAGAAAGAGATCATCTACATAAAGGACCAAAATGAGAGGCATTTCCTTTTCAACCTTGAAGTATAGGTTTTGATCAACATAGCTCCTTGTAAATCCCAACTTCATAAGATAACTATAAATCCTTTTATACCAAGCCCTAGGGGCTTGATTTAACCCATAGAGGGATTTCTTCAACCTACATACATCTGTCCTTTGATCTTGTACTTTGAAACCCCGAGGTTGTTCCAAGTATACTTCCTCCGAGCCATGTAAGAAAGTAGTCTTAACGTCCATTTGATGTAGGTTCCATCCTGTTGGAAATAATACTGAGAGGGGGGGGGGTGAATCAGTATTATCAAATTATTTTCACTATACCTTCCAGATTTATAATTTAATTTATTTTTCAGATGTTGACCTTTAATTTGTATGTTAGTACCATATAATAATGAACAAGAACAAGAAAAACAAATAGTCACACCAAAGAACACTAGATATAAGGTGGAAACCCAATGTGGGTGAAAAGCACCTGCTGCAATATGTCTCTATCTTCTTTCAATTAGAAACTTCTTTTTACAATGATTCTGTACTGGTGCAATCCTTTACCAGTACGCAAACCACAACCTGCAGAGAGCTACAACCCTCTCTCGTTTTCCAGACTCTCCTGGAAGGGAGCTACAACCCCCTTAGCTCTTGTACTAGCTGAGCTACTAGTACGTAGGTGCTGACCTACTTCTTTTCTTCCAGGGACCACGTTTCATCAATTTTCAGACTGGATACATGAACATCAAATAATCATCAAGTACATGTGAATCAACCAATCTCCTTTTACAATTAACTAATGAATCAACCAATAGCTTCTCAGAATGCAGTAACCAGAAAAGCAATACCAGTAATCTAAACCCAGAACTCTGCAGCAATAGACAAAAGGCAGCCAACAAATATTACAAGAAAAGTCTGCAACTTCACCAATAGAAACATGCGGATATCTGCACTTCTGCTATGTCTAGCCTGCGCAGCTCCGCACCTGCTCTGTCTACTCGACAGCGCACCTCCGCACCTGATCCGTCTGCTGGACTGTGTACCTACGCACCTGATCCGTCTACTGGACTACGAACCTTTGCACCTGCTCTGTCTACTGGACTGCGTACCTCCACACCTGCACTGTCTACTGGTCTGCGGACCTCCGCACCTGCTTTGTCTACTGAACTTCGTACCTCCGCACCTGCGCCGTCTACTGGACTGCGTACCTCCGCACCTGCGCCGTCTCTTCGCTTGCGGACCTCCAGATATAAACACTTTATCAGTCCTCAATTGTACCCCAGTCTGTTGAATTCACAGATCTGATCATGCGCCAAAGAGACCTCAACTTATTAGTAGATTCGCCTTATAATTCATGGTTTTCTTCTTGATTTAGATCTAGCTTCACAAACCGATCACCAAAATTTCAGGTCTTAAGATATTCAATATTTATGTGTCTGGGCCAAATGATCTCCTTCCCTTTTTATAGTCTAGGCCTTTCTCAAACCATGGACCAAAACCATTGAGAAACAATACCAAGGACTCAATACTTGGGTTCAACTCTTTTGAATGCAATACCACGGACCAAAACCATAGGATCAAAAATTGCGGACTAAATACTATGGATCAATCATAAAATTTCCCACGTGCGTGCGCTTTTCTGCATTGGAGTGAATTTGACGACCGCACCTTTTGTTCGGAGAACCTGCGGGTATGTCCGCACTTCCTGTTCGGGGCACCTGCGGGTCCACAGCTTTTGTTAGGCGCACCTGCGGGTATCTCATTTTCTATTATTTTGAGAGCTTGAATAGTGATTTGCCACTTGAGTGAGTTGCCATCAAGGACAACACCTGTGCCATAGCACCAAACCTGAGTCATAATGCCAACAATCTCCCCCTTTGGACTTGATGGCAACCCCATGATCCTCAAAGTCATTCTCCCCCTTTGTCATCAAGGGCAAAGGGTTATGCTCCCCCTGAGAACATGCTGAAAACTCTGCTTTGCTGTGCTGATCGTGCTCCCCCTGACTGTAGGCCAGAGCTGCAAAAGAAATTTTCTTCAAGAAGAACCATAATCTGCCATACACCATAAATGACCTTCCTATCACCAAAAGATTCTATACATACATTCATCACCCAACCAAGTGGGGTTACATTAGCAATTTACATATGACAACCAAGTCCATTATATCATTCATCCCAGGCATAGAGGGGAAACCAAAATAGGCCGTTACATGACCTTGACAAAAGAAATATAAGACATAGAGAAAAAACATTAGTAGCAATATTCAGATCAGCATCCATGTTCTCCTTCTGTCCTTTCTCCTCCAAGATCTACAATAATGCCAACAATGCATTATTAAAAGAATATGTGCTCCCCCTGAACCTGTGCCATTTGGTCTTTGACCAATCCATAAACCAGCAAATGTACGCATATACCCCATATGAAACTCGCGTACAACCAACAATTTCTGAAACAGATGAGATTCAACAACAATATGATGCATCAATTACCTCCAACTTTTGTTTGAGGTATTCAAAGGTGTCCCTGGGCAGAGGTTTGGTGAGAATATCCGCAACTTGTTCCTTAGAGGGAACATACTCCAACTTGACCTTTTGTTCAAGCACTTGTTCCCGAAGAAAATGATACTTGATTGGTATGTGCTTGGTCTTTGAATGCATGACAAGATTCTTTGAAATGCTGATAGCACTTGTATTATCACATAGGATGGAGATAGGTGGAGTACAAGTGATTTGAAAGTCCTGCAAAGTTTGCATCATCCAAAGAAGTTGTGTGCAACAAGATGCAGCAGCCACATACTCTGCTTCAGCTGTAGATAATGCTATTGAACTCTGTTTCTTGCTGAACCAAGATACTAATCTAGAACCCATGAAGAATGCACCACCACTAGTGTTTTTTCTGTCATCCACGCTTCCGGCCCAATCTGCATCTGTATAAGCATGAAGTGTGAGATCTGTATCTCTAGGATACCATAAGCCATATTTTTGAGTTCCTTGAAGGTACTTGAAGATTCTCTTAACTGCCTGAAGATGAGTTTCCATTGGATTTGCCTGAAATCTTCCAACTATTCCCACTGCATGCATGATGTCTGGTCGAGTACCTGTCAAATAAAGCAGACTTCCAATCATGGATCTATAGGTTGGTTGATGCACTGCTGCTAATTTATCATTTGCACTGAGGCTGCATCCTGTAATCATAGGGGTACATACTGGTTTCGAATCTTCCATGCCGTATTTCTTCAAGATCTGCTTGAGGTACTTGGTTTGAGATAAAAATATACTGCCTTTATTTTGTTGGATTTGTAGACCAAGAAAATATGTCAGCTCTCCAAGTAATGACATTTCGAATTCTTTCTGCATCACCAAGGCAAAGTTTTGACTCATAGCTTCTTCATTGCTTCCAAAGATAATATCATCTACATACACAACAAGTATCAGCAATTTGTCATTTTTAATTTTTATATAAATATTGCTATCCACTGATCCTTTTGAAAAACCTTGTTGATGAAGGTATTTTTCCAAGCGATAGTACCAAGCCCTTGGAGCCTGTTTAAGACCATAGAGAGCCTTTTTTAGCCTGCATACCAGATTTGGATCATTCCCAAGGATGAAACCATCTGGTTGCTCAATGTACACTTCTTCTTCTAAGTCTCCATTCAGAAAGGCTGATTTCACATCCATTTGAAATACTTTGAACTTCTGAAAGCTAGAGAGAGCAAGGAACATTCTGATGGCCTCAAGTCTAGCAACGGGAGAAAAAGTTTCTTCAAAGTCTATTCTTTCTTGTTGAGCGTACCCTTTACAAACAAGTCTGGCCTTATTTCTAATTACTTCCCCATTTTCATTCAACTTGTTTTTGAAGATCCATTTTGTCCCTATGAAATTCTTATCTTTTGGTCTGGGAACCAACTCCCAAGTGTTGTTGTTTTCGATCTGCTCAAGTTCTTCATCCATTGCCTTGACCCAACATTCATCTTTGCATGCCTCTCTTACATTTTGTGGTTCAGTGGAGCAGAGTAATGCCAAATAGCTTGAAGCTTCTGCAATTGTTCTTCTTGTTTGTATGCCTGCCTCCTTTTGCCCCAAAATTTGAGATTCTGGATGATTCTTTTGAACATACCTGGATGGAGTCTTTTCTTCTATCCTTATCTGTTCCTCTGGTGCCTCATGGCTTTCTTCTTCATCATGAATCTGATTTGATGTTGATGGATAATCCTCATCATCTTCGAAGTCTTCAGATCTTACCTGCCTGGGAGTGTTTTCTTTTTCATCCACCACTACATCAATGCTGTCGACAATTCTTCCAAGCCTTTTATTGTAACATTTGTATGCTTTGCTGTGAGGAGAATAACCAAGGAGAATGCCTTCATCTGCTCTAGGTTCAAACTTGCCAAGATTTTCATCATTATTTTTAATATAGCATTTGCTTCCAAAAATTTTGGAATGTTTTACCGAAGGAGTCTCACCATACCAGAGATCATGAGGAGTTTGAGTGCTGTTCACCCGGATATTTGTCTTGTTGAGAATAACAACTGCAGCAAATGCGGCTTCACCCCAGAAGGTTGCGGGAGTTCCAGACTCATCAATCATAGCACGAGCCATTTGTTGAACTGTTCTATTCATCCTTTCCAGTACTCCATTTTGCTGAGGAATCCTAGCTGTAGAGAATTCCCTTCTTATTCTATGTTATTCACAAAAATCGAAAAATTCATTCAAGGTAAACTCCCCACCTCTATCAGACCTGAGGCATTTGATTTTGTGATCTGATTCGTTCTCCACCAAGGCTTTGAATTATTTGAACTTTTCAAAGGCTTCTTCTTTGTGCTTCATAAGTCCTATCCAACACATCCTGGAAAAGTCGTCAATGAATAATATGAAATATTCTTCTCCTCGAGGTGACCTTTTCCTAGATGGGCCACATACATCAGTATGGACAAGTTCAAGTGGCCTGCTAGTTGATACTTCCTTCTCAGGGAATTTAGTTCTGGTTTGCTTACCAAACTGACACGATTTGCAAATTGTATTGTCTGGAATTCTGATGTCTGGAAGACCATGAACTGCCTGGTATTTACATGATTTCCTTATCTGAGAGAAGCTAAGATGCCCCAATCTTTTGTGCCATAACTAGTGTTCATCGTTCTTGCTTAGATAGCATTGATGTTGTCCTTCTTTGAATATGTATAAATTATTTGGAGTTCTCATGCCTTTGATCACTGTTTTTCCTGTATCAAGATCACGAACACTACATCCATTTGATCGAAATATTACCTCCGTTCCTTGATCACACATCTGACTGACACTCAATAAATTATGCTTTAACCCATCAACATACATAACATTTCCAGCTTTGACCTTTTCTTTCAACTGAACAGAACCTTTACCTTTTATGAGCGCAGGGGTGTCATTTCCAAATGAGACCTTCTTCTCCTTCTCTAAGGCACTATATGACTGAAATTTTCCTTATCACCCGTCATGTGTTTCGAACAGCCACTGTCGATGTACCATTGATTTTCTTGCCCTTCCGCATATAAAGCTATACCACATCTTTCTGGTTGCGGTTCCTTCATTCTCCATGTTTTGATACTGGAGGCTTGCTCCTTCTGAGTTGTCTGCCGAAACCTGCTCCTGCATTCAGAATCTTCATGACCGAAGTTGTTACAAATAGAGCATCCTATTTCATTTTCAAGAGCAGAAAAGTTATTATAGGTTATTTTCACGATCCCAGTCATACTCCATTGTTTTTGAGCTTCTCTAGTCATGATTGTCTTATAGGTAACACATTGAGCTGCTTTGTGGCCAAAGTTATGACAAGAGAAACATTGGCCATTGAAGAAACTCCTGTTATTATCAAATCTACCAACCAAATGATTGTAGTTTCTATTGACATCCATTCTTGAGGCAAATTGAGAAGGTTTTACCTGAGGCTAGTTGTAGCTTCTGTTTGTCCTTAAAGTAGATTGCCCTCGATTTACCTGATAGTCTTTGTTCATTTTTGAGGTAAACTGTCCCTGATTTACCTGATGATTTCTATTAGGCCTTTGCTCGGTCCTCCTTGCTGCATCAAGATAACTTTTGGAGGTGGATGCTTGAGATGCTTCTTCATTATATCCCAGACCTGTCTTGATTAGTGGAGAATGCTGCACATTGATAATCTCATCCAGAGTTTCAGATCCTTTAACAAATCTAAGATTAAGAGATTTTGTTTTCTCAATCTCTTTTCTAAGACCAATAATTTCACATTCTAATTTTTCATGAAGTTTTTCTTTTTTAGCCAGTTGGAATTGCATAGTATCAATAATCATATTGTTCTCTTCTAAACAAATTTTGAGTTTAGAAATCTCTTCATACAGACCTTCTTCATCTATAGCATCCATGAAATCATCATCTTCAAAAGCCATTAAAAGTCTATAATTGTTACCTTGTTCATCTTCATCACTATTTGAAAGTCCATCAATGTCTTCATGAGTGTAATAGCTTTTCTTATTTACATTATGTTTCTTGTTCCATCTGACAGGTTCCTTACCTTTATCAACCTTATCTTTATGGGGACACTTTGCAGCATAGTGACCGACTCTTCCACAAGCAAAGCATTTGAAAGGTAACTTACCTATGAATCTTCCAGCACCTCATTGAAGGTTCTTGACAAAATTTGATTCTTCTTCTTCTTCTGATAGATGTCTTGACTCATAGTAATCTCCTTTGCCTGAAGCCTTGAATGCAGCTTCTCTCCTGTCTGATGGTACTCCTTTCCTCATTTTGTAAGCAGTTAGAATTCCGTGCAGCTGTGACATGGTAAGGTTCCATAGATTCTCCTTTTATTCTATTGCAGAAACTTTTGATTCAAACTTAGGGGACAAAGATCTTAGAACTTTTTCAACCACAACAGCCTCTTTTATTTCTTCACCCAAATTTTTCATACAATTAACAATCTCATCTACATGAAGGAAATAGTTAGCCACACTTTCATCATTGTGCATTCTGAGATTTTCATACTGAATTCTGAGGGTTTGAAGTTTTGCTCGTTTTACCTGTTCATCTCCTTCATAGCTCAGAACAATCTTGTCCCATATTTCTTTTGCAGATTTATACTGCATAACCTTGACGAATTCTGATTGTGATAGACATCCTAATAGAGTATTGACAGCCTTTGCATTTGTTTCATATTGCTTCTTACCAGCCGGATCTGTAGGTGTCACTGACGGAAAAGTATACCCTGTATCTATGATATCCTAGACTTCTGTACCAAGAGATTGAAGATAGGATGTGACTCTTACCTTCCAATAAACGAAGTTGGTCCCATCAAAAATTGGTGGCCTGATAGATGCTTCTCTCTCGTAGTTGCTCATGATGATGGATCTTCCTTCAAGCGATCAAGCTTCTTCAGAAGGACTTGCTCTGATACCAATTGTTGAAAATAATACTGAGAGGGGGGGTGAATCAGTATTATCAAATTCTTTTCACTATACCTTCCAGATTTATAATTTAATTTATTCTTCAGATGTTGACCTTTAATTTGTATGTCAATACCATATAATAATGAACAAGAACAAGAAAAACAAATAGTCACACCAAAGAACACCAGATATAAGGTGGAAACCCAATGTGGGTGAAAACCACCTGCTGCAATATGTCTCTATCTTCTTTCAATTAGAAACTTCTTTTTACAATGATTCTGTATTGGTGCAGTCCTTTACCATTACGCAGGCCACAACCTGCAGAGAGCTACAACCCTCTCTCGTTTTCCAGACTCTCCTGGAAGGGAGCTACAACCCCCTTAGCTCTTGTACTAGCTGAGCTACTAGTATGTAGGTGCTGACCTATTTCTTTTCTTCCAGGGACCATGTTTCATCAATTTTCAGACTGGATCCATGAACATCAAATAATCATCAAGTAAATGTGAATCAACCAATCTCCTTTTAAAATTAACTAATGAATCAACCAATAGCTTCTCAGAATTCAGTAACCAGAAAAGCAATACCAGTAATCTAAACCCAGAACTCTGCAACAATAGACAAAAGGCAGCCAACAAATATTTCAAGAAAAGTCCGCAACTTCACCAATAGAAACCTGCGGATATCTGCACTTCTACTGTGTCTAGCCTGCGCAACTCCGCACCTGCTCTGTCTACTCGACAACGCACCTCCGCACCTGATCCGTCTGCTGGACTGCGTACCTACGCACCTGATCCGTCTACTAGACTGCGGACCTCTGCACCTGCTCTATCTATCGGACTACGTACCTTCGCACCTGCGCCGTCTACTGGTCTGCGGACCTCCGCACCTGCTCTGTCTACTGAACTGCGTACCTCCACACCTACGCCGTCTACTGGACTGTGTAACTCCACACCTGCGTCGTCTCTTCGCCTGCGAACCTCTGGATACAAACACTTTATCAGTCCTCGATTATACCCCAGTCTGTCGAATTCACAGATCTGATCATGTGCCAAAGAGACCTCGACTTATCAGTAGATCCGCCTTATAATTCACGGTTTTCTTCTTGATTTAGATCTAGCTTCACAAACCGATCACCAAAATTTCAGGTCTTAAGATATTCAATATTCACAAGTGTCTAGGCATCTACTTCCCTTTTTATAGTCTAGGCCTTTCTCAAACCATGGACCAAAACCATTAAGACACAATACCAACGACTCAATACTTGGGTTCAACTCTTTTGAATGCAATACCACGGACCAAAACCATAGGATCAAAAATTGCAGACTAAATACTATGGATCAATCATAAAATTTCCCACGTGCGCGCGCTTTTCTGCATTGAAGTGAGTGAATTTGACGACCACACCTTTTGTTCGGAGAACCTGCGGGTATGTCCGCACTTCTTGTTTGGGGCACCTGCGGGTCTGCAGCTTTTGTTAGGCACACCTGCGGGTATCTCATTTTCTATTATTTTGAGAGCCTGAACAGTGATTTGCCACTTGAGTGAGTTTCCATCAAGGAAAACATCTGTGCCATAGCGCCAAACCTAAGTCATAATTGCAACACATCCTTGAGTGGAAGCTAGAGAAATAATAGATCAAACAATGGTGTATTGGGAAAATGGTTCAAATATCTCTTCATAGTCCACTATTTCCTTTTGAGAGAAGCCACGAGCTATGAACCTGGCCTTGTATTTTTTATTACTCCCATCAACTCCATGTTTGATTTTGTAAAGCCATTTTGCGGTGACTATGAACGTGTCCTTGGG
This sequence comes from Pinus tabuliformis, assembly GCA_031772625.1. NCBI lineage: Eukaryota > Viridiplantae > Streptophyta > Pinopsida > Pinales > Pinaceae > Pinus > Pinus tabuliformis. Next base: position 466,884,758 of record CM062811.1, read on the forward strand.
TCTAGGCACCACGCCCGAGACCATCATTCTTCATGATAGATTCATATTCCTCATTCATCGCATCCTTCCATACTTGATGCTTTACAACTTCTTCGAACGAGCATGGTTCAAATTGAATGATAGTACTCATAGAAACCAAGTACCCTTGATACGTGTTCGACTTCTTACTTTCGTGAAATGTCCCTCTTGGAGCAGTATGTCTTTCAACATCTTCGAGAGTATCTTTGAGCCATAATGGTCATTTCCTTGAGGTAGGGGGATCACCAGGAGGTGGATCAATAGGATCCATCGGACCATCAACATCGGGCATAGGCTAATCTGTCGGAGGTTCATTTTGTGTTTCCACAACATCATCATTGTCCTTCCTTGGAATGGGAAGATCTACAGTTTTTCCAAGGGTAGTGTTATACTCCTATATTAATAGGTGTCATATTTCATGATTGACTTATTGAGCTCTGTAATATGTTCATCCCTTTCCTTGTTGCAAAGGTTTTCCATATTATCAAAAAATCAAAAAATGTAAAAAATGTAAAGAGGGTATGCCCTAAAAGAAAAATCAAAGGGTAAAAAGAATAAAATGGTCAAAGAAAAAAGTGAAAGAAATGAACCCCAAACAAAGAAAGACCAGGAAAGTGTGCAAGTCTAAAATGCCACTACTTTTTAATTTTCTGCAAATAAGCATTGTGTGCAGCTTGTTAACTCATGCCACAATTGATGAATGGCCAAACAACTTAATATTGGCTAGTTCATATTTGAATTTCCTATTTTAGAGATAGAGAATGAAAGTCTGACCAAACTGTTTAATCTTGACAGATAAGTAGATAGGTAGAGAAGAAAAGGAGCTCAACAGTTTAATCTGAGCCATTGGAAGTAATAAGTACAGACTTAGGTAGGCTTACCATGCAAAGAAAATAAAAGTTGATGAGGGTTTGCTAGTCCAAGTGCACCCAAAGAAAGAAGAAAAAATGCTAGGCCAAGTAGGCAGGGTAGGTAGATGGTGTTGCAGAATGATACCTGTGATAGATTTTTGTCTCTAAAAATGTGTTAATCTTTATCTCTATCACTAGTGCAAAGTCGGACATTACACTTGAAGCAGTTCAAGTGAGGCAAGGTCATATAACTGACTTCCCTTCATGATTTTCCCTGATCATTTACTGATTTCCCCCCTAAAATATTAAGATCTATTCTTAATATCACTCATAAGCCACTCACTCCATTTCGTAAAGATTGCTCAAGTAAAAACCCTATTTTACTTAGGAAAATGGAAAATATATCATATAAACCCCTTTTTCCTTTAGCCTAAGTTTAACTACAAAAACCAATTGTTTTTAAACTTGGCACGTTTGTTTCAAATTCATATTAATTGCTAACTTTTATTATATAGCTCCCTTATAAGCATTTTTACCCTTCCCCGTATTATGTAAATATAAATAAAAAACCCCAATATTATTTAACCCCGCCTTGATCAAACATGACAGTAAAACATAGTTTTAAATAGGGATTAATAAGTTTATCTGAAACTTGTTAATAACCTTCCTGCGCGCAATTAATGGATTAATCAACCATTTGGGTTGATTAATAACATCCCCCCGAACCAATCAAAACCGCCCCAATATGTTTAAAAACACAGTTTATTTGTTTCAGGCCTGCACATTAACCTCCCGCCATCTCCAAAGCGCGTCCACCGTCAGATCTCCGCCCATCCATCCAACGGTTGATAAAACATATCGCGCCACCCTTCATCGCCACTGTTTAACTCGCGAGGGCAGGCAGTTTCGGCACTCATACTCTGCCACGTGTCGCTCATCCAGTGTGATCGCTAGCCCTCTGCCTGAAACCACTTGACCCCAAAAACGACGCGGGAAAAACCGCTTACCGCCGCCCTCCGCTGACATCACCCGCCACGTCATCTGCCCCATACTCCCGCTGATGTCATCCGTACTGCTGATGTCATCCGTCCTTCAAAACACAAAATCCTGCCAAAACTTCATTTTGTCAAATAAAAGGGAAAAAAAAGTCATTTTTGCTATGTTTCTCTGCATACAGCGCTCCGCGCTCTCCTGCAAAATAAAACCGACTGAGGTTGCCTTTCCAGTTTCCGACCAGAAAGGCTCCATCAATGAGCTTCTCTGCTTGTCAACCGACCCTCTAGTGTACGGTGTTCCTCCTCAATTACAGGTACCCTTTTAGCTATCTCAGAAAGCCATGAATTGGTGCGCCGATCGCCGGAAACGTCTCAGCAATCTCCACAGAAAGATCTAAGTGTTATGGATCAAAAGGCGCAGAACAACCTCCAGTGTCCCAACAATAGGTGTTTGTCCATCGCTGCGCTGTTACCCTTGGAAAAAGGGAAATTTTAGGCTAAATATCAGACGAAGATGAACAGAGATCAACATTAGCATTAAAGAAGATTAGATCAGAATTAAAGAGCATCAAAACAAGTCAAAGAGTATCAGTTCACCATTAAAGTGTATCAGAGCCGACAAAATGTGGCAGATCATAATTAAAGAGCACAGTTAAGACAGGCAGTCGACACAGAGTTATTACAGAAGACAGCTGCAAGCCGAACCCTAAAGAACTGCCTCCAGGACAACGTCAGTTATCTGTTTCTATTTTAATTGTAAAACTCTTATTAGTTAAACCTATATATTATCTCATAGCTGTTATGAGATATTTGTTGTACATATTTTGTTGTATAAATAACCCCTCCATTAGAGGATTAGGGGTGTGGATTTCTTAGACTCTGCTGTAATACTGAACTTTTGGAATCAAACTGTTGCATGGCCTACTGGATGAAGAATTGAAGCAGAAGACTTGTCACAGATTTCTTGAATCAACCACTAGATCAATAAGTCCTCTATATCTTGTGCTCTACAGTTTTCTTTGTTTATTATATCATTTGTGTTTCATAAATCTGAATGATAAAGAAAAGTTTAAATTCATAATTTGCTTGACTGCACTCTGTTTTCAGTCTTTATTGTTCTTTGTGTTTTCTTCAGAATTAGAATAAGCAGTGAAATCTTAATTGCTCCTGTTTCTTGGTTCTTTCATGTTTATTATTTGCTAAGGAATACTTAATTGCTTCTTATCAGTAATCATCCATTTTCCCTCTTTCAATATATTGAAGGATTCTTAACTACACTTCACCCATTTGAGCCCATTCCATATGTTTCCAGTCTTTATTTGTTCCTTGTTTGACTACCTTGCTCCGTGAAACCATCCTCTGTTAAGAAACCAAATCCAGAAAGCCATCTTCCTTGACTCCATTAGCCCAATGGATTGAACTACTCTATTTTACCTCTCTGTTTTATTGAATCTCACCACCCAAACTCAAACAAAACCCTTGAACTTCATAACTAGCCTAATATCTTTAAAAACAAAGCTAAATCATAAAGAAAGAGCCCTCTCTGGATACAGATTGGCTAGATTCTATATTTAAAAGATTGGTCTGTGGTTACCTCGGCATCCTTCCATTTCTTACAACTTTAGGGAAAACCTGAGTGATAACATCATTGGTGACTCCGCTGGGGACATGAACAATTGTTTGTTACTATTGTTTATTTCATAAACTACAGACAGAGCCTGAAGTTAACCAGGTAGCCTTTGAAATGCTTTTGCTTTGCAATTGCAGAAGTAAATGAATGTTGCTTCAGTCTATCTCTGGTCTAGCTTATAGATTGGACAGTTGGTTTCAAATACTTGATCAGTTCCTCAAATAAAGTCTTTAAGAAATTTCAAATCCCATATGTAAAGCCTCTTAAAGAAATCATAGAAGTTGTTTTGAAAAGTCATAAAAAAATTGAAATAATCATAAAATACTCAAAATTTGGTTTCTTGGAGAACTAAAACCTTTTCTTCAAAACTGTTTTATAGGTTCAAATCTGATCTATGATGGTGGACCGTGATCAGACACACAAAGGTTAAAATCATCCACCTGGCAACTCCACATCAATTTCACAATCAAGACTCCACTGGAGAAATGAACCTGAAAGAACTGTGTGAAAAGATCAGGGTTTTAGCTTGGATTGTTATCCAAGACATTATGTTCTTTCTCATTGATAAGATTTTTCAATGTATATTGTATTTTAGAGATGATTTTAGATTAAATTTTTATTATTTTCCTTTGAAAAATGTAGATGCAAAGTCTCCTTACACATTTGAACAGAAGTCTTCTAATTCTTATGAAGATCATTTCCCAATTAAGGAGAATCAAAAAATTAAAACTAATCATACAATCCCTGAACATATTCCGATACCTCATAAAGTTCCTAATAGGTATAAACCACTCATTTTGCCTCCTACAATCCATGCTTTCCCTAACGATTATCCCAAGTATCTCCCTAGGTTTGATGGAGAGAAGGATATCACTGCCCAAAAACATATCCAAGTTTTTGAAGATTATCTTTACTTATTTGAAGTAGATGAAGGGCTTGTTAGTATTAGGATTTTTTCTCTTTCCTTGCAAGACAAAGTCAAGAGTTGGTTCAAAACCCTGCCTGAGGCAAGCATCTCAAATATCGAGCAATTTCTCAAACTCTTCCTTAATAGATGGATAATCAAAGTCAATCTTCTCATGATCATAGAAGAATATAATCAGTTAAAAAGACTGCCAGATGAAACAATACAACAATTTTCAAACAGATTTAATCAAATCTATTATTCAATACCATTAAATATAAGACCTCCCCCTGATTCAACTCTACTACATTACCCAAGAGCATTTGATTCGGAGATAGAATTTCATCTGAGAGAAAGAAACCCCTCAACGATGGAACAGATGCAGAACATGGTAGTAGATGTGGAGGTTAATTTGAAAATTAGAAGAGAAAAGTTGAAAACAGAGAAAGAGGAAAAGCTCGATATTTTGATAAAAAAGCAGAGGAAATGATGCAGAAGATCACAATGAAAGTTGAATGTTTTGTTCAAAATAACCATGACACATATATTTAACAAAAGCAAAAGGTTTATATTTATGAACAAATCCCTACCAACTCAATCCACCATAGATCGGAAGATAGATTCATGGAGCAATATGTGGAGGAGCAATCTCCTGATCTAATGTGTATGTTTGATGACATTCCTTCTTTTGATGATTTGCCCAAATATGATCAGTATGATGATGATTATGTTTCTCAAATTCAAATTAACCTTGCAGAGGAATCAAAAGCTAATTTGGGGAATAAGGAAATTCAGATTCAACGGCTTGAAAATAGTGATCAGCTTGTTCATTTCAGCTATGGGAATGAGGAGGAAAGTGCAGAGAATTTTGAAATCAGTGAAGGAACTTTACCATTTTGTTTTGATTCATTTTAGTTTATTAGTGACAACTATCATGTAATTAGAAATCAAATGTCAACAAGTCTTGGTATTAACTATCTAGAGGGCAATCAAATCTTTGTTCAAGACTTCTCATATCTAGATTTGCAGCCCCAAATGCCATTGAATGTCAGGTTGCAGAAGAAAACTTGGAAGCCGGGACATATGATCAAATGATCCAAGTTGATGCCCTACCTCTTTTTTTGAATCATTTCAATTTTTAAAGGAAATTTGGTGTAAAACTTTTAAAGAAAAGGAGGAGCAGCTTGTAGAAATCTATGAAGTTCCATTTGAACCTATGTGTGATAAACAAACCTTTCAAGTTCTTTATGATCCAATAGCTGACAGGTTGGATGATGAAAGCAATCATAATTTTTCTCCATTAACAGACTATGAGAGTCAAAATCAAGATGATAATGGCTTCACAAGACAAACATTACAATCAGTAAAAATATCATCACAAGGAGCAGTTGGAAACATGTAGGGTGATAAAGATAAAAGTGATATTTCAGTTTCATGGCAGGTAAGCTATCCAGAAAAGATGTACAGTTGTTTGAAACAACTCAAGAATAGTGTATATATTTTACAAGATCCTTTTGTACAGTTTCTAGATTCAGCAAAGGAGATCAGGAATTTCCTTATCTTCTCAAAGGTTAACAAAGCTATATTTGATTTCAAGATCTCAATTTTAAACACCAACAAGCACAAGCAACAAAGGTCACTAATGTATATAATGCTTGAGTGGTTGCATTGGTTGTTTCATTTTACCTAACCATCAGTCAGAAGGCTGATTAGAGTAAGTAGGTAGGATTTCAGTTTGATTTAATTTAGTTTTCAGTAGATTACAAAATAAGTCCTTAAAGATTTGAATCCAAGATCTTGATGATTTACTAATTTGGTTTGAAGATTGTAGCACCTTTTGGTTTCAGGTCAGATCTCAAATTGTGCAGGAGAAGGTTAAGAAGATTTTGATAAAGGGACCAAGGCTGAAAGTTCCTACCCAAGTGACAAGGTGCTCAAGTAGGATTCAAGGAGGAAGAATAAATGTTTAAGTTTGGATTGGATAGTAACTTGCTGCAGTTGAAGCCCGAAGAGAAGGCCTTAAGCTTCACAAGTGTGCTGTCATATATACAATAAAGCAACCAACAAAGGGAGATTTTAGAACACAATCTAAAGTTACTCAGAAGGACATCTGACCTGCTGTTCTTGACTTTCCACCAGGGAAAGCCATCCCCAAGTGGAGCCACTATTATACTCCTATACCAATAGGTGTCATCTTTCATGATTGACTTATTGAGCTATGTAATATGTTCATCCCTTTCCTTGTTGCAAAGGTTTTCCATATTATCAAAAAAGCAAAAAATGTAAAAAATGTAAAGAGGGTATGCCCTAAAAGAAAAATCAAAGGGTAAAAAGAATAAAATGGTCAAAGAAAAAAGTGAAAAAAATGAACCCCAAACAAAGAAAGACCAGGAAAGTGTGCAAGTCCAAAATGCCACTACTTTTTAATTTTCTGCAAATAAGCATTGTGTGTAGCTTGTTAACTCATGCCACAATTGATGAATGGCCAAACAACTTAATCTTGGCTAGTTCATATTTGAATTTCCTGTTTTAGAGATAGAGAATAAAAGTCTGACATAAATATTTAATCTTGGCAGATAAGTAGATAGCTAGAGAAGCAAAGGAGCTCAACAGTTTAATCTGAGCCCTTGGAAGTAATAAGTGCAGACTTAGGTAGGCTTACCATGCAAAGAAAAGAAAAGTTGATGAGGGTTTGCTAGTCCAAGTGCACCCAAAGAAAGAAGAAAAATGCTAGGCCAAGTAGGCAGGTTAGGTAGATGGTGTTGCAGAATGATACTTGTGATAGATTTTTGTCTCTAAAAATGTGTTAATCTTTATCTCTATCACTAGTGCAAAGGCGGACATTACACTTGAAGCAGTTCAAGCGAGGCAAGGTATACTGACATCCCTTCATGATTTTCCCTGATCATTTACTAATTTCACCCCTAAAATATTAAGATCTATTCTTAATATCACTCATAAGCCACTCAATCCATTTCGTTATGATTACCTAAGTAAAAACCCCATTTTACTTAGGAAAATGGCAAATACATCATATAAACCCCTTTTTCCTTTAGCCTAAGTTTAACTACAAAAACCAATTATTTTTAAACTTGGCGCGTTTGTTTCAAATTCATATTAATTTCTAACTTTTATTATATAGCTCACTTATAAGCATTTTTACCCTTCCCTGTATTATGTAAATATAATAAAAAAACCCTAATATTAGTTAACCCCGCCCCGGTCAAATACGACAGTAAAACATAGTTTTAAACAGGGATTAATAAGTTTATCTGAAACTTGTTAATAAACTTCCTGCACACAATTAATGGATTAATCAACCATTTGGGTTGATTAATAACATCCCCCCAAACCAATCAAAACTGCCCCGATATGTTTAAAAACACAGTTTATTTGTTTCGGGCCCGCACATTAACCTCCCGCCATCTCCAAAGCACGTCCACCGTCAGATCTCCGCCCATCCATCCGACGGTTGATAAACCATATCAAGCCACCCTTCATTGTTGTTGTTTAACTTGCAGGGACAGGCGGTTTCGACACCCATACTCTGCCACGTGTCGCTCATCCAGCCTAATCGCTAGCCCTCCACCCGAAACCGCTTGAACCCAAAAGCGGTGCGGGCAAAACTGCTTACCGCTGCCCTCCGCTGACGTCACCTGCCACGTCACCTGCCATGTCATCTTCCCCGTACTCCCGCTGACGTCATCTGTATTGCTGACGTCATCCATCCTTCAAAACACAAAATCCCGCCAAAACTTCATTTTGTCAAATAAAAGGGAAAAAAGTCAAATTTGCTATGTTTTTCTGCATACAGCGCCCCGCGCTCTCTTGCAAAATAAAATCGACTGAGGTTGCCTTTCCAGTTTCCAACCAGAAAGGATCCATCGACGAGCTCCTCCACTTGTCAACCGACCCTCCAGTGTATGGTGTTCCTCCTCAATTACAGGTACCCTTTCAGCTATCTTAGAAAGCCATGAATTGGTGCGCCGATCTCCGGAAACGTCTCAGCACTCTCCACAGAAATATCTAACTGTTATGAATCAAAAGGCGTAGAACAACCTCCAGTGTCCCAACAATAGGTGTTTGTCCGTAGCTGCGCTGTTACCCTTGGAAAAAGGGAAATTTTGGGCTAAATATCAGACTGAGATGAACATAGATCAACATCAGCATTAAAGAAGATCATATTAGAATCAAAGAGCATCAAAACAAGTCAAAGAGTATCAGTTCAGCATTAAAGTGTATCAGAGCCGACAAAATGTGGCAGATCAGAATTAAATGTAGCAGATTAGAATTAAAGAGCACAATTAAGACAGGCAGTTGGCACAGAGTTACTACAGAAGACAACTGCAAGCTGAACCCTAAAGGCCTGCCTCCAACACAACATCAGTTAGCTGTTTCTATTTTACTTGTAAAACTCTTATTAGTTAAACCTAGATATTATCTCACAGCTGTTATGAGATATTTGTTGTACATATTTTGTTGTATAAATACCCCCTCCATTAGAGGATTGGGGGTGTGGATTTCTTAGACTCTGCTGTAATACTGAACTTTTGGCATAAAGAGTTGTTGGAATCAAACTGTTGCATGGCCTATTGGATGAAGAATTGAAGCAGAAGACTTGTCACAGATTTCTTGAATCAACCACTGGATCAATAAGTCCTCTATATCTTGTGCTTTACAATTTTATTTGTTTATTATATCATCTATGTTTGATAAATCTAAATGATAAAGAAAAGGTTAAATTCATAATTTGCTTGACTGCACTCTGTTTTCAGTCTTTATTGTTCTCTGTGTTTTCTTCAGAATTAGAATAAGCAGTGAAATCTTAATTGCTCATGTTTCCTGGTTCTTTCATGTTGATTATTTGCTAAGGAATACTTAACTGCTCCTTATCAGTAATCATCCATTTTCCCTCTTTCAATATGTTGAAGGATTCTTAACTGCCCTTCACCCATTTGAGCCCATTCCATCTGTTTCCAGTCTTTATTTGTTCCCTGTTTGACTACCTTGTTCTGTGAAACCATCCTCTGTTAAGAAACCAAATCCAGAAAGCCATCTTCCTTGACTCCATTAGCCCAATGGATTGAACTACTCTATTTTACCTCTCCTTTCTATTGAATCTCACCAACCAAACTCAAACAAAACCCTTGAACTTCATAACTAGCCTAATATCTTTTAAAAAAAAGCTAAATCGTAAAGAGAGAGCCCTCTCTAGATACAAATTGGCTAGATTCTGTATCTAAAAGATTGGTCTGTGGTTACCTCGGCATCCTTCCCTTTCTTAAAACTTTGGGGAAAACCTGAGTGATAACAGGTAGTATCTTCATCAAAGGTGACATCACGAATTACTTCCACATCTCTTTAACCATGCACATAGATTTTATATGCCTTTTATTTTTCACTGTAACAACGAATATACCCTTCTTCCCGAATGCTTCCAACTTGTTTTTTTTCTCTTTAGGCACATGAAAATACATGGGAAAACCAAATATTATAAAATTAGAAAGGCCAGACTTTTTTACCAGTGAAGACCTCCTTGGGTGTCTTGAAATCCAATGCTTGATGCAGACTCCTATTTTGGACATACACGGAAGTGTTGGCAGCTTCTCCTCATATGAAATTTGGTAAACCTTAATCATGAAGCATGGCACAAGTGGTTACATGATTGTTTGATTCTTCCTTTCAAAAACTCCATTTTTCTCGAGAGTACATGGAAAAATTGTCTCCCTCTTGATGCCAACCTCTTTGCAAAAGTCATTGAATTCATTTGATTCATATTTGGTTCCATTGTTGGTCTTCAATATCTTGTTCTTCTATCGTGTTTGATTCTCCACCAATGCTTAGAAATAACGAAACCATTTGAACACTTCATCTTTCTTATTCAAGAAATAGATCCATGTTTTGCATGAGAATTAATTCGCAAAGATTGCATAATACAAGTATTGTCCCAACGATGTTACGGGTAACATACCAGACATGTAAGAGTGGACCAATTGGATAATATTAGTGGTCTTGCTTTCACTAGAAGGGAATCACCCCTGTGAAAGTTTCCCAGTTGCACAAACTTGAAAAACACCTTCATGGTTCATATTAAACTCGGGAATACCTGTGACCGTCTTCCTTACCCTAGGTAAGGCTTTGTAATGTAACTGGGTGAACCTCCAGTGCCATAGCTCAGATTGAAGAGAAGTATAACGACCAAAGCTCCAAAAGGACTTCCTCCAACTTGATAGAGACCATCAACAGTAAATCCAAGAGTAAATGAATCTTTAGGGTTTCTTTGCCAAATATGTACCTTTCCATCAGTGAACTCTACCTTTAAGCCTTTATCTTCCATCGCATAAATAGACACCAAGTTCTTCTTCAAATTAGGCACATACAACACTTCTTGTAGAAGAATGGTTTGACCTTGATTCAAGTGAAGAGTGACAATACCTATCCCTTTCACGAGGTAGGTGGCATTATCTCTAAGTATGATCTTCAAATTAGTCTTATTTTCAACCAAATTTGAGAGGGCATCCTTGTACCCAATGAAGTGTCTTGAGGCTCCACTATCAATCAACCAATCTTCCAAAGTATCCGTAGGAGGGGCAATAGATAGAGCGAAGATAAGATAAAATTCATCTTGTTTTTCTACAACTTTACTTTCATCATACCTGGTATTTCTTGTCCTTTTGGGAGGTCGACCATTTGCATTTCAAGCAACAGAAGCATTTCTCCTTCCTGTGTTGTTGAACCTGTTGTTCCTTTGACTGTCATTGCTTTGAAATTGTTGTGGTTTTTGTTGCATCATCCCTTGGAGAATTCTTCTTGTGAGGGCATCCTTTAGCATAGTGATTGAACTTGTTTCAATTGTAGCACCTTCCTTTTCTTCATTCTTTGAATCCCTTCTCGAATCCTTGACCCTGTCTTCTTGGACCAACATTATTCTTCCTCTTTGCATGAGCGAAGAATGCAGTAGGTTCATTTCCATTTTAGGTCTTGTCTCTCTCCATCATCCTAGTGTCCTCCTGAGTGCTTCTAGCCAATAACTCATCGAAACCAGGTATCCTGTGATGCTAAGAATGGTGGTGACAAATACATCCCATGGTCTTGGAATACCTTTAAGAGAAATGAGAGAGATCTCCCTATCAAAAATAAATTCTCCAATAAGTAGCAAGTCATTCTTGATTTGCGTTATTCTCATGAAGTAAGATTGCATAGACTCCCATTTATCCATCTTGATATCCTTCAACTTGTTTTTGAGAAAGAGGAATTCATTTGCATTGTTAACTTTGAACATCCCAACCAACTTATCATATATCTCCTTAGAAGTTCCCACATCATAAATATAGGCAAAAAACTACTTTTGAATAGAGTCGATCAAAATTTTCTTTGCTTTGAGCTCACCTTTTATATACTTAGTCTTAACAACAACCGGTGCATTTGAAGGAGGCTCCACCACTTTCCCTGCACATAGTCCAATACTTCATGCTCCTCCAAAGCCAATTCCAACATCATCTTCCATTCATGATAGTCATATTTTTCATTGAGTTTGTCCTCAGTCTTGAGGTAAGATGTATAAACCATTGAAAATTGTCCAATAAATCTATCTTGCTTTCTTGTCTCTTTCTTGGGATTTGTCTTCACCTGGGCTCTGATATCATGCCAATTTTAGTTAATAATGGTATGTTCTATGATTATCATAATTACTTCAATGTCCTTTAGCAACCCAATGACAATTTCCAATTTAGTTTTCCAATAACAATAACATTAAGCATAAATCACATTGACAATAACTATAGATAAAACATGAACAATGAAATGCAAAAGACAAGAGAACAACAGATTTGGTGGATGCCAGGGAAAAACCATTTGATCAATTCTTCTTATTATTATATCAAATGTTCAACACAGAGAGAGAGAGTACAAAATTCAATATTGACTTGCCAAATCAAAGTCAAAACAACCCTATCAATCTACCAACAGTCAGATTCTTCCCTAACTAGAAAGTCAAAGATGTTCAACGTGTTGAAGAAAGTGTAACTAGGTTCGGTCTTCATGACATTGTAATTATGATTTTTGTAAAATAAATTTATTATTCCTTGTTGCATGGGTTTCATGAGCAAGAGGTCTATCTATTTAGTGGCTCCCGTTGAGAGCCTTAGGATGTCAAAGAGTCAATGTTGTGTGTAATGTGTACAAAGTCTAAACAACCCTCTAATACAAGCACATTCCTCCAAGACAAGCAAAAGAAGAATTCTGCAAGCTAAACGATGAAGAGCAGCTATGTCGGCCTCAAAATATTTATTAATGACAAGTCGGCTCAAATAATAGACACATCCTTTCACTGTGACATGTCAGTGTATTTTTAGGAGACTAACCACTATAAATATCCCGTTTAGGATTACGCAGAACATAGACAAAGAACTCAGACATTGATGTAATCTCGGATAAGTAAAATATTCAGATAGGGTGCAGGAGGGTTCTTGGATGCCTTTGCAATTTCGTGGGCTATTACAGTGAGAAAAATTGTAGTCTAATACTTCTCGGTGGTGGCAATATCAGCATGTCTACAATCATGATCTCAGTGCAAGGAAAGCAATCATCATCTCGATGTTGCAAGTAGTAATGAAGGTGTCAATAATGGTTACAGTCTCGAACTAATAACATAGTGAAGAAACCTCACTATTTTGGCATATGTGTGAAGAGAAAGATCCTGAAGTGACACTTTGTCTTGGTGAATCTAAGTGCAACTCTATTATATATCTCAGATCTCTTTGTTGTGGAGAAGATCTTGATGAGGAAACAACAATGATGAATATATTCTTGGTAGTGCAGTAAGGTGCAATAATGATCTAAACATAATGGTAATAGAGATGATCTCAGTGTGCAACAATGATCTAAGTAAATATGGATCAATGATGAAGCAACAATGATGATGATCTAAATAGTGACAAAGAAGAGGATTTTTGCCTTGTTCTTGGAGTGGCATGATAGGTCAAGGGTCATGGTATTGGTATTCGTCAATTAGAATCTCTATAAGAAGAATTTTGTGTGGGTTTTCCTCTCCAAGAGGGAGAGGTTTTGGCCCTGACAGAAAGCCAACATCTTGTGTTCTTGTCTCTTTGTTTTGGTAGCTAGTTGTTGAAGAAGACACACTCCAATAATAATAAGTGAAGATTATGCTAAGAAGTAAAGCTAAAACACCTCACAAATAGTTATCAAGCTAAGAAGAATCACATTAAATCTAATTGCTCTAGATTCTTCAACATGGTATCAAAGCTAAGGTGTTGAAGTGAACAGAAGGGCAACAAAAGAGACATACATGGATCAGTCTTCAAGAAGGGCATCAAAGCAAGGTTGAAGAGCTTTGTCAAGATTGAAGGTTTAGTCTACAACAACAGTCTACACCAACAATCAATAGTCAACCTACAACAACAAGGTAACTTCACATCAAGAACTTGTGTCTTCACATCACCATCATCAAAAGTCCTCCAAGACCCTCATCAAAGTTGTCTACAAAGCAAGGTAACTCAAAGGACCTCAAAATAAAAGATCACGTCATCTTGGAATAGGTTGACACCATGAAGCAGTCCTGATCTACAAAAGAAGGAAAAACATATTGAAGGCATTGTCATCTCCAAGGTTATGAAATCAAGCAAGGATAATCTCCTTGTCCTAAAAGCATACTAAGAAAAGGGTTTATCATTTGAAATAAGATCATCCAAGAAGAAGCCCTCATATATCTTCTTCAACCATCATCAAAGAAATCAAGGTGAAGATTTCATCTTCACATGACAAGTAAGTATCTTTTCAATTTATACATTTGGTTAGATTACTTCATGATTGCAAGGATATCTATAGGTTGGATGGGTCATCAAGATTCCTTGCATGAATAAGGAGGATAGACATAGTCCTCTAAGTTGGTGAAGTAATCAAAAGGTCTCCTATGAATTCATGGAAAGGGATACTTATTAAAGATCCCCTTATATAGCAATATTCGAGACATCAAAGAAAAACTCACTCTTAGAAGTGCAATGAAGAAGGTCACATGGAATCTAATCTTCATGAAAGTAAAAGAGTATCAAGATATGTAGGATATCTTCATAAGATTCCATCTACAGTATCTAGGAAGGAAGATAATCATGATCGTTCTATCTGATAGGAGAGGTAACAAATATCCATGAACAAGAAGGTTACCTCATTCAACAACTTGTGGTCTCTATGCTATATAACGAAGGACAAGTTGATGGAAAAAATATTGAAGGTTAAAATAACTTAACGATGTGCAGAAAGGAAAGGAAAAATTGGTCCTCAAGCAAGACATAATAAGTATAGCTAAGATTCAATGCTATATAAAGAATTTGTAAGCTCATATCACTGAAATATGGAGGATGCTGAAGAAAAGGGCCAAGGAAAGAGGGAGTAACAAATCTCTCCTATGAATAAGATTATATCCCTCATAAAAGGGTCCTATCATAAGCTCCTAAATCTTTTCTTATAAGATATGACAATGATAATAATATGCATCATGGCATCATGGAAGCATTAGAAACAAGAGCTTGTGACATCACCATGGGAATCATGAAGGAAAAAATCCATGGCAGACAAACATGTAGGATATAGCTCTTGGAAACCTTAGTGGACATTGAAAGAAAGGAAGGAGTCATATAAGAAAAGGCTCATCATACATCAAGTAAAAAAGGAAACATCTTCCAGTTGGGGATATACAAGATCCTCAAAATTCTTTGATGGAATCCTCATCGTAAGGTTCACTAATCTAGAGAGGAAGCAAGTTTTTCAAAAATAACTCCAACTTATGAAATCCATGAGGTGATGATATGATGACATGAAGTAGATCAAGGGATTGAAGATCTTTTCAATCAAGAAAGTTGTTGGAAGAAGCCTCTATGACCTGAAGGTAAAATAAGGTATGTATGCTTGTGTTTAATATTATAATTTCATTTCATATGGTTGCAGGTAACATGGATCATTTCTTCTATATTAAGAAGCATGATCAAGAGAAAAGGGATCTCCTCTTCTGAAAGGATGCAGGAAGGCATAAGTCACACTAGATGAAATCAACATAATATGTCCACATATGAAGTATGAGGTGATTGACTACAATGAAGAAACTTTGATTGAAAGCTATTGGGAATGGAATGTGTGAGGAAGGAAGAGATCGTGAGATATGCAACCATGATGAAGGAAATTAACATCCAAAAGACCAAGAAGATTTGACCAAGAGATCTCCCGAAAAGATATGAAGACCCTTGATAATGGATATCTTTGGGAGATGTGTCAATATGTGTGCAGGATGATGATGCCTATATCAAGAAGATGTCATGATGAAGAGCCATCTCTTAAGGTATGATTTAATTTAATATGATGTTTTGATTTATTGAATAATATCTAGATAATGTAGGGATACTCGAACAAGAGTTGTAAATACAAGTACAACTAGCATTCATGTGGTGGATGGAAGAAGCATGATGAGAAAGAAGTAGCCATATAACAAAGGTTCTAGATATGAAGAAGGCCACTTTCCATGAAAAAAGGAATGACACAATGAACTGAGGAAGTGATTGATGGTTGTTGCCCTACAAGGAAGAAGCTCAACTGATTTTCATGACATCAAGGAGAGAAGTTGATCAAGCAGCTGAAGGACCCATGAAGAAAGAAGTTGTTGATGTATAGAAGAGTCCCTAGCTAAGAGGGAGCTCTGACGTGTCCCTGATCAAGAGGGAGCTTGGATTGGATCACCCCTGATTAAAAAGGAGTGACAATTGTGGTTTTCTATTTCACGTGTCATGCCCTAGACCAAGACTAACAACCGTAAATCTAGGTGAAGGCCATGAAGAGAAATGAAGACACATGATATCCTCCCTAGTTGAGAAAGAGAGATAGACACAACATTCTTGTCTTCACTTTGGAAGAAAGAATGGATGATTGGGTAATCATCGGGTGTTTGGTTCTCTTTGAGGATGCGTAGGGAATCCAAGATAAGAGTAGGCAAGAGGACCGATATTCTTTGAGGGTTGGGAACCCAAGATAAGAATATTCCTAGAAGGTCATACTCAGTGCACACCTGGGTTGGTATGTACCTTGAGAGACAATGATGAAGGTGTTTATATTCATTGGTCTCGCCAACATTGTGCTCTGGTATGATGAGAGATAGAGCTGTCGGTCAAGGCCTTGTTGTGGAAATAATGTCAGTTACTATGATGCTATAAACATGGGTTACCAATCCAATTCTTCTTAAATTCTTCAGATTGAGAATGACCAAGTACCATCATGAATACCTCCCTAGTTAAGAGGAAGTGTTCAAGAAAGTGTAACTAGGTTCGGTCTTCATGACATTGTAATTATGATTTTTGTAAAATGAATTTATTATTCCTTGTTGCATGGGTTTCATGAGAAAGGGGTCTATTTATTTAGTGACTCCCATTGAGAGCCTTAGGATGTCAAAGAGTCAATGTCATGTGTAATGTGTACAAGGTCTAAACAACCCTCCAAGACAAGCACAATAAGAAGTTTGCAAGCTAAACGATGAAGAAGAGTAGCTATATCGATCTCAAAATATATATTAATGACAAGTCTTCTCAAATAATAAACACATCCTTTCATTGTGACATGTCGGATTATTTTTGGGAGACTAACCACTATAAATACCCCGTCAAGGACTGCGCAAAATAGAGACACAAAACTCAGACATTACTGTAATATCAGATAAGTACAAACTTCATATAGGTTGCAGGAGGGTTCTTTGATGCCTCTGCAATTTCATGGGCTATTAGAGTGAGAAAAATTGCAGTCTAGTACTCCTCATTAGTGGAAATCTCAGCATGTCTACAATAATGATCGCAGTGCAAGGAAATCAGTCATCATATCGGTGTTGCAAGTAGTAATGAAGGCCTCAATAATGGTTACAGTCTCGGCCTACTAACACAATGAAGTAACCTCACTATTTCAGCATATGTGTGAAGAGAAAGATCCTGAAGTGACACTTTGTCTCAGTGAATCTAAGTACAACTCTATTATATATCTCATATCTCTTTGTTGTGGAGAATATATCGGTGAGGACACAATAGTAATGAAGATCTCCATGGTAGCGCATCAAGGTGCAATAATGATGCAACAATAATGGTGATAGAAATGATCTCAATGTGCAACAATGATCTAAGTAAAGATGGATCAATGATGAAGCAGTAGTGATGATGATCTCAATAGTGACAAATAAGAGCATTGTTGTCTTGATCTTGGAGTGGCATGATAGGTCAAGGGTCATGGTCTTGGTATTCTTCAATTGGAATCTCTATAAGAAGAGTTTTGTGCGGGTTTTCCGCTCCAAGAGGGAGAGGTTTTGGCCCTGGTAGAAATCCAACATCTTGTGTTCTTGTCTCTTTGTTTTGGTAGCTATTTGTTGAAGAAGACACACTCTAATAATAATAACAAGTGAATATTATTCTAAGAAGTAAAGTTAAAACACCTCACAAATAGTTATCAAGCTAAGAAGAATCACATTAAATCTAATTGCCCTCGATTCTTCAACACAATGCAACACCGAAACATCCTCTTTAGAGCTCAGTCAAATGCAATCAAACTCGACCTTCAAAGGTGGCCAAAGCCAACCCAAAATGGTCCTGAAAACAATGGTCAAACCCTATCAAATTTTTCACTTCAACTCTGTGGTTAACCTTGTGGTTAGCCCTGCAGTCAGCCTTGGTCAATGTGCCCAGAATATCTTGGTTTTTGTGCCAGTAGATGCAACTATCTAAAACTAAAACTTTGATCCATAATTTTGACCCAAAAAATGTAGTCAAATTGTTGGTCAAAGTGTTTGGTCAACGCTGGTCAAACCTGCAACAAAAGTATGAAATTTCAGCCTTGCAATCTGTCCTGAAATTTGTCCTTCTTGCCACATGTGTGAGAGAGAAGATGTGCCCAATAAGATGTACAAACCATCACACAAGGAGAGAGAGTATTGTGTGAGTGAGTGAAGTGCCAAATGAGGTTGGAGGTCTCTCTTAGTTATACAAATCGTTGAGGGTGAAGTTGTTGAGAAATCTAGGGCATTGGTATTAGGAGATTTCTCTTGAATGATAACTACTTGTGAATGGTTTTTACTTCTTTAAATTAGGATCTTTTCTTTTCTTATATTATTATAGTGTTCTTCTTCATCAAACAGCTACCATACCATAAACAATAAAGAGACAAGAGACACAGAATGTAGGCTATCAACCAAGGCCAAAACCTCTCCAACCTGAGAGGAAAACCCAAAACAAATTCTTCTTATTATAGAGACTTCACTTGAAGAATACCAAGACCAAGACCCTTGACACAACAATCTATCCAAGACCAAGTCACAATATCCTTCTTTTTTACTTCTTATTATTTCCCAAGTCAACATAAGTCAAACTACCTTTATGCACTGCATTTCTCAACTACCCTGAAATTACGCTCTCTTTCCACAGACCTGTAATCCCTACTTTTGCAATTTCACACGTCGGAGGTGAGGGAGAGAGTTTGGAGATGTTTTCTTTCTTCGCTATACTTGAAGACTTCGCTTAGTTATCTCGGCTGGAAAGGGAGGTGGATTGGAAACCTTTTTGATGCCTTCTTCAATGAATGATTTGATACCACTACATAAGCCCTAGTTTCTGCCACACGTGCGAGGAGATTAACCCAAAATTAGTCCCACAGATGTTCACTCTCCCTTTCCTTCTTGTTGTTGTTTATGAGGCTGCTTCTTCTTGTGATTTCATGATCCTTTTCTTGTCTTGATACTTGACCGAAATTATGTCCTTAAATGAGGCTGAGATGACCTATTTATAGTGGTTTGTGCATCCAAAATAAGCTCACTTCTCCTTGTGACACGACCGACATGCCTTTCTATATTTTTCCTTAGTTCAACTTCAAGGGGAGCTTGTGACATGGTCTTGGAGGGTTAACAATTTTTCTCTTACAACTAATTACATGCTCAAATGGGTCTTACAATCATTGACATTGACTTTAGTAGACTTTATGACTTGATGACCAAACCTAATAGCTCAAAATGGGAGCTTTAACTAAAAATAAAATTCCTTACTCATGAAACTCATGAAACCCATGAGTCAAGCATTACATAAATAAATTTATTTTCTTCTTTACATAAATTACATAAAATCATAATTACAAATGTAATTATGAAGACCGAACCTAGTTACACTTTTCAACACTCCCTCTTAACTAGGGATGTATCCATAATCCATACAAGGTACTTGAACATTCTCAATTCGAAGAATTCTCATAAGAAGAGTCAGACTAGTAACCCATTTGTATAACATCATATCAACCAACATTGTCACATAGCAAGGCCTTGACTAACAACTTTATCTCTCCACAAGATTATAAATCAACGTTGATGAGACCATTGATGTAGAGACGTCCTCATCATTGTTTCTCTCGGAACTTACCCCACCCGGGTTCTCTTAGAGTATGTTCCCAAGACTATTATTATCTTGGATTCCCATTCCACAAAGAATATCAGTCCTCTTTGAATATTTGTATCTTGTATGCCCTAACACATCCTCAAATAGTATCAGATGCCAGATGCTTATCCAATGCTCCATTATATCTTCCTAAGTGAAGACCAGAATGATGTGTCTATCTCTCCCTATTAATTAGGGAGGATATACCTATTCCAATGAAGGAATGTACTCATTCCTATGGAAGGAATGTACCTAAGCTCCCTCTTGGCTTAGGAATTTTCTTCCAAGTTTCTACCAAATTAGAAACTTGTTTCCAGGATCCCTCTTAATTAGGGACCTACAAAAACTCTTTAGGTGGAGATGATGGGACAACCAACTTCTTGAAGAACTCCTCCTTACGATGTCATGAAATTATTTTCTTTATTAAGGAGTCTTCATGCTTTTGGGACTTCTTTGTAGGGAAATGACCATCCATCACTTTCATCCATGAGTCAGTCATGTCATTATTCCTTTCATTGGAAAGTGATCCATTAGTCCATATTTGGTCTTCCTTCTTGCCATGCTTCCTTCTTCATGCCATGTTCCCTTAAGGATATTTCATCCTGCTACATGGGAATCAGTTGTGGAAGACATCCACAACTCTTCCCTTGGAAACCCTGCATAAGCCCATCCAAATATTATTCAAAAATAAGAAATGAACATTAAATCAAAAATAACCTATGTGATGGTCTTTCATCATGACATATTCAAGTAAGCATCAACATCCTGCATACATATTGACACATCTCCAAAAGATATATACTGTCAAGGGTCTCTTTCTTTTTTCAGACTTCATTAGGGTCTTCATATATTTCATGGAGATATCATAGTCAAATGTTTTGATCCTTGGATGTTGATTGCCTCTTCTATAGTTTCATATTTCATGATCTCTTCCTTTCTTTATTCACACATTTTCTTTCCAGGAACTTCCAATTAGAGTCCCTCCATTTTTTGTCAACCACCGTTGATTTCATCTAGTCGATGTGTGACCCATGCCTTCCTACATCCTTTCAAAGGAGGAGATCCTTTATTTTGATCATGCTCTCGAGATAGAGCATTTACCCATGTTACCTGCAACCATATGACATTACTTTACATTATCAAATACAAGAATACATACCCCATTTTTCCTTAGGTCATCTAGAATTCCTTCAACAACTTCCTTGATTGAAATATCTTCAATTCCTTTATCTACTTTAATTCTTTTGACATCATACCATCCTTTCATGAATTACTACAAGTTGGAATTCCTGACGAAACACTTGCTTCCTTTTGATTGGTGAACCTTCTGATGAAGATTCCAATAGAGGATCTTGAGTATCCCCATCCAGCAGGTGTTTCCTTTTAACTAATGTATGATGAGCTTTGTACTAGATGACTTTTTCTTCTTCCTTAAGTACCACATATGCTTCTAATGAGGTTACCAAGAGTTATATTCTTCCATAGGTGACTATTGTAGACTTAAGCTATCTTTCATGATTTTCTATGATGATGTCACGAGCTCTTGCTTTTAATGCTTCCATGATGCCATGATGCATCCTATCATTATTTCTTAGTGACTTATCATATCTTACAACAGAAAAACTAAAGATAAAATCTTGAAAATAACTTAGGTGAGGAAGACTATCTGAATCATAGTAGAAATCTTTTACTTCCTCTTTCTTGGAATCCTTCTTTTCAACTTCCTCCACTTTTTCGGTGATATGGGCTTCTTCTCTACTTATTTTTTTATTGTCCCTTTTGAGCTTAGGATAATATCTCTTGTAATGTGCATATTCTTGACATCCATAACATTGAATATTAGCCATGTTCTTCTTCTTCTTCGGACCAAATTTCCAAAACTATCCTTTTCTCTTTTCCATAGCAGCATATGCTTGGTTTTGCTCATTTGATCCTAATAACAGTTTTTGCATAGTGACCATAGATCCTAGAATGGAGTCACTTCTTTCTTCCCATAAATTCTTGAAGTAAAGTTACCCCACTCCTCAGGTAGTGCATTTAGTACTATGATGGTCATCTCCTTGTCAGATATTATTTCTCCCAGATCTTGAAGTTGATCCCTTATTTCAGATATCCTCATAAAGTATGAGGCTATTCCTTCTTCTTTTGATATCATTAGCTTGTAGATTTCTTTCCTTAATGAGATAACTTCTCCGATAGTGATTACAGAAAACAACTCTACCCATTTGTCATATATTTCTTTTGAATTTTTGAGTTTAGATACAATCGGATGAGGGGATCCTTGATGGATTATATGAGAATCCTTTGAGCCCTTACTTCCCCTTTCATAAAATTTTCAAGTTCTTGAGCATCTTCTTTCGATGGTTTGGTGATTGAGCCTTTGACATGTTACATGACCTCATTTTCAATGAGATTCAAATCTATCCTCTTCTTCCATGCAAGATAGTTTGAAGCCCCAATCAATTTGTTGCTTTCCTTGCAAAAATACATTTTGATAGATTAATATGTAGACATAAATATAGTTACTTGTGAAGATGCTTCTTCCACTTGTTTCCTCTATGAATCTGGTGATGATATAGATAATAGAGAACTCCTCCTTGATGAATATAATTCTCTTCAAGGGTGATCCTTGAATCCATAGAGAGGGAGATCAGTTTTGATCATGTTGTAGCATTTTTTGATTTTGGTAAGTTAGCAAAAAATGAAAATATATTTTTAAAAATGTTAGGTTAGGATATGGACAAAAATAATAAAGAAACAAAATGTTAGGAATATTTTGATGAATAGGTCCATATAAAATAAAATTTTAGAATAGATGCCCTAAAAAAGGAAGGAAAAAATAAAATGTTAGGTTAGAAATAAAAGAAAAAAATATAAATTCTGAAATTGTGCACATCCAAATGCCACTACTCTTACTTAATTTTATTTTTTGCAAATAAAAGTTGTGTGTAGATTGTTTAAATGCCACACTAGTTCATACAATTCAATCATACAATTTAATCATGATTGTAATAGATTTAAATTGTTTGTTAATAGGTAGCAAATAAAATTGGCTCAATAGTTTAATCCGAGCCAATGGAAGCAATAAGGGATAGAAGTAGATTAATCATTAAAATGAAAATGTTGAGTTGCTAGTCTAAATGCACTTGGGTGACTAAGATTGCAAAAATGTTAGGAGAGTTAAGGATAGGTAGAGAAATGAAATAAAATTGGAGTATGATAGGATTTTTATCCTAAGCTTAAAACATTGGATATATGTGCATGTAACCAATGGTTTTAACTAACCATAAGTTTCTAAATCCCATGTTATTCACCAGCTTATCCAGTAATTCCCTTCGGACCCCACACCTGTCACATCCATCATATTTATTTCGATCCCACCATCATCTTCCGCCTCACTTCATTAAATCCATTCCATTTTCGTTCCATCCCTCTCATCTCCCTCTGATTTGATGACCAACATTGCTCCTCGGCCCTCCCTTGTTGTCCAAACATTATCAATGGGGGGGGGGGGGGGGGGGGGGGGTCGAAGTCAGAAGTTTTAGAAACTGCCCTCTGAAACTTCCAACCCCCACTTCTATTTATTCGAGACTTAAAATCCCAAACTGCTTACCGCCTAAACTCACTCTCGAATGCGGTTTTCGACTTCCTCCATCACTGTCGCTCCCACGTCATCGTCTACGACAACACCCCGTCACTTCCTCTGTCTCATCATCCTACATGGACCAATCCTCCGCCTATATGTTCGTTATCCATTTAATTCACCACACCTACAAATGAATATTCCATCAAACCGTTTCTCAGTCCCGTTGGAGAATTAATACAAATTTAGCAGTTGATTAATGAACCCGCTCCATTTTATGCCTTATAAACCCTATTATTTCATAAAAATCGTTACACAGTGCATTCCTGTAACTCAATTGATCACTAGATACTTGCAGCTTGCAGTCAAAATGACAAGTTCACCATTGAAGCCAATTTTCTGTCCTACTCACAAGCAAACCAACATCCAAGTTCACTCAATCTAATTTCAATTACACTGTTTTTCTATTATCATTGTGTTTCAGCCAAATCCTTCCCATTTCTGTCACTTTCAATTTGTTATTCAATCAACAGAATGCCTCCTAAGGGAAAGGAAGTTGTAGAAACCCAAAATCCTCTCATTCCTCCTCAAGTTGATTGCCATCATCTTCCATTGGTTGACAGAGACTGTAAAATCCACGAGTCCTTGTCAAAATTTGATTTGTTCGAAATCTGTTGTTGGATGGAGGACCAATTTGTTGATCAAACTGACGAAATTAGACTTTGGGACTCCCATCTTCCTCATTACATTTTCCCTCAGACCCACAGAGCACCTGAATTTGTCAGAAAATGCCATGCAGCTTATGACCCCACTCAAAGGGATATTATTTCACCTACAGGAGAAATCCTGTGCTCCATCAATGCCCAATCAATTGACCAGAGGTTGCAGGCCCCAACTATTGTACCAACCCATCCTTTATCTCATGAAAGCCTAATAGAAACCTATCAGAAGCTAGATTTCACCAAAAGAGCTCAAACCCTATAACTTTTCCTAGTTGTAGATAGCCCTCTGCCTGAAAGAAACCCTCCCTATGATTCATATATATTCCCATACATAACCAAGCAAATTGCCACCATTCTCTCTTATCTCCTTGGTTACTATTCCGATCAATATGTAGATGAAGCCATCATTGGTTTCTTGTCAATCTTTTCTGTTGATTCCAAACCCACTCTGCTTCTTAACTTTAGTCAATTTCTAGTTGAGGCTATTCATGAACAATTTGTCCAGTTCAATACTGAAGAAGTATTCAAGTATGCTTCAGTACTTGTATATCTTTTTATCTATTTTTAGGGAGACAAGTTTCCATTCACTTTGCAGAAGCTAGATGAAGAAGGGAACCAACAATCAGTTATCTTTTGGACTTCTATGGGAATGAAGGAGAAAGAAGAATTTTCATATAAATAGTTCATAGAATTGTTTGTTCATCCAGCCATTAATCTTATGAGCAGTACTCCAAAACCAAGGATTAGTGATGAAATTGTAAAAGTCTTGCAACTAGTTGATCAAGCCACAATAGGAGATTGGTATCTTTACCAAAATTATACAGAGATCAAAGTCTTTGGCTATGAGCTTCCACCTTACAAGCTCCCTAAGTACCTACCTATGAGGATTTTTGCATTAGAATATATTAGGCAGAGGCTCAATGCAGATGAAGTGCATTTTGTGGCTGCAAAGAAGAAATCACAGTTTAAGCTAAAAGCTTAGGTTGGTCCATTTATTTGTAACACTAGAGCAGTTGGAGAAGAAGCAGACAGGTTATTGAAAGAGATGAAGTTTGGCCTCAACTTTACTTGGTCTTATGACCCAATGGGATTGATTTCAAAACTCAGAATAGAAAATAAATTTACTCCATATCATCACACAGCCAGGCCTAAGATTGAACAATACAAAAATATGCTAGAATGGAAGGAAAACACCCTTCAAGAAGCTGAATAACAAGCAGTCTCTACTTCAAATATACACACTCCACTTGCATAAGAAAGTACATCAGTCGTATTGGAAGTGAAGAAGGTTATTACAAAGAAAAATCTCATTCTTCAGTTGGAGGAGAAGTGTAGCAATGTTAATGTCATAGTCCAACATTTTTTCAGCGAGCTATAACCCTTGACCAACAAGGGTTTTTCCTCCTTATTTGTGATAAATGGTAAGTTAATACCTATTTAATATTATGTCTACAAGCTTACAGAGGTCAAGACCAGTGCAACTTCAGTTTCAAATATAAAGGGTACAGTGACACCAAGGCTTGTGCTGAATGCCCTTCGAGATACCTTTTTCATCCTTAATGAAATAAAACACATATTTTTGGTAAAACCTACTTTTACTAAATATACAGAAATGGATGAGGTTTATAGAAGAGTAACTAAGTTATCTATCCCAGATAATAAACGCTGGGAAAAGTTAACTGATTTACTTGACTGAAAGAAAGATCAACATCATTCAACATTTTGAGGAACAGTCATCAATAAGTCAACAACATTTAGAATTTTGAGGAATAGTCATCAACAATTCAACAACAAAATAGTGACAGATCAACTATCAGTTCACTTTTCTTGATTTTGTTTTAAGCTATTTTTGTAAATTTGTTTAAGATATTTTCTTAACACTCAACTTGTATAAATAACTCTCTTCTATGAGTTATCAAAGGGGGTACCTTTCATAAGCAATTTTGTAAAAGCATTGATGTACAAGCTATTTATAGATCACTGATAATAAAGCAAAGGATTCTGAATTTGGTTTCATACAGTTTTGTTTTCTTCTGTAAGTTTTTCATGTGTTTCATTCATTTTGTTTATTCTTCATATGTTTAAATTTTACAGAGGTATTAGGTGAGAATAAATGTGTAACAGTTATTCTTAAAAGTTATTATCATAAAGAGAATGAGATACTGGACTGTCTATCTGAAAGGCTCCCTCTAAATCATAAACATTGTCAGCATCTTATGTAATCTTAAACATAGTTTTTTTAACTTTTGAACATTCGACAAAGGTTTTCCACTTATGATTATTTATCTTTCTGTCTGAAATCTAAATTAATCATATCTCCTTACAATTCCTTCTACACACTTTATAAATTCAAATCGTTGTGTGAAGATAAAAAGTGGCCCTTTGATTATCTATTAGTACTATCTAAAAGAGTTAATACATCATTCTTACAGTTTGTCTATGTCTTGGTCCTCCATAAAAAAACCAAAACCAAAACCCCAAAAACAAATATCTTAGATGCTCTGGCATGATCAATTGACCATTATCATCTCAGGGGAACAACATCAATATGGCGTCGTTGCTAGGGATTTGAATTTGATTGGTTTTCCTGGGACAATGATATAAATTATAGTCCTTTAAGGTGACTAAAAGTCTAGATAGGTCAAAATCCTTCACCTGGCGACTCCATTATGCCAAACTGGCACCTTTTAAGCACACTAGATCCCATTCTGAATCTGACACAGTTAGTCCTCTGTCAGATCCAGAAAAACTTTTGAGAAAGGCCAGTTCCAGAAGAAGACATCAACCATCTTCTTCTACTTCAGCCTTGCAGTCTGGAGATATATTACAATTTGACCCCTATATTAACATTCCATCAAATCCAGATTCAACTCATTTATCACCTAACATTGCTGAACTTTTAGATAGTGGAGTTGATTTCAAATCAGATTTCCTTATTCATTCACCTGAATCATGTCAAGAACCCCCACTACTAGTAGGATCACCTAAATCTGAGTCTAACTTGGGTGTTCATTTACCTGAATACAAATCTACCGACTTTATCTCCCCACTAATTATGCATTCCCTTCCACTTTTGAACATCCTGAATCTCCTACTTGTAAACAACCTAAAGGGACCTTTTCTATATATTCAAATCCACTCTTTGAAACAAAAAAGGATATTCATTCTCAGGTCCAGAAGTTAGTTATTAAGACTCCCTTAAAGTCATTTAGGGCCTCTCCTCCTTCTTCACCTCCACATAGATACACACCCTCTCTATCACCTTCTTCTTCTTCTTCATCCACACAAACACCTCATACATCACCTTCTACTATGGAATTCCAACCCATTGTACAAGCCAGATATGCAGCTTTAGTACTACCTCAAAACCTTGATGCATTCCCCCTAGATATTTAAAGCACCTTCCTAGGTATAATGGAGAAACTAGTTCCTCAGCTGAGGACCATCTTCAAGCATTTCTAGACTTCGCAGATAACATGAACATAGAACAAGAAAATGTTTACATGAGGTTGTTTCTCCAATCTCTTGAGGGAAATGTGAGAACCCAGTTTAGGCAGTTACCTGCAAATTCCATTAGAAATTGGGAGGATCTAACAAACATATTTAAAAACCAATGGGGTGTGAAGAATGATGCTCTTTACTTTTTGATTGATTTTGAAGAACTTAAAAGAAACTTTGGTGAACCTGTCTCTGATTTTATCAAAAGGTTCAACAAAATTTATCATAAGATGCCCCCTGTAGCAGCAGCAAAATCTAGGTTTTCAAAAGCCTTTGAAGATGATTTTGTTATAATGTTAAGAGAAAGAACTTCAAGAAATCTTGAAGACATGCAAACTAATGCTATAGAAGTGGAAGCAAATAGGGCTGCCTCAGTTTAAAAGCTAAAGAGGAAAAGGCCCAAAGCAAACTTGAATCTAGTCAAGAGGCCTCAACTTCTTCAAAGACTAAAACTGAAGATTCTAAAATAGATGAGATCACTTCACTTCTTAGGAATCTATCCAATAGAATTTCCAAGATTGAGACTCAACCTAGAACAGTTCAACCGACAGCCACTCGACCTCAAAATCAAAATCAAGGTCAATACAAAAGAAATTCATAATTACAAATTCTTCAAAGACCTAGTAATGATCAGCAGGTTCCAACTCCTTTACTGATAGATGATCAACAACCTGATGACAATACAATGACTATCACTGAAGACATTAATAATATGGACACTTCTTCTGGTCACACTACTATTATTCCTCTTTCACAACATGAGCAAGTTCAAGAAAATCAAGAATCCTCACAGGTTTCCAAGTACCATGCCTTCTCTGAATTCCAAATTGTAAAGCTGAACAAAATATATGATCTTAGATCTAGACCTAGCCCTGGAAGGCCTCCTAAGGAAACTCCAACAATTGAACCTCATAATAAAGCCGTAGAAACTTAGAAAACTACTATTTGACCATTAAATCAATCATCTGATACAACTCAATTTGAAAAAATTGTCTTAACTACATTTAATGTTGAAAAGGAGTTAGAAAGAGTTAAAATCCCCATACCACTTTCAGAACTTTCCAAAAACCCTGGATACAAAAATCAAGTCTCCAAATGGATACAAAACACCTCGGTTGATGCTGAAAGTGATGTTATTAGCCTTCAAGATGAAAAACCAGCAGTTGTCTTTGGCCCTAACTCAGATATGATAGATGAAATAGTACCCCCTTTCTATGTGACACTAAAGACAAATGGTTCCATACTATCAAATTGTATGCTTGATTTTGGAGCATCACAGAATCTCATGCCAAAAACTATTATGGATCATTTAAACCTTGACATAACTAGATCCTATCATGATTTGTACACCTTTGATTCCAAAAGTGTACCTTGTATAGGAATGATTAAGGATTTAGTAGTTACTCTTGCCCAAATCCCAGTGAAGAACATAGTATTAGATATAGTTGTCACTGATATCCGTCCCAGATTTGGAATGCTCCTTTCAAGGTCTTGTCGGGTCAAATTAGGGGGAACTCTTCAAATGGACATGTTTATGGGGGAGAACAACTTAGATTGTATAGAGAAGTTAGATTTGTGCACACTGTATGCAAAGCAGATCAACCAAAGAACCACCCCATCTATGCTATTGATCAAGATTTTGGTTGTTTTCAACTCTCTTTAAACCAAATACATGAATCTCAAGTAAAAATTGAAGATGTAATTTAAAACCCTATATCGAATCAAACTGATGTATGGAAGATATTCTTTGATGGTTCTTGTACAAAGGATGGAGCAGGGGTTTGGGTAGTACTAATATCACTAGTAAAAAGAAAACATTACACAATCTTGTAAACTTGATTTGGAAGTGTTATCACCCCAAGAAACTCTCCTAGGTTGTATCTCGGAGATGCTCGGGAACATTACAAACTCAAAAAAATGTTGTAAATGGATGAATGGAAGGAATGATGCACATTCAAGCCAAATAACCACTTCTACTATGCTTAACTCCAGACATGGGTGAACACCCCCAGACGACAAGGCTTTAGACCACCAATTAATCACAGTTTGAGGATTAAGTGAACATGGAGAATACTGACCACACCAGCAGATGCACAAGACCATGTGATGGCCGACTGCAACTAGTAAAGAGGTCTATAAATCTATTTCCTAATGCACAGACAGGATGACAACTCTCTGGCACTAAGTAAACAGAAACCTGCATAACGCATTCTATGATACATAGTAGATTCTAACACAGAGGTGGGATGATAGCCCCTCTAATGCTAAACATCAAAAGCACATGAAAAATGCATAACAGGCACAACCTAGAAAATAGTAGAAATGGAAAGTGAGCAATTAACAGCAAAAGAAGCTTGTATTAGCTTAAAATTAACACCAAACGCTGCAAGTATCACAATAGTTACAGTCTCCAGAAGTTGAACCTTAATTCAAAACTACAACCATCAACCCTCATTACATCTGTGTTCTGGGTATATATAGAGTTTCTTTACAAAGATATTCTGCTACTTAATGCGTGGAGGGGTCATAATCGACCACCAACCACATTAACTATCTAAAATGGGCCTCTGCTACGACCTGCTGCTTTAATGAATGAATTTGACATTCTCTGGTACTCTATTGTACTCCTCGAGCAGGTGAAGTGTCGTAAAGGATGAAATTCCTTAACTGTTGAATGTAAGTTTATTCTTTGGCGTCGTCCTTCTTCCTCTCGGGTACACAGTGCGTTGAATGTAGTAGTTGAAGTAGTAATGCACTAGAAACTGATAGATGGCCGCCTTCGTCCTTCGGTTGCATGGTTCAGGTCGAGGATAAGAGGATTGCATGGCGGATGAATGGAGGAAGAAGATCAACCGTTAGATTAAACGAATGAACGGTGGGGATCTCTTGGCGGGAGGCATCGGGAGGAAGCAGGGCGGAGTGATTATGAGCCGTCGGATCTCGCAGATGGACGGCGAAGATCGGTTTACAAGAGGTATTGGGCGGAAACAGGAATGGACGATCGTGAGCAGTCGGATCGCGGGCGGATAGATCCCACAGCTATCGGGCGGAAGAGTAGCACGGGCGATAACGAGCGGGGACAGTACGATGGGCGGTAAGCGGTGTATATTGGACCACTTTCGGAGGTGAGTGGTAATCGTACAGAGGCCAGCGATCCCATTCAGGTGATGACGCGTGGCAGATGGGACCTGCAGAAAACTGCTTTCCCCGCGGGTTAATGTGTGGGCATCTTACGGGCGTGGGAGGTGCGAATGCTGTCGGATCGCACGACAACCGATCAGACGGCGGGGAAATAAACAGGGTTTAGCGCGCGGGGGGAAAAAGGTTTTGGCGGCAAGGACCGTTGGATCAGAATTATCAACGGCTGCGATCAAAGGACGACAAAGGGTTGCGGAAGTGTGGGGTCGTGTGATTGCGGAGGGTCATATGGGCGTGGATTCATGGGTTAAGCGCCCGTGGCTTAAGGTTTGAAAGGGTGATTTTACAGAGTTTATAGGAAAAACAAAGGGAACGGAACTGAAGGAGGATAAGCGGGATAGGGGAAGGAAGGAGATAGCGACCTGATGCAAGTTTTCTTTCAGTACAAACAACACGGCCGAGCTGTCTTTGACCCTCAAATGCTGAATTATCTAGCAGAGCTAACACTGAATCTCAAGTAAAAATTGAAGATGTAATTGAAAACCCTATATCGAATCAAACTGATGTATGGAAGCTATTATTTGATGGTTCTTGTACAAAGGATGGAGCAGGGGTTGGGGTAGTACTAATATCACCAGAAAAAAGAAAACATTACACAATCTTGTAAACTTGATTTTGAAGTTACCAATAATGTAGCAGAATATGAGGCTTTCCTTCTAGGACTACAGTTAACCAAAAGTTTAAAGGTACACAACTTGCGTGTTTTCACTGACTCGGAGCTCATTGTAAAACAAATATTTGCCAGACAAAGCATCCTAAGCTTAGATCTTATCAGAATGAGGTTTGGGATTGTATTGAAAATTTTTTTGATGCCTTCAACATAACTTATGTCCCTAGAAATGAAAACATACATGCAGACTCTTTAGCTGTCTCTGCAAGCTCATTTAAGATTCCTGATCAAACCCAAGTGTTATACCAAATACAAGTTAAATACAGGCCATCTATACCAGATAACCAAAAGCATTGGCAGGTGTTTGAGGATGATGAACAACTAAAGTCTTTCCTTCAACTTGTAGGTGAATTTTCTCTTCTACAAATTGATGAAGACAATCTTGATATGCTCAATCCTCAAGCTGCTGATGATTCAGAGTTAAATTCTAAAATTGCAGATCATGACATCATACAATTATCAAACAACTTCATTCCTAAAGGGTTAATTCCTTTAGAGAAATTATTCGATTATAATGATGTCCCTCGAAATCCTCCATCCATTTCTCCTGAAGATGACATTGAAGAAATCAATATTGGAACCCAAGAACAAGTGCAGAACATAAAAATCTCTACGTCTTTAGCCCCAGAAGTTAAAGATGAATATCTTAAGTTACTTAGAAAGTACAAAGATGTTTTTTCTTGGTCTTATGCTGATCTTAAAACTTATGACACATCCCTCATTGAACATAAGATCCCATTAAATACTAAAGCCAAACCTTACCAGCAAAAACTTAGAAGAATTAATCCAGTTCTTCTACCAACTATTGAGAAAGAACTTAAGAAAATGTTAGATGCACATATTATTCTTCCACTGAGATATTCTAATTGGATTGCCAACCTAGTGCCTGTCAGGAAAAAGAATGGTGAAATCAGGCTCTGCGTTGATTTTAGAAACTTGAATAAAGCGTCACTAAAGGATAACTATCCATTACCTAAGATGGATCAATTACTTCAACAGGTTTCTGGAGCTAACAAACTTTCTATGTTATATGGTCTTTATGGTTATAATCAAATTATGGTTGACAAAGAGGATAGGGAAAAGACTGCCTTTACAACACCTTGGGGTACTTTCATGTACGCAAGGATGCCTTTTGGCTTGACAAACGCATGAGATACATTCCAGAGAGCTATGGATATAGATTTTGCAGGCCAGGTAAACAAATCTTGTTATTTATCTTGATGACCTTACAATCTATTCTAATTATGATAAAAAAACATTTAAAACACTTGATGAAGGTTTTTGAAAGATGCAGGAAATTTGGAATATCATTGAATCCAAAGAAGTCTCTATTTGCTATCACTGAAGGTAAATTTCTTGGCCATATAATTTCCAAAGATGGAGTAGTTATTGATCCAAACAGAGTATCAACCATCTAGACATTATCATTACCAAGAAATAAAAAGGAAGTTCAAGCTTTTCTTGGTAAAATCAACTTTTTAAGAAGGTTCATACCCAATTATGCTGAAATTGTGAAAGATATAATTGATATGCTTAAAAAGGGTCATGAAGTTAAATGGATTGTCTCTTCCAGACATGCATTTGATCAAATCAAGAAAGCCATCTCTGAAGCTCCAACTTTGGCCAATCCTGATTATACCAAACCATTCAGTATCTTTTCCTTTGCCTCTGAAACAACCCTTGTTGTTGTTTTATTACAAAAGAATGAAGATTCCCATGACCAACCTATAGCCTTTTTTAGCAAAGTCATGAGGGATGTTGAGCTCAAATATGATATAATTGAAAAGCAGGCTTATGCCCTAGTCCAATCCTTGAAATCTTTTAGGATGTATGTTTTACATTCAACCATTATAGCCTATGTCCCCAATAGTGCTGTTAAAACTATTCTCACTCAACCAGATATTGATGGGAGGAGAGGTAGATGGATCACTCAAATTTTGGAGTTTTATCTAACTATCAAAACCACAAAGCTAGTAAAGGGTCAAGGATTAGCTAAGCTTCTTGTTGAATCCAACTATAAAGTGTTAGGCATCAACTCTATTATGGAAATACTAGGGGAGAATCCACAAGAACCTTCCCAAAATCCAAATGAGAAGAATCCACAAGAACCTTCCCAACACCCTGAAGGAAAGAATCCACAAGAACCTTTACCTTCAAATCATACCATTTCTGTACATATTGATGAGAAATACCTTTTATCAAATTGGTATCAAGATATTGTAAATTTCTTGATTCATTTTGAGTGTCCTACATCATTCTCCAAAAGTCAATGTAAAGCTCTCAAATTGAAAGTAGTCAAGTAATGCATCATAAATGCACATCTATATTGGAAAGACCCACTCAATATCTTGTTATTATGTTTAACAAAAACAAAAACTGAAGGGATCATTGATCAGTTTCATACAGGATTTTCTGGAGGACATTATGCTTGGAGAGAAACCACATATAAAATATTAAGGGAAAGATTTTATTGGCCAACATTGTTTTTGCAAGTTGGAGCAAAGGTTAGAAGTTGTGTCCCTTGTCATATGTTTGCTGGTAAGCAAAAACTAGTAGCTCTCCCACTGATACCAACAATAGTTTCAAAACCTTTTCTCTAATGAGGATTATATTTTATTGGAGAGATTCATCCTACTTCAAGTAATCATCATGGATGGATCCTCACTGAAACAGACTACTTTACTAAATGGTTGGAAGCAATTCCAGTAAGAAATGCTACTGATTCAGTGGTAATCAAATTCATTGAAGAAAACATCTCATCTAGGTTTGGTTTCCCAACCCAGATTGTTACTGACAATGCCGCAACATTTTCCAGTGTTAAAATGATTGAATTTAGCTAGAAATATCATATTCTACTACATCATTCAACTCCATACTATCATCAAGGTGATGGTCTTGTAGAATCATCCAAAAAAATTCTAGTAAAGGTAATCAGAAAAACTTTAGCAGATCATAAAAAGAACTGGGACACTCATCTAATTTATGCAGTCTGGGCAAACAGGATTACTCCAAAGAGATCTACTGGAAAATCTCCCTTTCAGTTAGTTTATGGGAAAGATGCAATTTTCCCTACCAACTTGGCCTTCCTTGTTTTAAAGTTTCTGCAGGATTCAACTGATGAACCTGATGATTTCTCAAGAAGGATAAATCAAATCATTGAACTAAATGAGAACAGAGATGAAGTTCAATACAAATTGAAAAAGTATCAGAATAAGATGAAGAGCCTGTTTGACAGAAGAGCAAGAGAAAGGGACTTCAAGGAGGGTGATCTAGTCCTAAGATGGGATTCCAGAAGAGAAGACAAAGGAAAACATGGAAAGTTTGACAACCTATGGTTTGGACCTCTAGCTATTGCTGAAGTAAAAGGAAACAACACTTTTGTGTTACAAAATTTAGAGGGTCAATATTCCACATATCCTGTTAATGGAAGATTTCTCAAGCATTACATTCAGTACTGAGAAGTTGAAGTAGATTTCAATACTACCATTGTAAAAAGTCCGGTTTATTTTACTTTTTCAACTGTCAGTGTGATTTTTTCACAGCTAAGACTCCATAGCCTGAGGAGAAGGCACATGGATCTGCAGGTTCTCTGCATTCTACAGGAGAAAGCAGTCCCCAATTGGAGCCGATGTTGTAGATTTTTTTTTTATTTTGGTAAGTTAGAAAAAAATGAAAATATATTTAAAAAAATGTTAAGTTAGGATATGGACAAAAAGAATAAAGAAACAAAATGTTAGGAATATTTTGATGAATAGGTCCATATCAAATAAAATGTTAGAATAGATGCCCTAAAAAAGGAAGGCAAAAAATAAAATGTTAGGTTAGAAATAAAAGAAAAAAATATAAATTCTGAAAGTGTGCACGTCCAAATGCCACTACTCTTACTTAATTTTATTTTTTGCAAATAAAAGTTGTGTGCAGATTGTTTAAATGCCACACTAGGTCATACAATTCAATGATACAGTTTAATCATGATTGGATTATATTTAAATTCTTTGTTAATAGGTAGAAAACAAAATTGGCTCAACAGTTTAATATGAGCCAATGGAATCAATAAGGGATGGAAGTAGATTAATAATTAAAAGGAAAATGTTGAGTTTCTAATCTAAATGCACTCAGGTGACTAAGATTGCAAAAATGTTAGGAGAGTTAAGGGTAGGTAGAGAAATGAAATAAAATTATCCTAAGCTTAAAACATTGGATATATGTGCATGTAACCAATGGTTTTAACTAACCATAATTTTCTAAATCCCATGTTATTCGCTAGCTTATCCACTAATTCCCTTCGGACCCCACACCTATCACATCCATCATATTTATTTGAACCCCACCATCACCTTCTGCCTCACTTCATTAAATCCCTTCCATTTTCGTTTCATCCCTTGCATCTCCCTTCGATTTGACGACCAACATTGCTCCTCAGCCCTCCCTGTTGGAAATAATATTGAGAGGGGGGTGAATCAGTATTAGCAAGTCAAAAAATTTTCATTTCCATAATCAAATTCATATACACTACTTAAGTTAATGGAACTTGCGTGTATATGCAACTATGTTTAAGGCAACTAGTGTATATCCTGCAAACTTATGATTCAGTTAATTCATCATATGTTGATCTTTAATCAGTGCATCATAACCATATAAACAGTAACCAGGTGCAGTAAAAACAGAACAGACAATCACACATATAAACACAAGATATAAGGTGCAAACCCAATGTGGATGAAAACCACCTATTGCAATCGTCTCTATCTTCTTTTTAATAAGAAACTTCTTTTTACAATTTTTTTACGGGTGCAGTCTTATACCAGTATGCAGGCTTCTACTTGCAGAAGGCTACAACCTTATCTCGTTCTCTAGCTTCTCCTAGAAGGGAGCTACAACCCCCTAGCTCTTGTACTAGCTGATATGTTTATTAGTACGTAGGTGCCAGCCTACAAAAGGCTACAACCTTCTCTTTTCTTCCAGGGACCACGTTTCATAAATTTTCAGACTGGATCCATCAATAACATCATTCAATCATCAAATATATTTGCATCAACCAATCTCCTTTGCACCAATCACGACTGAATCAATCAATCACTTTGACAACCCTCCAATCTGATCTTTCAGAATGTTGTAACCAGAATACAGTAACCAGAACCCAAGCAAGAACCCAGAACACTGCAATAGCAAACAAAAGCAGCTAAAACATATTTTATGAGGTATACGCTACTTCCATGTGTCTAACCAGTGTGCATATGCGCTTTTCTCAAGGCAAACCTGCGCACATATCTACAAATCAAATTTAAGATGTATACGCTGTTTTGATATGTAGAACCAGTGTGTATACACACCTTTTCTAAAGTGAACCTACGTACAGATCTGTAAATGATGATTTAAATATTACAACAATTCCAGACTTCAGTTATGTCAAGATCATCATATTTACAGACTACAACATGTGCCAGTTATTTAGATAAATGATCAAACCACATAAAGATACTTCACTTCAAGCCTTAAGATCTTGACCCATCATTAGATCTTATCCTTCATCAAGCACTAAGGTTCATCCTTGGTTCAGATCCAGCTATGCACCATAACCAAATAACCTGTATATTAGATCTTTCTCTTCATCAGATATTCAATGGTTGAGTGCCTTTGCCTAATGATCTTCTCCTCCTTTTATAGTCTTGGGCCTTACTCAATACCATGGACCAAAACCACTTAGGACCAATACCTTGGACCATATATCTTGGACCAATACCACGGATCAAAATACCATGGACCAAAATACCATGGACCAAATACCTTGGACCAAAACTTAGTTTTCCAAGATATACACGCATTTCATTCTGTGAAAGTGCATGTGTACGTATGCGCTTCTTTTGGTTTGTTAACCTGCATGTATACGCTACTTTGTCAAGGTGAACCTGCATATACCTCTCTTTCCTCTTTCTGTGAAGTATGATTTGTAAATCGGTGCTGTCAACCTGCTAAATTGTGATCTGTCATCTTAGTGAGTTGCCATCAAGGAAAACACCTGTGTCGTAATGTCAACAATCTCCCCCTTTGGACTTGATGGCAACCCCAATTCACTCTCCCCCTTTGTCATCAAGGGCAAATGGTTATGCTCCCCCTGAGTACATTTTGAATTTTCTGATATGCTGAAGTGTGTTGATTGAGCTCCATGATTGAGTCCATGCTCCCCCTGAATATAAGCAAGGCCTGCAACAAGATGTTCTAAAAGAAGAACATGACTCTACACATACATCATAAATGACCTTGACTCATACATACATCCATCACCAATGACTCATACATACATCCATCTCCCAACCAAGTCGGTATATACCAAGTTTGACTCATCCACCCAACCAAGTGGGGATATACCAATTGTTTATACATGTCAAAACAAGAAAATTACATCATCCATCCCATGCATAGTGGGGTAACAAAATAGGTCGTTTCATGACCTTTGCATTAAAAGATATACATGACATATATAACAAAGACCAAATATCTGAAACAAGACCATGATAGTCATCATCAACTATCATCAGCAGAATATGTCAATCATCATCCAAACCAGCAACCATGTTCTCCCCCTGAACAACTGTGTGAATCTGTACCAAGATCTTCTAAGATAATGCCAACAATGCATTATTAGAAGTATATGCTCCCCCTGAACCTATGCCAGATGATCACTGTCAGATCTGATCATTTCATATAGTAGAAGAGTTATCAAGGCATCATCATCAATCAGATATACATCAAGTTATCAACAACTTATGAGAGCCAACATATTTCCACATGTCATCCACAGACTGTAACCATCATCAAGTAGAGCAAATAATTCACTTAACCATATCAAACCCCTTTCATCCTAAGTCTGGCCCACTTCTTTTCCTCAAACCAACATATACACGACTGTATCCACATAAACCAGCGTATGTACGTGACTACGCTTCATGAAACTCGCGTATAACCACCTTTCTCTGAAACAGATAAGTTTTAACAGTAGGATGATGCATCAACTACTCCCAGCTTCTATTTGAGATATTCAAATGTCTCTCTAGGCAGTGGTTTGGTGAATATATCATCAATCTGTTCTTTGGAGGGAACATACTCCAATTTGACCTTTTGTTCAAGCACTTGTTCACGTAGAAAATGATATTTGATGGGTATGTGCTTGGTGTTGGAATGCATGAATGCATTCTTTGAAATATTGATGGCACTTGTATTATCACATAGAATGGAGATGGGTTGAGTACATGTGATCTGAATGTCTTTGTTGGGACTCATAAATGTCATATTTTCATCCACCTTTTTCTTCACTATTCCTTACATTTCATCATCCCATTAACATTTTATCATATCATTTTCATACATACATTTGGGTTTCACCTTCTTATTTTCCATTTTATTCATTTTTGTATTACAAGTGAATTTATGATTAAATATTAGAAAATATACATATTTTTATATATATCTCAAGAATATGTGAGTTTTGTGATGTGTAGGAAATATGTGAAGAATTAATATCTCCTCCACCATATTAAGAAGATAATTATGCAAGCCTATTCCTAAGGAGAAAATCATGGAGGATTTGGTTGGCATATCTTATCCAAGATATGTGAGAGATTTATGGAGGATTCAAAGGGATCATATTTTGTAATAATGGGAAAGTAGTTAAAAATGCTTGAGAGATTTGTGGGATCATATTTTGTAATAATGGGAAAGTAGATTAGTGGATGATCATTATGAGTTTTTTAGTCATCCCATTGTATAAATAGGAGTACAATCTCCTCCATTTGTAATCTAGAAGTTTTTGTAATCTTAGAATTTTGAAATAAAGGATCATACTCCAATTTTGCTTCTACATCTGAGTCTCCATTGAAGTGGTGTGCTTGTGGAGTTATGGAGGGCCCCCATGGCCTCACTTGCATGCTTATTTGTATATAATTTACTTTATGTTTTTGTTTGATTCCAGCTTTCAAGTTTTATTAAATGTTCTAATATTGGAAGGATCTTATTTGAAGGTGTTCTTGTAAGAGAACCATAAGATCTCATACAATTATTAGATCTAGGTTTATTTCATTTCAACTTTTAATTTCTAATTAGATGATCTAATTTTGGAAGAGAACTTGTAGAATATGTTCTTGTAAGAGAATCATAGATCTCAAACAATTGTTAGATCTAGGCTTGATTAGTTATTGAAAGAGATCTTAATGAATATGTTCCTATAAGGGGACTTTAAGATCTTGGAAAAATTAGGAATCTTTCTAGATCTATATATTTTAGATAAGCACTTCTAAGTTTACCTTCCCGGGTTGACATTAAATTAAACTCTAATTTGCATCCGCATTTTAGACCACACATTTTGGCGTCGTTGCCAGGGAAGTGCAACTAGAAGGATTTAGTAATTATTTCATGCATTTGTTTTAAAGGGCTAATTTGTGGAACTTGATGACAACAGGTTCATAAAGGAGTTCAAAGTTTGGAGCATTCTTTTTTTCATTTTCGCACATACATAATTTAAATTCAGTTTTTTTAAACCCCCCATTTCTCACTAATCCATCTACAGATGAGGGATTTAACAATGCTGAACAGGTACTTCTTGGAGAGCAAGGACAATAACCTTGAGCCAACTCTAAGACAGGATTCTCACATACTTGCAAAACATAATGTAAAATTTTTAAATCTTGATGTGAGCATGTTTGAATTTTTAGTCCATAGATTGCTTCACTGGAAGCATGCTTTTACTTAGAAAATAAAACATCTTTTAAGTTAATGTAGAATAGATTAGAAAAATAAAAATGAGATCTCATTAGAATTCATTAGAAGTCATTATCATTAGAAGTTTTTAGTTTTGTTTTCAAAAAAATAAATCATCATGAATAAATTCAGTGGCACATCTTTGCACTTCTATGTCTTGTTTTTGTATCATGGGTGAGCCAGAAACCTGATTATCGGAAATATTTGTCTTCCGAGAGTCTAAACGCCCCCGTGACATTGTAGAAAGAGTGTAGATAATGCAAGGTTTTGTCGCAGATCTTAATTGTGTTTTATCCATCCACACTAACCTGCATAAATAAAAATAAATCAAGAGATTAGTATGCTCTCTTCCTGCGCTTCGTGCGATCTGGAAGATCAGAAAATCTATTGATTTATTTCAAATAAACATACTATTGCTAGAGAACTAATCTGAAATGCGACAATAAATAATTTTGTGAATGAGAAAAAGATCATCTTAAAATAATTTAGATAAAATCTAGTTTTTTTTCTTTGAATCAGAACGCAACCCCTTAAAAAAGTCAGTTTTCAAAAGTGGTTTGTGGTCGAACCAGGACAAATTTGGAAAAACGAAGACATGGGTTTTTTCCATAATAGAATGAGTTATATAATCCAGAAATCGTTTGCTTAAATTCCTAACGATCTAAGAGGAAATAGTGGTTCTTCGAGACCCTATTTTGGTAACTACCTGAATAAAAACGGTTTTTATAATTAATGTGCAGAGAATTATGGGTTTTGCTGGCAGTGGAGCAGATTTTAAGCTTAAAAAGACATGGTAATTCTTTTCTTTGGGCATTGATTTAAAAAAACGTTGATGAGTTTGGAAACTTCATTTTAGAGTTAGTTTATTTTGAAAATTTTTCTTTATTAGTTTTTAATAAATAAAATTGTGTTGATTTTAGCATTTCAAAAAAAAAAAAAAAACTCAACTTAAATGATAAAAAAAATAATAATTATGTGTTTTTTTTTTTTTTTTTTTTGTTGTTTAAAAAAATAAATAAATAACTAAAAAAAAATCAAAAATCTGTCTTCATTACATTTGATAATTTCTTTTTAAATTTGTTGTTAAAAAAAAAAAAAACATTCACAAAATTCACGCAGATTTGAAAATGAAAAAATGGGATACTTGGAAACAAATTTCGAGGATCAATTTATCAAACATTTGGAGGATTCTATAGATGACCATTATCCTATTTCGATAGCTTCAAGTTGGCATTAGACTCATAACGTCTTTCTGTTGAATGCTTTTATATCACATACTAATATGCAGACCACAACAGATCTTTCTAATGCCAATCTTTTTGCCGAGCATATTTCATCTGACACAAACAAGGAGTATTACTTTTCATGGTTATTTTAAGAATGGATTGATTTTAATATCATGATTAAGTCAATTTCAACACTTTGATTGTCCTTAATATGTTTTATTTGGTATGAAATTTTTGCGTAAGAATCATGAAGGAAATGGCCATTTCTTCTTGAACACACTTATGTTTTCTTTCTGCCAAGTTTTTTTACAGGTTACAGGATAATCAAGTGATCATAAGGAGATTACATTGTGACGACAATTGGTCTTCCAAAGACTACAATTCATGAAAAATTCTACAGACAAATCCAACTCCACAACCACTACCTTGCACCTCCCTTTTTGAAGCATGACATTTCCATATCCATTTTTCACAGCAAGAGTTCATCTTCATACACCATGCATTTCCTTACATCCATTTTTGGACGCTTGAAGGAGCTAATTCTTCACTGCACATATCATGACATTTTCCACTCCACAGCGATCCTTTTGCGTCATGATTACAACT
The DNA here is from genome assembly GCA_031772625.1 of Pinus tabuliformis. NCBI lineage: Eukaryota > Viridiplantae > Streptophyta > Pinopsida > Pinales > Pinaceae > Pinus > Pinus tabuliformis. Next base: position 466,926,865 of record CM062811.1, read on the forward strand.
CCTTGTTTTACAACGATGAATAAAACTCATTCCCTTTCCATGATTACATTGCCTTGTTTTCCTCGCCATGCTGATCCACACTACTTGTCCGTAAGTTCTTTCCATTTATAGTCCTACCAAATCTTTTTGTACAAACTCGCATTGACTGATGTGGGATTCCTTAAGGCCCACCTTTTAACAAGTCTTGCCCCATCAACATTAGCACCTTATCTAGGAAATAGACCAGAGTTCCTTTTGAGTACCTAGAGGCTTGCATGCCTTAATGGCAAGTTCTCTCGCTGACGATCATGGGAATACATCAATGTCCCTTGATCTTCAGATCTTGCAAGTGGCTCGACCTCAACACATCCATTCGCACTTCACAAGATGTACTCGGGTACCTTGGCACTCATTGACATCAATGGTGAGTTGCCTCGCATTGGTTAACGGCATACATCAATGGCCGGTAATCCAATGATTTCTATTCATGCTCGACATCGACACATTCTTTCGCATGATTAGAATTGTACCAAGAATTTTAGTAGCGGGTGAAGACTATATTCTTTTTCATGACTCCCTCAGCAATTACAACAGCATGAATTATGATCTATGAGAGTACCACAATTCCACTTTCAGCATTTAGCTTTTCCATGATTCAGCATCAGCAGTTCAAATTCCTTCATTTCCTAGGATCCAGTAACAACAACATCAGTCACATTTTCCTGATCCAGCAGTAGCTACATTCCTCTTGCATAGTTCATCATTCTTGGGTAAGTAGAGGTATGTTGTTTTCTAATCTTTAATCATGCAATTCCTTATATGCTAACTTGAATATTTTGGAAAATTCCCTCACCATGCTACATTTCCTTTCATGAGCCATGTCAAGTTGCATGAGGACATGCAACCAATTCAGTTGAGGGGGAGAACTATATTCACTTCCATGATTCCATTTCTTCACCACACTACATATTCACTTCCATGATTCCATTTCTTCACCACTATCACTCCAATTTTTTTTCTCATTTACCATTCACCAACATTTATTTTCCAATGATACTTTGTTGCACTTTGCTTCATACGCAATATTGGCATGCTTCATGAATATTACAAAATGGCTTTCTTATGCACATTATGATTTCCAGTGAGTGTGTACATTATTATTGAAGAAAAGAGAACAGAAGATGAAATGAATGTTGTTAACACAAGAACCAACATTCTTTGTATTCATGGTTGTCACACAAGAAACAACCATAAGAAAATGTAAATTGCTACTCATGTCTTTCACATATCCTGGAAACATTCATTATTAAAAGACATCATCATGTAAAGCCAAAGTTCAAGATGTCAAATGTTCTTAAAGAGACCCATGCATGGTTGCATGAGGACATGCAACAAGTTCAGTTGGGGAGGATGTTGGGACTCATAAATGTCATATTTTCATCCACCTTTTTCTTCACTATTCCTTACATTTCATCATCCCATTAACCTTTTATCATATCATTTTCATACATACATTTGTGTTTCACCTTCTTATTTTCCATTTTATTCATTTTTGTATTACAAGTGAATTTATGATTAAATATTAGAAAATATACATATTTTTATATATATCTCAAGAATATGTGAGTTTTGTGATGTGTAGGAAATATGTGAAGAATTAATATCTCCTCCACCATATTAAGAAGATAATTATGCAAGCCTATTCCTAAGGAGAAAATCATGGAGGATTTGGTTGGCATATCTTATCCAAGATATGTGAGAGATTTATGGAGGATTCAAAGGGATCATATTTTGTAATAATGGGAAAGTAGTTAAAAATGCTTGAGAGATTTGTGGGATCATATTTTGTAATAATGGGAAAGTAGATTAGTGGATGATCATTATGAGTTTGTTACTCATCCCATTGTATAAATAGGAGTACAATCTCCTCCATTTGTAATCTAGAAGTTTTTGTAATCTTAGAATTTTGAAATAAAGGATCATACTCCAATTTTGCTTCTACATCTAAGTCTCCATTGAAGTGGTGTGCTTGTGGAGTTATGGAGGGCCACCATGGCCTCACTTGCATGCTTATTTGTATATAATTTACTTTATGTTTTTGTTTGATTCTAGCTTTCAAGTTTTATTAAATGTTCTAATATTGAAAGGATCTTATTTGAAGGTGTTCTTGTAAGAGAACCGTAAGATCTCATACAATTATTAGATCTAGGTTTATTTCATTTCAGCTTTTAATTTCTAATTAGATGATCGAATTTTGGAAGAGATCTTGTAGAATATGTTCTTGTAAGAGAATCATAGATCTCAAACAATTGTTAGATCTAGGCTTGATTAGTTATTGAAAGAGATCTTAATGAATATGTTCCTGTAAGGGGACTTTAAGATCTTGGACAAATTAGGAATCTTTCTAGATCTATATATTTTAGATAAGCACTTCTAAGTTTACCTTCCCGGGTTGACATTAAATTAAACTCTAATTTGAATCCGCATTTTAGACCACACAGTCTTGCAATGTTTGCATTATCCAAAGGAGTTATGTGTAGCAAGATGCAACAACCACATATTCTGCTTCAGCTGTAGATAATGCAATTGAACTTTGTTTCTTGCTGAACCAAGACACTACTCTGGAACCTGTTATCACCCCAAGAAACTCTCCTAGGTTGTATATCGAAGATGCTTGGGAACATTACAAACTTCAACAAAATGTTGGATAAATGGTGGATGAATGAAAGAAATGCTGCATATTCAAGCCAGATAACCACTTCTACTGTGCTTGACCCCAGACATGGGTGAACACCCCCAGACTACAAGGCTTTAGACCATCAATTAATCACAGTTTTGAATAAAATGTGATGATGGAGAAGACTGACCACACCACCAGATGCACAGGACCCTGTGATGGCCGGCTGCAACCAGTTAAAAGGTCTGTGAATCTATTTCCTAATGCACAGATAGGATGATAGCTCTCTGGCATTAAAACAATAGAAACCTGTATGCAAATTCGATGATACAACTAGATCCTAACACAGAGGTGGGATGACAACCCCTCTAATGCTAAACATTAACAGCACATGAATAAATTCAAAACAGGCACAACCTGGAACAAGAAGAAGAAGTGGACAGTGAGCAATTAATAGCAAAAGAAGCTTGCATTAGCTGAAAATGAAGACCAGACGCTGCAGGTGTCACAGCAGTTGCAATCTCTAGAAGTTGAACCTTACAGCAAAATAACACTCATCAACCTATTACATCGTGTTTCTGGGTATATATAGAATATGTTTACAAAACTGCTCTGCTATGCTATGCGTGGAGGTGTCTTAATGGACCACCAACCGCATTTACAATCCGAAATGGGCCTCTGCTGCATACTACTGATTTTAATGGACAAAATCGACCTTTTTAGATAGTTTGATGTCCTTCTCTGGCAGCTGGAGTGAATTATGGATGAAATTCCATGCCTGATAAATGCTCTTCACTGCTCGAGGTCATCCTCTTCGTCCTTAGCCATGCCGCTCTTTAACTGCAGTGGTCGTAGATTGAATGCACTGAGTACAGGTAATTGATCGCTTCGTCCTTCCTCGGCAGCATAGAGCAGTCGAGAGTTAAGGTTTCATGGTGGAAGAATGAGCAGGGCGGGAATAAATCTCAGCCATTGGATTAAATAATCGAACATCAAAGATCGCGTTACGAGGAGCTATCGGGAGACAAGGCAGAAGAGAGTTGTGAGGCGTCGGATCATAAAAATCGACGGCGGAGACTTGGTCAGAGTGGCTATCAGGAGATAGCACAGACAGGCAAACGTGGACCGTCAGATCATATGATGGACGATCAGACAGTTATCGCACGAGGAAGATGATCCATGGTTAGGGAGCGGGGAATCGACGGTTTCGCGGGCGGGCGGTTTCCCCGCACCGCTTTTGGTGTGACAGCGGTTTCCATATCGCGGGGTGCGATACAATCAAATTACGACATGTGGCCGCCAAAAACCATTCCCCCACGGGTTAACACGTGCACAAGTCGCACGATTGAGGGAAGCAACTGTCGTCGATCTGGCGATGGACGGTCAAACGGCAGGGAAACGGATCGATGTTTAATGCGCGAGAAGAGGCACGAAGACCGTTGGATTGGGGTGATCAACGATGGGGATTTTGCGAACGACAAAAGGTTATATGGGCGTGATTACATGAGTTAAGCGCCTAGGGGTTAAAGTAAATAGGTTTATGCGAGGGTTTAGAATAAATTAAGATAGCGCGGGGGTAAGGAAATATGAGTGGGGTGAAAGGGAATACAGGGTTTAAGGGATCAAGCAGGGGCTAAGAGAGTATGAGGAGAACACGAGGAACAAAGTGGTTTCAAGGAAAGAGATACAGAGAACGCAGGGATATGTGGCATGAAGAAACCCGAAAGAGAAGGATGTGAACAACTGCTGCAAGCACTTCTAAAGCATACTGCAACATGGAAACACTGTCTTTGACCCACAACTGTTCAAATTTGTAGCAGAGCTAACATTGGCTCCTTCCGAGGATGAGATCCTCCCTGTGAGGTCTCAAGAACCTGCAGACCAATGCCTTCATACAAAATCAGCTTCAAAAACATTTACCTAGTATTCATTGGGCATGGAGTCAACTAAGCCTACAATAGAAAGCTGTAAAAGAACATGATTACAATCACTAAGGCTTGAAAGCCTTAAATATCATAAATATTCAAAAACTGGCCAACTGATGGGCCTTCAAAATTGTCTCTCCTGCTCTCGGCCCCTTCATTGTAGAGCTGCAAAATATTGATTTGATCCCCTACCTCAGAGAGTTTAGGAGGTTTGACCTTGATGGGTGGATAGGGATCAAATTTCATTTCCCTTCTGTGTGCTCTCCTTGAATGTTCTTTATGTGAGCTTCTGTACACCTGCTGAATAACCATTGTTGCTGTGTACATGTCTGTGTCTTCTTTGGCCTGCACAATAAATATAAATGGTGTACCAATATGTTCATGTGTAGGGGACATAGAAACATTATCTGCTTCTGAATATTTCTTTGAACAATCCTCATACAAGGAGGAGTCCCAAAACTGTGCACCCTCTTCCTCTGTTATCTGATACGCTGCATTTTCAATCTATGTGGAGGCCATCTGAGTAGGTTTCAGAAAATCAAAACTGAGGTGATCAGTCTCAGCCTTGAGAATAGAGCTATTTCCTGCCTCAGTGTTCAAGGGGAAACTTTGAGGGATTGTCTTTTGAGCAGGTAGAGGGGAAAAAGATGATAGGGAGCTTTTCTCTCCCTTCTTTATCACTGGACTGGGAATGATAGCAGGTTGTCTGATTTGCAGATTTGCATAGCCATGTGAAGATGAACTAGCATCGAGCACAGATTCTTGGAGGAAGAAGGGATCTGCTGCTGACTGCCCCTGCTGGTGAACTTATTGTTCTGCAGCTAGAACAATTTACTGAGTAGTTCCTTTAGATAATGCTTCTTCAAAAGCAGCTCTAGTTAGGAAAGGACCACCTTCCAAACCATGGAACTCCTCCTCTTGCTGCACTCCTTCCATGACTATTTTCTATAAAAGGGGCCTCACCCCTTTATCTTCATTTGTAATCTCATTTCTTTGCAAAATCTTCAAATCATTTTCTCCTCTATATGAATTTGAAGTTGAAAAAGAAATGCAACAATGAGCTCCTGCTTCTTCAAAATGTTGCTCAGCCTTTAGCTTGGAAACTTCAGAGGCCAAAAATTCAATCATCCTAGCCAACTCATCTATTTCAGAATCATAGGATAATGAGGATTCACCTCCCTGGCGTCTCTTCTCGGCATCACCTTCAAGTCTCTCTGCAGCAATGATGTTTGCTTCTACTTCAAAGGCTGCAGTTTGCATATCAGCCAAAGAAGTGCATCTTCTTTCTCTTAACAGCAAGCAGAATTGAGAATCGAAGGCATTGGCATAAGTGAGCATGGCAGAAGCAGGGGTGGATCTTATTTCAGCTGGCATTCTGTTATACATAAGGTTGAATCTTATGTTGAAATCAGATAACAGCTCACCATCTTCTCTCTGCAAGTTCCCAAATTCAGTATGATAAAAGAGCAGATCTTTATTATTCCCCCAGTGCTTTAAGAACACATCATCTAGGGCCTCAATGTCTACAATAGACCTAGGTGGTAAATTTCTGAACCATTTTCTAGCCTCCCCTCTAGGCTTTGGACAAAAACCCTCATCCAGACATCCTCTTCATTGATATCTAGGTTATCAGCGTAACTATAAAATGCCTCTAAATGCTCTTCAGCTGTTACTCCTTCTGCACCAGTAAACTTTGGCATAAATTCTTGATAATCTCCAGTAGGCATGGCCTTCAAAGGGGTAGGCAAGACTAAGGGTCCATACCTAGCAGCAACTATTCGTTCTATCTTTGTAAGAGCTTGTTGACCTGCCATGACTAAGGTATATGAAAGGATACTGTCGGATTGAGTGAAATGAATAAATGAAAAGGACAATGGAGACAGAGGAATACAATAGACAACAAGGAATGTTTCTTTCAACTAAGGTCCGAAAGGGAAATGAATGACTAAGGAGCAAAATGAATCTTTGAAGGTGACTGTCACTAATAGAGATACGCGAGACTTTCAAAGGCTTACTTGATCCTGATGCTCCTTACTGCAATATTCTCTTATGTTGAATGATCTTCTCAGGATCAGGCACTGGTCAGCTGTTGATTTCTAAAAATTTCTTCGAGCATACCTCACCAACTGCGCCAGAACTTTAATGTGGAGTTGCCAAATGATGGTCTTCCTCTAGTGGAGTCACCAGATAGATGATTACAACCAGAAACTGTGTCCAAACCTTGTCTATCATCAAAGCTTGAAGATGTGTCATTCTCCCAGGGAAGCTGAGCTTCAATTCTCCTCTCCCCGACGATGGCGCCAATTAATGTCATCACCCCAAGAAACTCTCCTAGGTTGTATATCGGAGATGCTCGGGAACATTACAAACTTCAACAAAATGTTGGATAAATGGTGGATGAATGGAAGAAATGTTTCATATTCAAGCCAGATAACCACTTCTACTGTGCTTGACCCCAGACATGGGTGAACACCCCCAGACTACAAGGCTTTAGACCATCAATTACTCATAGTTTTGAATAAAATGTGATGATGGAGAAGACTGACCACACCAGCAGATACACAGGACCCTGTGATGGCCGGCTGCAACCAGTTAAAAGGTCTATAAATCTATTTCCTAATGCACAGACAGGATGACAGCTCTCTGGCATTAAAACAACAGAAACCTGTATGCAAATTCAATGATACAGCTAGGTCCTAACATAGAGGTGGGATGACAGCCCCTCTAATGCTAAACATTAACAGCACAGGAATAAATGAAAAATATGCACAGCCTGGAACAAGAAGAAGAAGTGGACAGTGAACAATTAACAGCAAAAGAAGCTTGCATTAGCTGAAAATGAAGACCAGACGCTGCAGGTGTCACAATAGTTACAATCTCCCGAAGTTGAACCTTACAGCAAAATAACACTCATCAACCTATTAAATCATGTTTCTGGGTATATATAGAATCTGTTTACAAAACTGCTCTGCTATGCTATGCGCGGAAGTGTCTTAATGGACCACCAACCGCATTTATAATAAAAATGGGCCTCTGCTGCATACTGTTGATTTTAATGGACAAAATCGACCTTTTTAGATAGTCTGATGTCCTTCTCTAGCAGCTGGAGTGAATTATGGATGAAAATCCATGCCTGATAAATGATCTTCACTACTCGAGGTCGTCCTGTTCGTCCTTAGCCATGCTACTCTTTAACTGCGGTGGTCGCAGATTGAATGTGCTGAGTACAGGTAATTGATCGCTTCGTCCTTCCTCGGGCAGCAGGGAGTAGTCGGGAGTTAAGGTTTCATAGTGGAAGAATGAGCAGGCCGGGAATAAATCTCAGCCATTGGATTAAATAATCAGATGACAGAGATCGCATTAGGAGGAGCTATTGGGAGACAAGGCGGAAGAGAGCTGTGAGCCGTCGGATCATAAAAATTGACGGCAGAGACTTGATCAGAGAGGCTATCGGGAGATAGCACGGATAGGCGAACGTGGACTATCAGATCATATGATGGACAATCGGATGGTTATCACACGAGGAAGATGCTTGACGGTTAGGGAGCAGGGAATCAATGGTTTCGCAGGCGGGCGGTTTCCCCGCACCGCTTTCGGCGTGACGGTAGTTTCCGTATCGCAGGGCGCGATACAATAAAATTATGACACGTGGCCGCCCAAAACCATTCCCTCGCGGGTTAATGCGCGTGCAAGTCATACGATCGAGGGAAGCGACTGTCGTCGATCTAGCGATGGACAATCAGACAGTAGGGAAACTGATCGATGTTTAATGCGCGAGAAGAGGCACGAATACCGTTGGATCGGGGCGATCAACAGTGGGGATTTTGCGAACGACGAAAGGTTATATGGGCATGATTACATGAGTTAAGCACCCGGGGGTTAAAGTAAACAGGTTTATGCGAGGGTTTAGAATAAATAAAGATAGCACGGGGGTAAGGAAATATGAGCGGGGTGAAAGGGAATATAGGGTTTAAGGGATCAAGCAGGGGCTAAGAGAGTATGAGGAGAACACGGGGAACAAAGAGGTTTCGGGGAAAGAGATACAGAGAACGCAGGGCTATGTGGCATGAAGAAACCCGAAAGAGAAGGACAAAAACAACTGCTGCAAGCACTTCTAAAGCATACTGCAACATGGCAACGCTGTCTTTGACCCCCAACTGTTCAAATTTGTAGCAGAACTAACAGAACCCATATAGAATGCACCACCACTAGTGCTTTTTCTGTCATCAACACTTCCTACCCAATTTGCATCTATATAGGCATGAAGTGTAAGTTCTGTATCTTTAGGATAACATAAACCAAAATTATGTGTTCCTTGAAGATATTTGAAAATCCTTTTGACTGCCTAAAGGTGTGACTCCTTTGGATTTGATTGGAATGTTCCAACTATTCCTACTGCATGCATGATGTCTGGACTGGTACCTGTTAGATAAAGTAGATTTCCAATCATGGATCTGAAAGTTGGTTGATGTACTGCTACTGATTCATCATTTGAGCTGAGACTGCATCCTATTACCATTGGGGTACATACTGGTTTAGAATCTTCCATGCCTTATTTTTTCAAGATTTGTTTGAGATATTTGGTTTGTGACAGAAAAATAACATCTTTATTTTGTTGAACTTGTAGACCAAGAAAATATGTAAGCTCACCAAGAAGGGACATTTCAAGTTCTTGTTGCATTACTGAAGAAAAATTCTGAGTCATGGATTCTTCATTGCCACGAAAAATGATATCATCAACATACACAACAAGTATTAGCAATTTATTATTGTCAATCTTTGTATATAGATTGTTATCAGCTAATCCTTTTGAAAAACCTTGTTGATGGGTATATTTGTCAAGACGGTAATACCATGCCCTTGGAGCTTGTTTTCGACCATAGAGAGCCTTTCAGAGTCTGCATACAAGTTTTGCATCATTTCCAAGAATGAATCCATCTAGTTGCTCAATATAGACTTCTTCTTTTAAGTCTCCATTAAGAAAGGCAGATTTTATATCCATTTGATATACTTTGAATTTCTGAAAACTAGAAAGAGAAAGGAACATTATTATGGCTTCAAGTCTAGCAACAAGTGCAAAAGCTTCGTCAAAATCTATACCTTCTTGTTGAGCATATCCTTTACAAACAAGTCTGGCCTTTTTTCTAATAACTTCTCCATTTTGATTCAGCTTGTTTTTGAATATCCATTTAGTTCCTACGATATTCTTATCATGAGGTCTAGGAACTAATTCCCAAGTATTATTCTTTTCAATTTGCTCAAGTTCTTCATTCTAGCCTTGACCCAAAATTCATCTTTGCATGCTTCATTTACATTTTGAGGTTCGGTGGAGGATAGCAATGCTAGATAGCTTGAAGCTTCTATAATAGTTCTTCGTGTCTACACACCTGCCTCTTTCTGTCCCAAAATTTGAGTCTCTAGATGATTTTTCTGAACATACCTGGACGAAGTCTTTTCTTCTACCATTATCTCTTCTTCTGGTGCTTCATTGGTTTCTTCTTCAGAATTAGTCTGATTTGATGTGGGAGGATAATCCTCATCTTCTTCATAATCTTCAGTTTTTATTTGCTTTGGATTTTTGCATGCTTCATCAACCACAACATCAATATTTTCAATAATTTTCCTAAGTCTTTTATTATAACATTTATATCCTTTACTTCGGGAAGAGTAACCAAGGAGAATACCTTCATCTGCTCTGGGTTCAAACTTACCAAGTTTTTCATCAGTCTTTTTGATGTAACATTTTCTTTCAAAAACTTTTAAGTATTTTATAGTAGGAGTCTTACCATACCAAAGTTCATGTGGAGTTTGAGTGCTATTTACCCAAACATTTGCTTGATTGAGAATAGTGACGGCAGCGAATGCAGCTTCACCCCAGAAAGTTGCAGGAGTTCCAGACTCATCTAGCATAGCATGAGCCATTTGTTGAACAGTTTTGTTCATCCTTTTTACCACTCCATTTTGCTGAGGAGTCCTTGTAGTGGAGAATTACCTTTTTATTCCATGTTCTTCACAAAAGTCAAAGAATTCATCCGAGGTAAATTCCCCTCCTCAATCAAATCTGAGGCATTTGATTTTGTGATCTGATTCATTTTCAACCAATGATTTGAAGGCTTTGAATTTTTCAAATGCTTCATCTTTATGCTTTATAAGTCCTATCCAACACATTCTGGAAAAATCATCAATGAACAATATAAAGTATTCTTATCCACGAGGTGACCTTTTCCTTGATGGTCCACATAAATATTATGAACAAGTTCAAGAGGCTTACTAAGTGATCCTTCCTTTTCAGGGAAGTGTGACCTGGTTTTCTTACCAAATTGACATGATTTGCATATTGTATTTTCTAGAATGCTAATATGAGGAAGATCATGAACAACCTAGAATCTACATGCTTTTCGTATTTGAGAAAAGCTTAGATGCCCCAATCTTCTATGCCATAGCTAGTGTTCATCATTTTTGCTTATATAGCACTGTTGTTGTCCTCCCTTGAGTATGTACAAGTTGTTTGGAGTTCTTATATCTTTGATCACGGTTTCTCCTGTATCAAGCTCACGAACAACACATCCATTTGATCAAAATATTACTTCATTTCCTTGATCACACATTTGACTGACACTAAATAGGTTATGCTTTAGACCATCAACATACATAACATTCCCAGCTTTAACTTTTTATGTTAAGAGAACAGAGCCTTTACCTTTTATGACAGCAAGAGTGTCATTTCCAAATGAGACCTTCTTTTCCTTTTCTAAGGCATTATATGAATGAAGTTTTTCTTTGTCACCTGTCATGTGTTTTGAGCATCCAATGTTGATGTACCACTGATTTTCTTGTCCTTCTGCATACAAGGATATACCACATCTTTCTGTTTGCGGTTCTTTCTTTCTCCATATTTTGGGATTTAATGGAGTTTGATCCTTCTAAGATGTTTGTCGAAATTTAATCCTGCATTTAGATTCTTCATGACAGAAGTTGTTGCAGATAGAACATTCTATTTCATTTTCAAGAAGAGAAATGTTAGTAGGTCTGTTTCATGATCCCTGTCACATTCCTTTGATTTCTTGCTTCTCTAGTCATGATGATCTTGTAAGCAACACATTGAGTAGCTTTGTGTCCAAAGTTATGACATGAAAAACATTGGCCATTAAAGAAGTTCCTACGATTATCGAATCTACTGACCTAGTGATTGTAGTTTCTATTGATATTCATTCTTGAACCAGATTGAGTATGATTTACTTGAGGTTGGTTGTAGCTTCTGTTCATCCTTGAAGTAAATTGAGCCTGATTTACATGATGATATGCTTTATGCTTTTGCTGACGATTGTCAAATTGTTCACTGCTCTTTGTTACATCAAGATAGCTTTTAGTTGAGGTTGACAGCTTCTGTGCTTGAGATTCTTCTTCAGTATATCCAAGGTCTATCTTTATCAGAGGAGAACGATGCACTTTGATCATTTCATTTAAGGTTTCTAATCCTTTAGCAAATCTAAGATTGAGAGCTTTTTTTTTCTCAATATCCTTTCTTAGACCCACAATTTCACATTCTAGTTTTTCATTGTGTTTTTCTCTTTCAGCAAGTTGGAATGTCAAAGTATCTATAATCATATTCTTTTCTTCTAAGTTACAGATTTTGAGTTTAGAGATTTCTTCATAAAGGTCATCTTCATCTAAAGCATCCAAGAAATCATCATCTTCAAAAGCCATCAGAAGTCTATAGTCATTACCATTTTCAACTTCATCACTAATTGATAAACCATCGCTATCTTCATGTGTATAGTAACTCTTCTTACTTACACTTTGTTGTCTCTTCCATTTTGTTGATTCCTTACCTTTATCAAGCTTATCTTTATGAGGAAATTTGGCAGCATAATGACTGACTCTTCCACAAGCAAAACATTTGAAAGGTAGTTTACCTCTAAATCTTTTGGAACCCTGTTGAAGGTTCTTGACAAAGTTTTCTTCTTCTTGTGCTTCTGAAATATGTCCTGTTTCATTGAGTTCTTCTCTTCCTGAAGCTTTAAATGCGGCTTCTCTCATATCTGATGGAACTCCTTTTCTCATCTCGAAAGCAGTTAAGATTCTGTGCAGCTGTGTCATAGTAATAGTCTGAAGATCCTACTTTTCTTCAATGGCAAATACTTTTGATTCAAACTTAGTAGACAAGGATCTTAAAACATTTTCAACTAAAGTAACTTATTTTATCTCTTCACCCAAATTCTTCATGCAATTAACAATCTCATCTATACGTAAGAAGTAACTAGCTATACTTTCATCATTGTGCATTTTGAGAGTTTCATATTGAATTTTGAGAGTTTGCAGTTTTGCACGTTTTACCTGAGAGTCTCCTTCATAGCTTAGAATGATTTTGTCCCATATTTCTTTGGCGGATTTGAGTTGCATAACTTTGACAAATTATGATTGTGACAGACTTCCCAATAATGTATTGACAGCCTTGGCATTGGTTTCATATTGCTTTTTACCTGCCACATCTGTAGGAATTGTTGATGGAAATGCATATCCTCCTTCCACGATTTCCCAGACATTTGTTCCAAGGGACTCAAGATAGGTTGTGGTTCTTACCTTCCAATAAACGAAGTTTCTTCCATCAAAGATTGGTGGTCTGATGGATCCCTCTCTTTCTTGATTACTCATGATGATGGATCTTCCTTCAAGCGATCAAGCTTCTTTTGAAGGACCTGCTCTAATACCAATTGTTGGAAATAATACTAAGAGGGGGGGTGAATCAGTATTAGCAAGTCAATAATTTTTCATTTCCATAATCAGATTCATATACGCTACTTTAGTTAATGGAACTTGCGTGTATTCACAACTGTTTTTAAGGCAACTAGCGTGTATCCTGCAAACTTATGACTCAGTTAATTCATCATATGTTGATCTTTAATCAGTGCATGAGAACCATATAAACAGTAACCAGGTGCAGTAAAAAAGAACAAGCAATCACACATATGAACACAAGATATAATGTGAAAACCCAATGTGGGTGAAAACCACTTGCTGCAATTGTCTCTATCTTATTTTTAATAAGAAACTTCTTTTTACAATTTTTGTACTGGTGCAGTCTTATACCAATACGCATGCTTCTACCCACAGAAGGCTACAACCTTCTCTCATTCTCCAGCTTCTTCTAGAAGGGAGCTACAACCCCCTAGCTCTTGTACTGGCTGATATGTTTAATAGTACGTAGGTGCCAACCTACAGAAGGCTACAACCATCTCTTTTCTTCCAGGGACCACGTTTCATAAATTTTCAGACTAGATCCATCAATAACATCATTCAATCATCAAATATATCTACATCAACCAATCTCCTTTGCACCAATCACGACTGAATCAATCAATCACTTTGACAAGCCTTCAATCTGATCTTTCAGAATGTTGTAACCAAAATACAGTAACCAAAAGCCAAGCTAGAACCCAGAACACTGCAACAACAAACAAAAGTAGCTAAAACATATTTTATGAGGTATACACTACTTCCATGTGTCTAACTAGCATGCATACGCGCTTTTCTCAAGGCAAACCTACGTACAGATCTGCAAATCAAATTTAATATGTATACGCTATTTTGATATGCAGAACCAACGTGTATACATGCCTTTTCTAAAGTGAACCTATGTACAAATCTGTAAATAATGATTTAAATATTACAACAATTCTAGACTTCAGTTATGCCTAGATCATCATATTTACAGACTACAACATGTGCTAGTTATTAAGATAAATGATCAAACCACATAAAGATACTTCACTTCAAGCCTTAAGATCTTGATCCATCATTAGATCTTATCCTTCATCAAGCGCTAAGGTTCATCCTTGGTTCAGATCCAACTATGCACCATAACCCAATAACATGTATATTAGATCTTTCTCTTCATCAGATATTCAATGCTTGAGTGCCTTTGCCTAATGACCTTCTCCTACTTTTACAGTCTTAGGCCTTAATACCATGGACCAAAAATACTTAGGACCAATACCTTGGACCAAATACCTCCGACCATATATCTTGGACCAATACCATGGATCAAAATACCATGGACCAAAATACCATGGACCAAATACCTTGGACCAAAACTTAGTCTTCCAAGATATACGTGCCTTTCATTCTGTCAAAGTGCGTGTGTACGTATATGCTTCTTTTGGCCTGTTAACCCTTGTATATACGCTAATTTGTTAAGGTGAAACTGCGTATACCTCTCTTTCCTCATTCTGTGAAGTCTGATCTGTAACTCTGTGCTGTTAACCTGTTGAACTGTGATCTATCGTCTGAGTGAGTTTCCATCAAGGACAACACCTGTGTCATAATGCCAACACTCCCTTTCTATCCGAATGTTATCAACGAGGGGGGGTCCGAAGTCGGCAGTTTTAGAAACTGCCCTCCAAAACTACCAACCCCCACTTCTAGTTATTTGGGACTTAAAATCCCAAACTGCTTACCGCCCAAACTCACTCCCAAATGTGGTTTTCTACCTCCTCTATCACCGTCGTTCCCATGTCATTGTCTATGACAAAACCCCATCACTTCTTCTATCCCATCATCCTACATGGACCAATCCTCTACCTATCTGCTCGTTATCCATTTAATTCGCCACACCTACAAATGAATATTCCATCAAATTGTTTCTCAGTCCCGTTGGAGAATTAATACAAATTTAGTCATTGATTAACGAACCCACTCCATTTTATGCCTTATAAACCCTGTTCTTTCATAAAAATCGTTACACAGTGCATTCCTGTAACTCAATTGATCACTGGATACTTGTAGCTTGCAGTCAAAACGACAAGTTCACCATTCAAGCCAATTTTCTGTCCTGTTCACAAGAAAACCAGCATCCAGGTTCACTCAATCTGATTTCAATTACACTGTTTTTCTGTTATCACTGTGTTTCAGCCAAATCCTTCCCATTTTTGTCACTTTCAGTTTGTTATTCAATCAATAGAATGCCTCCTAAGGGAAAGGAAGTTGCAGAAACCCAAAATCCTCTCATTCCTCCTCAAGTTGATTTCCATCATCTTCCCTTGGTTGACAAAGACTGTAAAATCCATGAGTCCTTGTCCGAATTTGATTTGTTTGAAATATATTGTTGGATGGAGGACCAATTTGTTGATCAAACTGACGAAATTGGACTTTGGGACTCTCATCTTCCTCATTACATTTTCCCTCAGGCCCATAGAGCACCTAAATTTGTCTGATAATGCCATGCAGCTTATTACCCCACTCAAAGGGCTATTATTTCACCTACAGGAGAAATCCTGTGCTCCATCAATGCCCAGCCAATTGACCAGATGTTGCAGGCTTCAACTATTGTACCAACCCGTCCTTTTTCTCATGAAAGCCTAATAGAAACCTATTAGAAGCTAGATTTCAACAAAATAGCTCAAACCCTAGAACTTATACTAGCTATAGATAGCCCTCTGCCTAAAAGAAACCCTCATTATGATTCATCTATATTCCTAGATAGAACCAATCAAATTACCACCATTATCTCTTATCTCCTTGGTTACTATTTTGATCAATATGTAGATGAAGCCATCATTGGTTTCTTGGCAATCTTTTATGCTGGTTCCAAACCCACTGTGCTTTTTAAATTTAGTCAATTTCTAGCTGAGGCTATTCATGAACAATTTGTCCAGTTCAATACTAAAGAAGTATTCAAGTATGCTTCAGTACATGTATATCTTTTTATCTATTTTCAAGGAGACACATTTCCATTCACCTTGCAGAAGCTAGATGAAGAGGGGAACCAACAATCAGTTATCTTTTGGAATTCTATGGGAATGAAGGAGAAAGAAGAATTTTCATATAAACAGTTCATAGAATTGTTTGTTCATCCAACCATTAATCTTCTGAGAAGTACTCCAGAACCAAGGATTAGTGATGAAATTGTAAAAGTCTTGCAACTAGTTGATCAAGCCACAACAAGAGATTGGTATCTTTACCAAAATTATATAGAGATCAGAGTCTTTGGTTGTGAGCTTCCACCTTACAAGCTCCCTAAGTACCTACTTATGAGGATTTTTTCATTAGAATATATTAGGTACAGGCTCAATGCAGATGAAGTGCATTTTGTGGCTGCAAAGAAGAAATCACAGTTTAAGCTAAAAGCTCAGGTTGGTCCATTTATCTGTAACACTAGAACATTTAGAGAAGAAGCAAACAAGTTATTGGAAGAGATGAAGTTTGGCCTCAGCTTTACTTGTTCTTATGACCCAATGGGATTGATTTCAAAATTCATAATAGAAAATAAATTTACTCCATATCATCACACAGCCAGGCCTGAGATTGAACAATACAAAAATCTGCTAGAACGGAAAGAAAACACCCTTCAAGAAGCTGAAGAACAGGCAATATCTACTTCAAATATACAGACTCCACTTGCACAAGAAAGGACAACAGCCATACTGGAAGTGAAGAAGGTTATTACAAAGAAAAATCTCATTCTTCAGTTGGAGGAGAAGTGCAGCAGTTTTAATGTCATAGTCCAATATTTTTCTAGGAGGCTAGAACCCTTAACCAGCAAGGGTTTGCCCTCCTTATTTGTGATAAATGATAAGTTAATACCTATTGAATATTATGTCTGCAAGCTTACAGAGATCAAGACCAGTGCAACTTTAGTTTCAAATATAAAGGGTACAGTAACACCAAGGCTTGTGTTGAATGCCCTTCAAGATACCTTTTTCATCCTTAATGAAATAAAACACATATTTTTGGTAAAACCTACTTTTACTAAATATACAGAAATGGATGAGGCTTATAGAAGAGTAACTAAGTTATTTATCCTAGATAATAAACGCTAGGAAAAGTTAACTGATTTACTTGACTGAAAGAAAGATCAACAACATTCAACATTTTGAGGAACAATCATCAACAGGTCAACAACATTCAGAATTTTGAGGAACAATCATAACCAGTTCAACAACAAAATAGTGACAGATCGACTATCAATTCACTTTTCTTGATTTTGTTTTAAGCTATTTTTGTAAATGTGTTTAAGATATTTTCTTAACACTCAATTTTTATAAATAACTCTCTTCATCAAGTTATCAAAGGGGGTACCCTTCATAAGCAATTTTGTAAAAGAATTGATGTACAAGCTATTTATAGATCACTAATAATAAAGCAAAGGATTTTGAATTTGCTTTTATACAGTTTCGTTTTCTTCTGTAAGATTTTCATTTGTTTCATTCATTTTGTTTATTCTTCATATGTTTAAGTTTTACAGAGGTATAAAGTGAGAATAAATGTGTAACAGTGATTCTTAAAATTCCTTTCTGAAGTTATTATCATAAAGAGATTGAGATCCACAACCGTCTGTCTGAAAGGCTCCCTCTAAAACATAAAAATTGTCAGCATCTCATGTAATCTTAAACATAGTTTGTTTAACTTTTGAACATTGGAAAAAGGTTTTCCACTTATGATTATTTATCTTTCTGTCTGAAATCTAAATTAATCATATCTCCTTACAATTCCTTCTACACACTTTATAAATTCAAATCACTGTGTGAAGTTAAAAAGCAGCCCTTTGATTATCTATTAGTACTATCTAAAAGAGTTAATACATCATTCTTACAGTTTGTCTATGTATTGGTCCTCCATAAAAAACCAAAACCAAAACCCCCAAAACAAATATCTTAGATGCTCTGGCATGATCAATTGACCATTATCATCTCAGAGGAACAACAGATCCTTTGATGGTGATTTCCTTGTTGATGATAATTGATGATGATGCCTTGATGCTTCTTGGATTATCTTTTTCAATGGTAAGGACCTTGCTTCAGCGAAAGGGAGATTGCCTTAGAACTTTTTGACGATGATGACAATGTACTTGATCTTGTTTCTCTTGGATGAATAGTCTTCAAGATACTTTGATTTGTTGGTCCCTTCAACTTGAGTAGGGCCTTTATGGTATTTTGAGGATCTCAATACTTCTTCTAGCGTGGACTTCTTCTTTGATCTAGGGGTTTGAGACTTCTTTGTATATCTTGATTTTTCTTTGATGTCCATAGAGATTTGATCCTTGAGTGCTTGTGTATCTCTTTATGAAATTCCCTTTCCTTGATTTGTCACCTTAGCTCTGATACCATGTTGAGAAATCTAGGGCATTGGGATTAGGATATTTCTCTCGAATGATAACTTCTTGTGAATGCTTTTTACGCTAGATTATCATATTTTATTTTCTTAGATTATGATAGTGTTATTATTCATCAAACAACTGCCATAGCATAAATAATAAAGAGATAAGAGACATAGAATGTAGGCGATCAACCAGGGCCAAAACCTCTCCAATGTGAGAGGAAAACCCAAAATGAATTATTCTTATTATAGAGACTTCACTTGATGAATACCAATACCAAGACCCTTGACACATTAACCTCTCCAAGACAAAGTCACAAGATCCTTCTTTACTGCTTATTCTTATTTCCTAAGTAAACACAAGTCAAACTTCCTTTATGCATTGCACTTATCGGCTACCCTGAATTGTTTCTCTCTTTCCACAAACCTGCAATCTGTACTTCTACAATTTCACACGTGGGGAGTGAGGGAGAGAGTTTAGAGATGATTTTCTTCCTTCGATATACTTGAAGACTTCTCTTACTGATCTCAGCTAGCAAGGGAAGTGAATTGGAAACCCTTTTGATGCCTTCTTCAATGAATGATTTGAGACGACTGCAGAAACCCTAGTTTTTTCCACACGTACGAGGAGATTAACCCAAAAAAAAATCCCACAAACCTTCTCTCTCCCTTTCCTTCTTCTCGTTGGTATGAGGTTGCTTCTTCTTGTGATTTCATGCTCCTTTTCTTGCCTTAATACTTGACTGAAATTTTTTCCTTAAGTGAGGCCGAGCTGACCCATTTATAGTGGTATGTGCATCCAAAATAAGTCGACTTCTCCTTGAGACACGACTGGCATGTCTTTCTACATTTTTCCTTCGGCTGACTTCAAGGGGAACTTGTGACATGGTCTTGGAGGGTTAACAAATTTCTAACTTACAATTAATTACATGCCCAAATGGGTCTTACAATCCTTGACATTGACTTTACTGCACTTTATGAATTTATGACCAAACCTAATAGCTGACAATGGGAGCTTCAACTAGAAATAAAATTCCTTGCTCATGAAACCCATGATTCAAACATTACAAAAATAGTTGTATTTTCTTCTTTACATTAATTACATAAAATCATAATTACAAATGTCATTGTGAAGACTGAACCTAGTTACAATTTTCAACAAAATTGGCATGTCTCTTGGACTTCATGATCCTACATGATGATGTGGCCGACCTTGACAATTTGCACGTGTGGGCATAAATTCAAAAATACATTTATGCTTGTCCAAATTTGATGATATTTAGGTCAATTTCAATCCTCTCGAAAATAAGAATTCAATGCAACCATCATATCCATCAAATGAGATGTCCAAATTGGAATTTGGCCCTAGTTGTCCAACAATATTCTCCTCCATTGTTAGATCTTAGTTTCTTGATATTTCTGCATGTCAAGTTTTCATTTCAGCTTTGAATTCTTGGAACTTGTTGAATACCTCATCCTTAGTGTTCAAGAGATATATCTATATCTTGTAGGATAAGTCATCAATAAATGTCACATAGTACAATGATCCACCAAGATATTTCATAGGTATCAAACCATATACATCAGAATGAATCAAGTCCAAAGTTTCCTTAGATCAGTTGTCACTGTTTGGAAATGATTTCTTGATGTTATTCCCAAGAGCACAACTTTTTCATACACCATCATTCTTTATCTGTAGTTCGAGAACCCCTGATACTATTTGACTCAACTCAAGCAATGCTCTAAAATGAAGATGTCCATACCTTTTGTGTCATAACTCACTTGGATATATTTTTTCATGTACCAGTTCTTGATTTGGTTAACTTACAATTCTATACAGCCTTCCATCACAAATCCAAATAACCCTAGCATCATTTATAATAGAATCCTTGGACCAAATCAATACTTTTCCATCCACAAAAACAACTCTATCTCCTTTATCTTCTAAAGAAGAAACAAATCCTCAAGATTTTTTTTCAAACCTGGTACATAACGAACATTTCTGAGATATGCATTGTTACTAGATTCCAACTCTATGGATGCCTTTACAACTACTTTAACTACATAGATTTTATTGTCTCCTAGTTCAACCCTTTGAGAAAAAAAAATTCTATCACGCTTGAAAGATTCTGACGCTCTCCAGTCATGTGCCTGGCTGCTCCACTATCTACCAACCACATGTCATCATCATCTGCAAAGGAACCTGTCAAATAAGAATAGTAAAATAAATCTGTTTCACCTTTGAACTTATTTGGTTTTTCGTCTTCAAAATATACTGTAGAAGCATGATGCTTCCCTTTTCTCTTGTTATTAGCCATATTAGGACAATCTCTCTTGAAATTCTCATATTTTTGGAAACTATTACTTTCAACCTTTGATAAGTCTTTCTCCTTTTTAAAGGGAGAAGATCCCTTTCCCGACTTCTTATGTTGTGGTACAAACTTATTCTTTCCTTTTTTCTTGAAACGAGTTACAAGGGCTTGAACTTCCTCATCTTGACGATCTCTATTCATCAATATTACTTCTTCTTGTGCACAAAATGTCCATAGTTGTCTTCCAACTGCTTATTCTTGCTGCAAAATCATCCCATGATCTAGGAAGACCATTGAGTAATGTAATCACTAGCTCTTGATCAGGAATGGATTCTCCAATTTCTTGGATCTAATATCTTATTTGAGAAATCATTAAAAGGTAAGAAGCCATAGTGTCATCATTAGTCATCCTTGAATTTCAAAGTTCATTCTTCAAGCTCGTTGATTAACCAATGTTCTTGATAGTGTAGAGATTCATTAGGAAATCATACATTTTCTTTGAGGTATAAATTTTTCGATGTAGGGAACCAAATGATACCTAATGGAGTCTACTATAATGATCATAGAATTGATGTTTCCCTCCTTGAAATTTGCTTTTATTGCACCATCTTTTGGTTAAAAAAGCTTTCCTTTCACAATGTCCAAAAACTTATTCTTGGAAAGAAAAATATTTATCCTAACTTTCTGAGCTTTGAAATTAGATGCTCCCTATAGCTTATTTTCACATTTCATGGAAGAATCCATAGAAACCAATCTGTAAGAAGGACTTGAATAAAAATCTCTCTAGGGTTTTGTCAAGATGATCTCAATATTCCTTTCTTCCTTCACCAAAGCTATGATACCATTTTGATTTTCCTAGTGCAATTAGGGTTCTCACAATATTTCTAAAATTATGATAATTAATTTTGATGTACATCTTCTTTTAACTTATTCCAATATATAATTCAACAATTATACTTTAGACATTCAACGATAAAGAATAATGGAACAATTGAGATCACAACACACAAAAGAAGACAAGATTTACCTCGAGAAAACCCAAGAACCTTTTTCAATAAAGAAATTCTTCTTGTTCAATGAGATACACACCTACACCTATGGTCAAATGGTCTTCTCCTCTTAATTCATATGACCCTAACTGATCCTACAATTCACTCTATCTATTTGACCTAGAATTTCGACCCTCTTGCAATAGCTAGTTTCCCCAGAAATTTCGTCCCTGCAATAGTTGCCCCAGTAACCCATAAATTTTGACCCCCTGCAATAGTTTCCCTAGAAAATTGTGAACCATAAGGAGATACTAATCCACACATGTGGGTTTCAAGAGAGAGAGAAAAGAGATATTTCGGCCTCCTTCTTGTCCTTTGTTTGCTTTCTTAGAAACTGTCTTGTGTGAGAGGATGTGAATGCCCAAATGGAGGAGTTCAAGCTCCCTTTACATAGTTGTCTATCTTGGGTGAATGGATGTGTCTCTTGGCTAGGGCCGACTTGATTTGGAGGGAAGTCGAATTGTCACTTTTGGAGCCAAAATTTACATTTCAAAAATTCAAATTTTCAACTTTAAGAAGTTTCAATGGGACTTTGACTAAAAAAAATTTCTTTGACTCAAGCATTTATAAATATGCTTTACAATGATAAATACAATTACGTCAAGTGAAAAAATGTACATTATGAAGAATGACCATAGTTACAAATTCAATAGAGGTGACAGTTACAGGTTGAGTTAGAACAAGTTAGTCTCTAGTGTTGATTGGAGAGAGAACAAGTTAACAACTCCAGTGATGATTGGAAGGAGAGCGAGTAACACTCTCAGTTAACTCACAATCAAAAGTTGAGCTCTAAATTAATCTGGCCCTCCATGCATAAATCAAAGTTTACTTATAAAGATAAGGATGAAGACACAATTCACATAAGTTTTGTGAGATCATTCTTTATTTGTGGGTGCACATTCTTGAGGAGCAAAGTGCGCACAGATTTAGGAAGATAATTGCACTAGATAATATGAGCTAAAGTACACAACTAAATAGGGGCCTAGTGCACTAGAAAATAGGAGGTCTGGTGTGCAAGGAAATAGGCCCAAGTGTGATAGGAAATAGGGTTGCTTGTGCACAAATATTAAGGAGCAGGGATCAAAGGATCTACAGGGCAAGTCGAGGCTAGTTCAACATGAGAACAAGTGTGTTATCAGTGAGACAAATTGCTTTCTAATAGATTCAATTGCTAAAGATCAATCAATAAAATAATATAATAAAGAAAGTAGGTTTTCCCTTTTGGGTTTCTTGGGTAAACAAGTGTGTCAATTTGTGTGATGAATTTTTATCATTAGTGTTTTATTCAACTGCTTATAAGTTGTCAAGAAACTCTTTATCTTGGTGAAAGCAAATTTGGTCTCAATATTTGGTTGTCTTGTTTTAAGTTGTTCATCTAAATATTTTTAGAGTTTCATGGAAATTTAACACGTCAACTTAGTCACACAATGTTGTTCACTATGCAATTGTACTACACCTGTCTCCTACCCGAAGATGTGTGTTTATTTTTCGGTTGTGCCCTCCCATTCATCTCAAGCTTCTACTTTTACCCTTCACATGCACCTCACTAACTAATGCATTGGTTGGGTGGAATGGGCCAATGTTCCCATTCACCTCCTACACATGAAGCTTGATCTACTCTTGACCTAGTTGACGTGCATCTATCGTGTCGAGTCGTTTAACTTGATTGCTTGCTTGTTTTGGCCAATAATGTTGTTCCATAATGTGATTTGTTCATTTGGATGAACGATCCACCTCGTTGTGTGGTTCCACCTTGTCACACTATTCCACTGTGTCAATTATTTTACTGTGTTGATCATTCTACCATGCCGATCCCACGCTTGCATGATGGGGATAACCCCAAATTTGGTTCTTCACTGCGAAATTTTAGATATTGTTTCAATTAATGGTTATTATTTTCCTATTTGTTCAGATTATTTGTCAACTAAAAAATACTTGCGACAAATACTAAATAAAACACAACTGAAACTTCATTGAAAAATAAATAACCATAGGAATTGAGAAAATTATGCACACACACAATAATATGACAATGTTATTTTTGGACAATTGTCCCTAGAAAAACCCCGAAGGGAAAACCAGTGCAGTAAATTAGGGTTTTACTATTATTCAACAATTTGAGAAATTAAAATTGGTTTCCTTTCAATGTAAAACCTTTGGAAAATATTGATCTTCTCTGGAAAAATTATTTTGGAGACTAATTGTCTCCCTCTGCAACTGGATCCTGCATCTCCCAGTAAACTTGCACTCCCTAGCTATTCACATTGCTTGCTTTTGGAAATTCGTGCAACCACTGGGAACCCTTCTCAGCAAGTCGCGTTTCCTCCTGCATTTCTCTAGGCCCACTCGCTCTACCTCTGGGTGATAGATCTGGCTTTGACACTCTAAAATGAGCTGCTCTACCACTCGCACTATCAAAATGGCTACTCACACTTGCTTTTTGCGGCCTCCTTTGTAGATGAATTCGACTTACTTTTCCCATCTCCCTGACACTGGAAAATACTAAGGAAATATCCTCTAGAATCCTCCAAAATCTCTGCTAAAACACCTACCTCTGATGCTTCCCTAGCTTCAACTGCGCCCTTGCTGAATACCTGCAACTTGGTAGTCGAATTGCTCAACCCACAACTATTTCAATTTCCTTTCTCTAAGCCCTTCCACCTTCTCTTATAATCTCTTGTTAGTGTCTCAATGGCTATGATCACATCTCAACCGATTGCTAAGATCATCTTGACTTCATCAATAGAAGTCTCTAGAGAAAATCAAAATTCCTCAATTAATTCACTTTAATCTACCAATTGTCCTAGGTTTGACTTAGGAAATATTTTAATTATGGATAATTAATTTAATTGATGCATCTCCAAGTCTTTTTTGCGAAATGTTTTTTGGGTTTTGGAGATCTCATGTTCCTTAGCCTCTTAGAAATCATAGAGACTAGAACACTTGTCCACTGCTACCATAATCTAACACTCCCTCTTAGCAAGGAAGGTGTTCTCCATTAAACCCATCTACTCTCTGAAGTAGACAAACTTTTCCCTTCCCAAAGCCTTAGTGAGTATATGTGGTAACATGTTGTAGCCGAACTGATCCACACTGCACACAATCTGATTCACTTGCTACAATTTGTAACTAAACCATCTTGTGTTTTTATTATGCTACTTTGATCTTGCATTGCTTATGCCCCTGCGATTCCCCTCCACTACTACAATCACCATAATAGTGAGTCTCGATCTCCCTCTGAATAAGAACTGAGAAATATCCTCAAACAAATCAACTCGGTCTCCTCCCTGTTACTTGCACTCCTTCCTAACTGGACTGTGTAGTACTGGTACTGGGAAACTCATTCTATCTCCAGAAACTCTCTCCAAAACCTCCTGGCTACCTGTACTCTTGCCTGCAACATGCACTGGCTAATTGGACTACATAACACTACCACTGGGGAACTCGTTTTTGCCTCTTTTGATGGAAATATTGGTTTCCCTTTCTGACTGGAATGCTGGAAACCTACTTTGGCTGTAAACCCCTTCCTGAAGTATCTCTGTGGATGGAATTTTGCTTGCACTCTGCAATTGAACAATTCACACTGCCACCCCATTCACACAAAATTCCTATAATTCATGCTTGCAACTAGAAATGTGATCTCTCCTGATCTACTGCATCTCTACAGCTAGATATGCAATTGTTTCCCAAGTATCTGATTGCACCTCACAACTGGCTCTGTAACTGTCTCTCAAGTATCTGACTGCACCTTATTTACCATTCAATCCTCCTACACTCTACTACTTTGGGCTCCTGTAGAAAAGGGATTGGTCCAACTAAGGAATACCATGCTCAACAACTGGATCTGTTCTTCTGATTAGGCTCTCCTTGGCTAGATCTAGACCTCCTTGTTTCTTCTCCCTTAGATCCTTCCTGATCTGGCATATTGGAGTGTCATACTCCTCATGAGGATAATTTTTCAAACATAGAGAATTCATCCTTCAACCTGGCGGAAAAAACCTTGATCTCTGCCAAATTTGTTGTTTGCTTCCCTTTCTTATCCTTCTTCCTTTTCAGACACTGTCTTACGTAGTGACCTTTTGGACATTGGGTTCAATGCTCCCCCTTTGTTTCATGACATGGACTAATCACCTCTCGTGGATCCCAACTCTGGCGATTGTAGTAGATACTAATGCCTGCAAGTTTTTGTCTAATGACAATTGTGATTCCCACAAACCCGTGAAGACATTAAGAAAAATGAAGCACATGTGCAAGGTTTCGATCATTTTTACTAGGAAGGAATATTCTTACTTCTGCAATTTTAGAAGTACCTTTCAGTACAAATTGCTTGTGTAGAAGTTGATATATCATTATGTTCACAAGGCTTGATTTCCACCTTGTAGACTTTGACATGTTTTGGACATCCTGAACTTATACATATATAAATTGTTCTAGTGATAAGTGTAGCTGACCTAGACCTGACATTGCACAAGAAATTACCCTAAAATAAGGCAAATTTGACTGCCTCAAACATTTACATAGAGATCCACAAAATTCCAAGAATTACGACATGCTTGACAAAAGAGATCAAACTTGAATATTAGGCTGCAAGTATTTTAAAATACCTTAGAATGTTATCAATGAATATCACAGAGGTAAATATGGCCTAATTTCTATGCTAGACAAGATAAGACCTTAAAAATATTAGGGATGAGACAAACCATTTAGAATAATGGTAAGAGCAAGGTCACAATATGCCCTTTCAAGAGTTTTGGAATTTCACAGAGATGAAAATGTAATGCCACTTCATAATAGTCCACAACCTATATTGTCGATAGACCTCAGCCTTAATGCCCTCGAGAGGGATACAAATTGAATCCTCAAACTTACAAAAATAATCAAGAAGAACCATTATTCAAACTTGATGCCTTATACATGGATTAAATTACATCATTTTTCTTCCTTCCTCGTTGATTGTTGATATGCCGCAAAGAAAAGGGTATTCAGAACTTTATTCTTCAAAGACTAGAGTGCTAACTACTTATAAATTGTGCCGCAGAGAATGGTTCTCAAAGGCCATAGAGGTAAAGCCTTTTAGGTCTTGATCAAAACGTGATCCTGCCTCAAAATGCTTTACTGAATAGAAGGTTGAACCTGCAATAAAAAATTTATCCCAACAAAACTCCAAATCATAATTAAGAGAGAAAAAAAAAAACAAGCCTTCCATTTGATAAAGTTTCTCTCCATAGGGCCTAGTTTCTAAATTCAAAGCTACAAAATATTATTCATTGAGTTCATTATTTGTAAGGGCTAAATTAATGCCCTTGTATAGTTTTTATCTTGACCGACTAGATGCTTCCAAGAGTCGAATTAACCCTTGAAGGAACATAAATTTTAAATTATTAAATTTTATGGAGCCAATTTCTTGATAAGGCTCTCTGCCTTTAAGGTTAAATTTTAAATTGGAATAAAAACCCCTTGGAAAAATTCAAAGTGATTATTAGATTCTAATTACCTTGAGACCCCAAAAAAAATTCCATTATTTTAATTGATGGAGAGGAACCATACTCCTTGACCATTTGACTTGACCAAAGAGGAACTATCACATCATCGTCCTTTGGGGATTATGCCGACAAGTTGGGGGCTTCAACTTCAAACAGTGTAAATCCCAAAACAAGAGGGCTCTAGTGGCGTGCCACATACCACCAGAATCAACTTGAAGAGAAGAATTCAACAAAGATGATCTAGATTCAAGGCATCATTTTTTTCCAAGTCATTTTGGTCAACAGAAGCGGGGCATATTATGGTGTTGCTTGGGTTGACATCAATGAAAACCATATTTCAACATGAGAAAGCTCACCACATTCGAAGTACTTGACCTTTGACAAATATTTCTTCTTATTGTCTCCCTTTGAGTCTTGTCCCTGGGTGGGACCCTTTGCTTTTACCTTCCCTACAAGAGCAACGTTCTCCTCCTCCTTCTCTACCATTGGTCCCTTGTTGCTACTGTTGGTAGTACCATTGACGAGACTGAGCCTGAGCTCCTCCTGAGTAAATTCACTCCATAGGTGTTCCCAATTTGGTAGCTTGTCCCATCCAATAATTACCTAAATGAACATATGCCATTCCTTGGTAAACCCATTTAAAGTTGTACACACCAATTTGTTCTCTGCTAGCTTCTCTCCAACTGTCGCAAGTTCATCTCTAACACATTGAATCCTAGTGAGATAGGATGTTACGTTCTCACCCTTTTGCATCTTGACCATCCTCAACTTCTCCTTGAGAATCATCTCCCGATTCTCGGAAGGGTCCTAGTGCAACTTGAATATGGCATCCCACATCTCCATCATTGTTCCATTTTCTTCGATGTGTGGAAAGATATGATGTCATACTCTATCAAGGACCATCCTCTTATCCTTGTCCATGCCCTTCTTGTAATCATGTAATAGGATAGGATCTGCTGGTGTAACAACAAATTTTGTCACAATCTCCTTCATACTGTGCTCATCGAATAAGAATAACATCCTAGCCTTCTAGATTCCAAAGTTGGAGGATCCATCCAACCTGTCCTAATCTCTTAGTCCTGTTGCGGCCATTTTCTATGAAAACTGCAAAACTCAAATAAACTGGAGGAATAATGAACTAAGAAATTACCTTCTCCTTTCGAAAAATCCTTCTCCTTTCAATTCACACTCCCCTCTGGATTTTGCAATTCTTCTCTGGGTAACTCACACTTGCCTTCAAAATCTCTTCCTAGAATTCACACTTCTTTCTACTTCTCTCTAGGAAAAAATCACTCTACCTTTGGAACCTATTCCAGCACTGGCACACTAACCTTGAAGAACACTGACTCGATTGGAAATCTCACACAGCCAATTCGCATTGTCTGTTGCGACCTTCTCATGTTGGAAATCACGACCTCCTTTCTTGTCACTGGAATGCTAGAAACCCTCTGAGATTATTTTTGGAAATTCCTGCTACTAAAAACTCTATGTGATTTTATCTTCCTTGCCTTGCCCTAATATTCTACAGCAAAACCATTATGTTGCAAATATTTGCACTAATTTTGTTCTGTGAATCTTTGATATGCTCATCGAAAACCCTTCCCAGTAACCAAACTTCTTGTTGCTACTGCTTTGAGACAATTCACACTTATCTTATGGACTAGATTGGATATCAAACAGTTGCCTCTCTACAATTCACATTTCCTGGGTGGCTTGTGCATATATAGTTTAATGTGCTTCAGATCTCCTTATGAACCAAAAAAATATCGCTTCTAGAGCCCTGATATGGTTTTCTCTAATACCGTGTGAAAATTTAAATACTGTTGCAATTACTCATTATTGCTCGCCTATTTGTTTAGATTATTTGTCAACTACAAAGTATTTACGGAAAATACTGAATAAAAAACAACTGAAACTTTACTGAAAAATAAATAACCACAAGAATTAAGAAAATTATGTACACACACAATAATATGACACCGTTATTTTTGGACAAGTCCCTCAAAAAACTCCAAAGGCAAAACCAATGCAACAAATGAGGGTTTTATTATTATTCAACAATTTGAGAAATTACATCTTATTTCCTTTCACTGGAAGACCTTCACCAAATACTGATCTTCTCTGGAAAAATGATTTGGAGACTAAGTGTCTCCCTCTACAACTGGATATTCCCTCTCCCAACAGATTCACACTCCCTAGCTATTCGCACTGCTTGACTGGAAATGCGCACTTCTTCTCTCTGGAAATTCGTACAACCACTAGTAACCCTTCCCAACAAGTCATCTTGCCTCCTAGACTTCTCTAGGCCCACTCGCTCTACCTCCGGGTGATAGATCTGTATCCAACACTATGAAACGAGATCCTTTGCCTCTCGCATTACCAAAATGGCTAATTGTACTAGTTTTTTGCGACCTCCTTTGCAGATGAATTCAACCTCCTCTTCTTGTCTCCCTAACTCTAGAAAATACTGAGAAAATCTCATGCGAGCTCCTATTCCCAAATATCTATTGAACCCTCGGAATTTGATGCTTCCCTAGCTTCTATTTCTCCCTTGTTGAATACTTGCAACTGGGTAGTCGAACTTCTCAACTCACAACTTATTCGATCGCCCTTCTCCATGCCCTTTGACCTGCTCTTATAATCTCTCGTTGGAGTCTCAACGACCACGATCACATCTCAACCGATAGTTAAGATCATCTTGACTTGGTAAATAGAAGTCTCTAGAAAAAAATAAAACTTCCTCAATTAATTCACATTAATTAACCAATTTTCCTAAGTTAGACTTGGGAAATATTTTAATTATGGCTAATGAATTTAATTGAGGTGTCTCCAAGTCTTTCCTCGCGAAATGTTTTCTGGGTATTGGAGATCGCATGTTCCTTAGCCTCTTAGACATCATAGAGACTAGAACACCTATTTATTGCTACCATAAGCTAACACTCACCCTCACAAACTCTCATATAAGGTCGTAACCAACCGAATGTTTAGCGCATCCATGCCAGGTCACTACATCTGTCATGTCGCAACTCGACATGGCACCCCGAAATAGCCTAATGTGTGGACTGAGTGCCTTGGGTTCTTTTTCTAGTTGGTGGGATTCCATTTAATATCATGGGTCTCTTGGGTGTGCATTGACCTTTGGATTTGTTGCCACACAATCTAGAATGACCCTAGGAGGGGAACCTATGGGACAACAACTAGACCAAATGATAACAATAGAACAAAGACCCATTGAAACCTTAGTCAATGTCCCCTGCTCTTTACAAAATTTCACCGATGGAAGGA
Organism: Pinus tabuliformis; assembly: GCA_031772625.1. Taxonomy (NCBI): domain Eukaryota; kingdom Viridiplantae; phylum Streptophyta; class Pinopsida; order Pinales; family Pinaceae; genus Pinus; species Pinus tabuliformis. The sequence continues at coordinate 466,957,669 of CM062811.1, forward strand.
GTCTTAGTAGGAGGAAATCACTCAAAATGGATATGATGATGACTAATTATGGAGTGATTTCACAAGGTGCATTCAAGGAGAGACTCAATTATGGCTTAGTGGTTCAAAGAAGCTAAAGGCTCTCCAAGAAAGACCTAGGAGGAAAATCTAGACTTAGGGCTTGAGATTGTCAATGATTATGAGTATGCCTAAGGTCAAGACTTACAAGATGAGATAGGACCTCTCAAGAAGTTTTGAAATATGATTGGACACCTTAAATAGGCTTTAAATCTCCTTAAGAGTAGGGCTTACACTAGACCTGGGGTTTTTAGGATATATGTGGGAAGGAATTCCTCCAAAATATTCAATAGGTCAAGGTAAGACAAAGGAAAGGGTCTTTGAGGGTTTATTCCACTAAATACTAAGTTCATATGACCTTCAAGAAAGCCACCTATCCAAGAGATTCAAGCTAGGTTTCCCTTCTATGGTACACCCGGGCATCAAATTTTATGGAGAATCCATTGTGGGAACTCAACCAAATTTTTAGATCCTCTATAGAAAAAATTAAGGAAGAGTTCTATCTAAATGGATTCCAAACATTCCTTCTCTAATAAAATTCGTAGGATTCCCTAGCTAACTGTCTAAAGGAGGGGTCAGAAATTTAGAGGAGAGAAAGGAAAGAGAAAGGAGGGGGTGATCACCACTGTTCATGGACCAGTGCCTACTTCCCTTGGCTATGGAGTCTATGATGCATCAAAATTTTCCAAATTCATCCTCAAGGAGGCTAAAGATGGATTCCTTAGAAACCAAGATTTCACATTTACCCACCCCAGATCTATGGAATTCCATGGAGGAAAAACAAATTTTAATCCACTAGGAACATTCGTCTAATTGTCATACAATGAGTAACATTTGCAATTTACACCTAGGAAATATTTTACAATTATATTCAACAAATTAGGGCACAAAACATTTAGCTAGTTGTAATAATTCCACACATTAGACGTTATTCCAAGAAAAATCTTCAATAAAATAGCACTTACAAGATGAAAAGAGATATATCCAACCATAGATAAAAGAAGTAGCTCCAAGAAAGATAAAAAAATATAGCTTCCAAAGATAGCAAAATGCATCAAAGAGTCCCCAATTCATCCAAGAAAAAAAGTGTAAAATTATTTTTACAAGAGAAGTCCGAGTGATGATGATGAGTTCTCACAATGAGACTTGTCTCTATTTATATGAGTCTATCCTAATTTGATTTAGCCTAATTATCCCCAAAATTTATAAAATAATGTGGTAGATACAAGTCTTGGTGACAATCCCACCAAATAGCTAGTAAAGTAATGAAAATCCCATCCATCTGTAGGCCGAAATGATGACGTCGTGATGAAATGAGGTCATTAGAAAGCCACGTTAGGTCCTTAAAGTGCCAAAATGAGTTGGAGGGCTCCATAAATGATACACAAGGGGATGGCCCCTTGATGTCTATGTAAGTCATCATGTGGTTCTCCAAAGTGGATCAAGGGCATAAATGTTGTTCTCATGGGTCTCCTGGTGAAAGATAAGCTTGCAAACTGCTCCAAATGAGGGCATTGGCAATGGTGCTTTCCCTTCCATGTCTCAAGGGTGAGACAAACCTTCTTTGGGCCTTGGATTACCTGCAAAACCATGTGTACACTGTTAAGTCAACTTGGGGCAATGTTGGCCCAAGTGCATCATCTCACAAATAATGTGGGGCAATGAACAAATTTTTGAAGGTGTTGAGGGTGCTTTTGAGATGAAATAACTCTCTATCACATGACAGAGTCCCATGGATCTCAACGCATCCCCTACAAGTGTCAACATGATCCTTTGGTGGGTTTGGGCCCTAGTTAAGTTGCCCAACCCATGATGGAACCACCTTCCAATTACACATAAGGTGAAATGCATTTCCTCACCATCAAGTACAATAATTCATTAGTCCATCTAAGTGAACCAAGCTTGTTAGCCAAGGGCACAAATGAGACTTCATATTCGGCATCCCTTCCAAATTTGGGGTTTTGAGAATGTAATATTGTTATCTCCCTTGGTAGGAGTGGCTAAGAAACAAATCTATTATGTGTTCCCAACCCTAAAAGGAATGACATGTCTAGGATACATCCTTCAAGTGATAGGGATTATGTGGATAATGATGAGGTGGATTGGGACACAAGGGTATCAAGGTCAAATCCCATGGGTTCAAGGGTGGTAGTGATGAGGGATGTCCACATATGTGGGTGTATAGATGTAGGAGGGAGAAATCATGATACATGAGTTACCCCAATTTTGTTTTTCCACATTTCTTCATTTTCCTTTTTCCTTTTCTTGATTTTTATTTTATTATACTGCTTGGGGCTCCAGGAGATGAGAGCATGCTATGTATGATATAAGCAGTGATTACCCCCTTAAGCTGGGGTTGTTGATCGCTCACCAAGGGTTGGGACATGCATGGGTTCCTTAATGATGTGGGAGGCACTGAAGGGGGCCTTAGGAACATGGGTGATGGACATAATGAAGGGGTAGAGCTCATTCTTAGCTTTTTCTCATGTGCTAATATAGTTTCATGGCCATATTTTGCATTTTGTGATATTATTTTCTTTTGTGTTTGGCCATGATATACTTCTAATTTTTTTCTAACTGCATCAACCTCTGGGGGAATATTCCAGGCCCGACCTAGAAATGTCAACAAGGGGAGGGAGTACAAGTGCCTTGTGGACCCAATGACCATGTGGACCTATATAGGTAAGATGATGGAATAGGGCATTTAATGAGTGGAGGGGAGTGAAAAACATGAAACGGGAAAACAAGACCATGCTACCAAAAGTCAGGTTTATCAAGTAGTGCCCATTCAGAAGTTATAATCCAATAGGGGATATCCCACATGACTAGGATTGAGTATTAGCCCCCATTTCAAGTGAGGGAACAAGAATACATTCAAAACCCTTCCTTCTTCCAAGTCATCCAATAATCTATACCCAATGTGCTCAAGGAAAAACAAGCATAAGCACTTGATTCCAGAATGAAAGACATACCTTTAGTAAAGGATGGAACACCTTCAAACATACACTCTTGATAAATGGGCGAGGGGACATATGACTGGCTCAAGGAGCAGAGATCAACTGGAACAATATATCAGCTACATGGGTGGCTAACAAACTTTAGGGGTGTTACATCCTCTCCCACTCCAAGTCATTATGGCCCTCGATAATTTGATGTTAAAATTCCATGGCCTCAAACTCACAAATCTTATGTGTCCACTTCCATAACAATTCCTTGATATCCCAACCATTCTCTTCCTCTGGAGCATCCTTTCATTGGACGTAGTATTCATGCTACTGATTATTGCCAATCCTTGTGATCTTATGTGATAAGATATCTGTAACATCCATCTCTATTTGATCATCAATTATTGTGTGTGCACATGATGGCTCAACTCTACTTGGGTTATTCATCTCTACTCGACATGGTCTCAATTGAACGACATATAAAGACAAAATGATGAGCTTTCAAGTGAAATGACAACTCCAACCTGTATGCAAGTTACATGATCCTCTCAAGTACATTAAAAGGGATCTCAAACCTCTAAATTAATGACTTTTCCATCCTTGTCGATGGTGTGAATTTCTCCCTTCTCAATCCGATGAGAACCAATTCCCCAACATTGAAATTTATATCACGTCTCTCAGAATTAGCCTATTTTTTCATCTTGTCATTTTCTCTATTCAAGTGCACTTGAGCCAACTCCACTCTTTCCTACCAAATCTTCATGAACCCCAAGGATGATGGACTCCTCCCATGATAACCCTGCATCACCAAATGTGTCATTGTAGGTAGCTTCCCATTGGTTAGCTTGAATGGACTATAACCTTTTGTTGAACTCTTCAACGTGTTATAATTGAATTGTGTTGCATCCAACAAATCTGGCCAATTCATTTGATTAGCTTTCACCAAATGTCTCAAGTAGTCCTCTAATAGATCATTGATGGGTTTTGCCTGCCTGTTTGTCTATGGATGAAATCTAGAACTTTGCAACAATGTCCTATCGACAGGCTTGAACAATGATGTCCAAAACTTCCTAGTGAACCTTGTATTATGATTTGAAACAATGCTCAATGGAAGACCCCAATACTTCATAATGTGTTTGAAAACATCTTTTCCACCTCCTCCTCTCCTCAAGGCACCTTAATCGAAATGAAGATAGCATACTTGGAAAAACAGTCAACCACAACCATAATCCCATTGTACCCCTGCGCCATCAAAAGTTGTTTAATGAAGTTCATTGAAACACTCAACCGTTGTCTCTTTGGAGTTGGTTAGGGCATGTTCTAGTGTTAGGCTTGTATTTTTCACACATGATACAAGTCTGGACATACTCTTCAACTTATGGTCTCATACACACCCAAATGTATCCTCTTTTTGGTAATGCCAGTGCTATTTGTTGTCTTGAGTGGCTAGCCCAAGGTGAGTCATCACAATCCTTCAAGAGTTCCTTTTGAAGACTACTTATCATGGGCACAAATATGCGCTTATAAAAATACAAAAATCTATCACGAATTGCAAACTTCCTTCTCTTTCCTTCCTTCACGTGCTGCATATTGTTTTTCGTAGTTGGATCCACCTATAATCCATCATGAATCCTACTATGCAACTCCTCTAATAATTGAATATAACTCCCATTTGATGTTGGAAAATCCTCATCCTCAAGTGTAAAAATTTGTGTCTTTTTGGTCAAGGCATTTGCCACAATATTAACTCAGCTTGGCCTATATTCAATGGTCATGTCAATCTTTGCCAAGAAATCCTACCAAAGATCCTATTTGGGGGACAACTTGGGATGCATCATGAAGTAGCTAGTTGTAATGTTTATCTATCTTGACCACAAAAGGTTTTCCTAACAAGTAATGCCTCCATACTCATAGACAATGCACAACAACGGTCATCTCTTTCTCATGAATCAGGTATCTTCTCTTCCATTGTGTAACTTCCTGCTCTTGAAAGCTACAGGGTGCCCCTCATATGATAAAAATCCTCTATTGGAAAAATCCAGAGCATTTGTCTATACCTTGAATGATTGCTCAAAGTCTAGCACTTTCAAAACAAGAATAAAGACAATCCTACGTTTTAACTCCTCAAACACATGCATACTCTTCTCTTTCCATTGCCATGTCCTCTTCTTCAACAAGTTTTTGAGGGGTACCACAATCTTGGAATAGCCCTCTACAAATTTATTGTATTAGTTAGCCATTCCTAGAAAGACCCACACAACATGCACATCATGTGGCTCTTCCTAATCCTCAATCGCTCTAACCTTTGCATGATCCATGTGGATACATCCATGACCTATCACATGTACAAGGAATGGTGTCTTCTCCTACACAAAAAGGTACTTTGACTTCTTCAAGTAAAACTGGCGCTCCCTCAATGCCTTAAAGACTTCGGCCAAATGCTTGTTGTGCTCCTCCATGTTCTCGCTATACACAACGATGTCATCTAAATAAAATAAACGAACATGTCTAAAAAGGGATGAAGAATCTTGTTCATTAGTGTGCAAAAAGTAGTTGGGACATTACATAGGCTAAAAGGTAGCACTAAGAACTCAAACTCCCATACCTCCTCACCATGATCATTTTTTCCTCTTCATATTTTACAATTTGAACTTGATAATACCCCCTGTCTTAGGTCCAACTTAGTAAACACTTTGGCCTTCATCAATGTGTCAAAACAATTTGTTGCAAGTGGAAATGTATATCTATTTTTCATCATTTGCTTATTCAAGGCTCTGTAATCAAGGCACATCCTCAACTCCTTTGTGTTCTTCATTTGGAATGGAATTGAAGCACCATGAAGGATGTAAGAAACCTGCATCAACCAACTCTATCGATCGTGAAGGATGTACGGAACCTGCATCAATCAACTTCATCCATGAACATCTCAACTCTAACTCTGTAATCGATAGTAAATAGGAAGCTCTCATCGCTGGTTGCATTCCTGACTCTATCTCTATATGATGGTTAACAGTTCATTGAGGTGGGAGAACTTTCAGGGATTCATTTGGCATCTGATCTTCATACTCATCCAATAGGTTAGAAAGCTCTGACGGAATAGGCATCCCACTCCATCCTCTTCAACCTCTCTAAGCACTACGACTTGTAGTTGCAATCCTAGGCATCGTGTTGTTGTCTTCATGCTCAATGCAGACACAAGTTTCACTTTTCCACTTGGCCTCCATGTTGTTGTGCACACAACACATATCTTCTACTCACCAAAGATAATCAAGTGATCCAACCATAGTGTCGCAACAACTATGTTCCTCTTGGGAAATTCTTGCCCGGGTATCACCTCAAAGTCATCCATATGCAACATCGTGAAATCTATATATACATCAACTCCACCCACCCACCTGTATCTCAATATATGAGGCAATCCCATTGGTTTCTTTTTCTTTGGAGTTCACTACTTTTATCACAACCTTACTTGTTGTATGCCTTTTTTTTCCATTTTCTTGCTTTATTTTTTGTCTTTTCATTTTCTTGCTTTATTTTTTTTTCATTTAATGTAGGTTGTTAGATCCGAAGTAACCAAGATTTCATTTTTAAGTCAAATGTTTAAATTTGTCTGGAAGTTTGTTCTTTGAATTTTTTCCTCCCAGCTACATCCACACGCAGCAATGCCAGTATTCTCATGAGAACCTATTACAAAAAACTTAGAGAGTGTAACTTGTCCTTTCTTTCAGACACACCTTGATGGAATTCTGAAGGTGAAACATATTTCATTCTGGGCATATCGGAAAAATGAGATCAATAGGTGAAATCACAACATGCAACACAGTTATTGGAGTGGAATGTACATACGGTATCTTGTAATTTCAGGTTGGTCTAATGGTATATCTATAATTGCTTGTTGTTGTGAAGGTTAGATCACTCTTGTGACTGAACATCCTACGATCATCCAGTCTTATTCTAACATGTAGTTTCTTGATGGAGCCTAAAGGCTCATTCTACAACTCAGTATGAGGGGATGTGTAAGTATGTCCATCCACACATGTCCCTCTTAAATAAAAATAAATAGAAAAGTAATGTCGCCTATAATTAAAATAAAAATGAATATGTTATGTATTTAAAGTAATTTCATGTAAAATAATTAGAAGTCAAAAAAAAAGTGTGAGTAAGATGTTTAAATCTTATACCTTAATCAAGTATGACCGAGATGTGTAAGTATGTCCGTGCTCAAAGTGGAGTTGGCACATGCCCCTCTTAAAATAAAAATAAAATACACTTTAAATAGAAAAATAAATTTGATTAATGAAAAAAAATGAATATGCTATGCATTTAAAGTAATTTCATATAAAGTAATTAGAAGTAAAAAAAAGTGAGTAAGATGTTTAAACCATTTTAATTTGTGCCCATAAATGTTTGGATGTACATGTTATATAAAATATTTTAATGTCAACTATGTATATATTATATATTGTTTAAAAAACATTGTGTATATATGATAAAAAAATTAATTTTTGAATGCTATATACTTTATATAGTATTCAAAGATGCAATTTAAAGAATGAAAAATTACATATTGTATTTTATAATGTAAATAATTTTGCAAGTGAAGAAATTTGATCCCTCTTGGCTCATGTTAAATTAGATTCATGCTAGATCTATACTAGTATTTTGATAAAATGCATACATAGAGTTGGTAAAAGATAAAAAAACATTTGGTGTGATTGAGATTATGACACACAATTACAATGAGAACCACCACGTGTTCAAATATTCAAGCCAAAACATACTATATAAAAAAATTTGGTTTACAATGGCTCAAATATGCAAAATACAAATATTTTTTCTTTTTTCCCTCATATAGGAATAAAACTCACGGTATACAATGGTTGGTTATTGAGTAAATCGTCCAATTCTAGTTCGTCTTTAAATTCAAAGACCATAAGATTAGAAAAAGGTTAAAAAATATATATATATATATATATATATATATATATATATATATAATACTAAATGGAAAATTTTTGTGTATGTGTATGTGTATGTATATATATATATATATACATATATATATAAAAGTTAGCATTCCCACTCCCAAAAAGGTGGGATTTAAGTTCAATGCCATATTCCATAATATAAAATGGCATATTCAGTGTATGACATCTTTAATTTTGAAAAAACTAATTAAGTGAATTTTATTATATTATTTTTAATTTTGACCCAAAAAACACAAAAGTAAATTTTATTAAATTTCCAAGGAATCACATAAACAATAAATATAAATATTTTTAACTTCAAAAATTATTTTAAATATATGTAATATTAAATGAATATACAAAATATATGTAATATTAAAAAGAATATACAATATTGTTTTTTAAATTTATAAAAAATTGTTTTGTTTATTCAATTTCGTTTTAGTCGAGATTTGAGGAAGCTCGTAATAAGTAATGAAGCTCATAATAAGTAATATCTTTGTCAAAATTTGAAGTGGATATTTTTTTGAGGATTAAGAAAGAATAATGATTTTCAAAAAAGAGCGTTATAGAGATTGCTATAACATAAAAATATAAGTGAAAATAGTTAAATGGATGGAATGAATAATTCAATGCATTATAATATATTAATTTATAACATCATTATTTTATAAGATAATGAAGACATAATTAATTTTAATCACTTTAGATGCGTTTATTTTCTTAATTTTTTTTAAAAGGAAGAATTCAATAGACTTATATAAAAATAGAAGTTGTTTATATATGTTATGGTTTTCTATTCCATTCAAAAACCAAAATATAGTCATATGAGTAATGTGTTACCACATCAAACTATATATGTCATTCTAAACCACTAATAACAATCAAAATACTCTCATGTGAGCACATTGTACATCCAGATGTGCAGGTTCAATATCAAGCAACAAAATACATAAAAATATCAAGGTCTAGACAAAGTCAAAAAGTTCATCATTTGCCCAGTTGCCAATATCCATAGTTGTTATGATATACATGTCCAATCTTGATAAGATATAGATAACCAGGTCAATATTCCATATAAAGTTTTAGAATATTTTTCAACTATTGTACCATGATCATATGAGAGTAACATCGAAAACCTGACCCACTGATACATAAAAGTAAGCCCTTCCAACATTCACAATAAAACTGGAACAATACCAAAGTTGATGAATATCAAGCAAAATGAATTATCCCAGTACCCTGGATATTGAAGTTTACATATCTGCTGTAATGTATCTCACCAATTGTATGATTGAGTCCCACTTTGGGCAAGGTATCTGCAATATCATTCAGTTCCCTATGGATATGAGTAAAAGTCACCAACTGAAATAAATTAGTCATCTACTGAATCCTCTGAAGCTAATTGATAAACAACAGAGGGTTGAATATAGTCCTCTTTGAAAACCACTCGACCACCACCTTCAAATCTTCAAAAACATCTAGTGTGTCAATGCAAAGCCAATTAGCACATAACAAGGTGCCCCATAAAGCGAGAACTTCAGCTTGTGTATTAGTACCAGTACCCCCATTCCAGCTGAATCGATAATGAATTTCTGCGTTGATGATAAGGAAGGCGCCACACATACAGACCCTGTCTTTAGAAACCCCATAAAAATAGGACAACAAGAACCTATATCCAATGTATAAAGGAAGAAAAGTCTTCATGGAACCTTGTGAAATCATGGAGCCAAAATCCTTATAATAGGAAACAACCCGAATGCATGTGCCAATAATATTTGGAGGGAAATTTTAGAAAATAAATAGGTTCTTGTTTCTCCAAATTCCCCAAATGATGTATAATGGAAGAGAATAATATATCTTATAACCAAAAATCCATTCCATGAAACATGTTTCGAGGGATGTAGTGTTCCATGTGGCATTGATATATTTAATATGATTAAGACACCCAACCAAATGGATTGTGCAAATGAACACTTTAGAAAGAGGTATTTCACATTCTTCAATTCACATCCACATTAAATCCATCTACTTGGTCCGCAAAAACCCCTATGACACAGATTGTCCCACATCAACACCTTGTTTCACCATGCCAACTAGCCAAAACATTTTAGTTTTAAGGGAATCTGACAACTCCAAATATTGCAGAACCATATGTAGGTTGTTGAGTTTGGAGGTTAAGGTGTGATAAACAATAGGCTTCTACCACCAAGAGATGTCCACTGCATGAAATACTTCCACATGAGTAAATATCAACTTTATCACTGAGTGTGATTCCAACAAGAGCAATATTTATTAAATACCTATCCCAATAATGAGCCATCTCACCAATAAGGCCTAGTGCCTATGAGCTATTCTAGACCGAAAGAGGAACACTATAATTTGAACATATCTAATTCAAAATATAAACCCCATGATTATGCATATGCCAAAGTGGAGTTGGAAACACATGATCAGCATTGAAACCACATATATAGTCAAGGCCAATTTCAATCCCTGTACCATCCCCAACTTGCCACTTAATATTGCTAAACATCCATCGTTTGACCACCATCAAACTCTCCCAAATATATGAAACCCCACATGGAGATCGGGTTCCACCCTTAATCGAAGTCACCATCGGCTGATTCTTCATATATTTCTTTTTAACAATCCGATGCTCAATGCCTTCTCTAGTGAGAGCCTGCCATAAACTCTTCATCAATAATGCCCAACCGAATTTTTCTAGGTCCTTTACACTCCAAACCCCATATTCTTTTTGAGCGATAATACATCCAAACAAACCAAATGGTATTTTTGAGCATATATAGTGACTGCCCATATGAACTTAGATATTATTGAATTGATTCTGTTGATAATGAAGTTGGGAAGCAAATATAAATGGAGTCAATATACCACAATGCCTTGTAATCCCCCTGTACCAGCAATGTCAACCACCCATAGTAAGTCATCTATGAGACCAAGTGAGAAATTTGTGTTCAAATTTATCACTAAGTGAGTACCAAAATTTGAATATGTAAATATTGGGTTTGAGAAAAAGATCAAGGTACTTAAAATCTTGATCCAAAGTTGTTGACTCCACCTGAAATATATCAACAATCTCCAAACATTGTGTTGATTCAAACGAAGATGAGATCAATAAGGATTTAACTGAGTTCATAAATAATCTATATTCCTCACCAAATAATTTGATGATCCATTGTAGTGTTTGCCAATCCAACATCGAAAGTTTACCAAAGAAATGGACATCATTTATAAATATTAGATGTGTGATATGAATATTTCTAGTAAGCCCCACACCCTTGAATGTACCAAGGTGTTGTACATCCATGATTAATTTTCTCATGCCACCAATACAAAGTAGGAAGATAATAGGTGAGATCACATCCCTATCGAAGGCCCTGAGTGGCCTTAAAAAAAAGTGGATGACACTCCATTGATTAAAACTGTGAAGTTTGCAGATGACACAAGCCATGATCCAATTAACAATCAGAGCCAATATACCATTCTTATGTAATATCGTTTATAGGAAAGAACAGTCGACACAGTCAAATTCCTTATGTAAATCAAGTTTCAATAGCACAACCTCTTTATTTTTAATCTTGATAGAGTGTAAACACTCCTGCACTATAGCCACTGCATCTTGAATCTAGTGATGTTGTAGAAAACCAAAATGTTTCAGCCCAAACTATTTTAGACTGAGTGGGTTTAATCCTGTTTGCAATGATCTTAGATATCATTTTATTGTGTTGCACAAGGAAATAGGTTGGTAGTCCATAAAAGAAGTAGCATTTGATAATTTGGAAATTAAAGTAATAAAGATGGAATTCAAAGCACCAGATATATAACATGAATTTCTTGTTTCTTCAGCCACAACTAATAAATCCTATCCCATAATGTCAACGAAATGTAGAAATAATTCAACCGACTAGTCGTCTGGTCCAAGGATTTTATCTTTGGCAAAGGACTTAAGAACAACCACCAAATCATCCATAGAAATCAGTATGTCTAATGATGCATTGGCCTCTGCATCAAACATAATCGGATAGGAATTTATGACATTCAATTGTATTTTTATATTCATCCCATCTTTGGCCTTATATTTCCTACCAAAGTGTCGAACAACCTCTAAGTGAAGTTCCTTAATTGAGGTAATAGATTTACCCTTAGAATCTTGCGACTCCTAGATAGTGTTTTCATGCCTTCTCTTGGATGCATAGTTGTGGAAAAACCTTGTGTTTTTGTCACCTCCAACAATCCAAATGGCCCTACTTTTAAGCCACCATTCCTCCTCTTGATGCATATATATCTCCCTCTTACGCCCTTCCAAATCCATAGCTAAATATTTATGTGATACTGAAAAATAATCAGGGTGAGTCGAATCTGTCAATGTCATTAATTGATCCTCTATCTTGATAAGGTCCTCTATATTTTTCTTTTTTTTGTGTTCTTTCCCATAGTATAACCTCCATCTTGAGCTCCCTTAGTTTATGACAAATCAAATCCATTTTGTATCCCTATTTTCCAACATAAATAACCCACTTAGATCTCACTAGATCCATGAAAGCCTTGTTTTCAAGCCATGTGTGATTAAATTTAAAGGGTAGCCCCATCCACTCCCAATCACTATGGCAATGTAGGATAATAGCTTCATGGTAAGATAAACCCACAGAAATAACCCATGAATGAAATAAACCTTTCTCTTCCACCAAATTCTCATGGATTTAAAAATGATCCAACCATTTAGCGATGACATAAAGGCCAGATCGACCTTTTCTTCAGGTTGGTCTGAGGGGAACCGACACAATGTTCACTAGGTGATTAGTATCAAATAAGTATTTGAAATATATTTCAAGACGATCCTGCCTACACCGAGCACCCCACTAAGAATCATGTCACTAGCTAGGATTAATAAGCTAATTTTCAAAATGCTACATCCATCCATGTGTGATTAAATTTAAGGGGTAGCCTCATCCACTCCTCATCACTACACCAATGTAGGATAATAACTTCATGGTTAGATAACCTCGTAACAATAACCATGAATGAAGTAAACCCTGCTCTTCCACTAGATTCTCATGGATAGAAAAACGATCCAGTTGTTTGGTGATGGCATCCAGGCCAGAGTGAATGTTACTCCAAGTTGGTATGAGGGGCATTGACATAATGTCCACTTGGTGATTAGTAGTAAATAAGTCTTTGAAATATCTTTCAAGATGGTCTGTCTACACCGAGCACCCCACTTTTAGTTGCAGTCATAGTAAGATTCATGTCACTAGCTAGGATTAATGAGCCAATTTTCAAACTACTGCATCTATCCATGCGATCTCATAAGCTCTGCCATGCTGAATATGGAGCATAAATGTTTAATATATGAAATTGATGCTTAAAACTTCTGGTGAAGCCCTATAGAAAAATTCCTACAAAAGATTGATATGCCAAGAAATCAACAATGCGTGAATCCCAAATCAAAGATAATCCCCCATATTGTCCATAAGCATATAGTGCACAAACCCACCATCCAAGAAATATCTTTAAGAAAATTGGTCGGGTATTATGAGCAACCATCATAGTTTCTTGTAATAGTATGATCAAGGGCAATTGAGTCCCAATCAAATGCCTTAAGGCAAGAAATTTCAAGGCTACCTTCAACCTCCTAATGTTAAGAGATAATATCTTCATATGGGATACATTTCCTCAGGCATATAGTCTCTAAGAGCCTGCATGGGAGAAGTATTACAGGAATGGATCGAGCAACGGGGACGTCCAATGAGTTGTTGTGTAAACCAGGAGTATTAATATCAGGTGACAAGACCGACTTCATTATGGCCTGCCTCTTCTTTCTAATAGTGACATTACATGGATAGTTAGGACTAACAAGGATAACATCCCCGATGGAATGTTTAGAATGAATGGACAAACTTTCTAGGTCAATTGTTAGGTTGAGACACAACAACTCGTGTCAAAAAGAGGATCCGGAAAAGAACCAAATCAAATAACAGGAGAATGTAGCAGAAAATAAGAATTAGTCCCCCCTGGTGTGGAGGTACCAATCCCCCATGTTGAACAACATCCACCGATATAGCAGGACATTCAGGTGGATGAGGAGGGTAGGAGAGAATAAATGATATCCCATCAAAACCAACACATATAATGGATTAGCAAATGAAGGTGAAGAATTGCAATCACACCACAACACTTCCCAAGTATTTGAAATAGGACAAACAGAGACAAAATATGAAGGAACATCTGAAGGATGAGATATAGAATTTCCATTTCATGAAATAGAGGAAAAATCCTTAACTGACTCCTCAACCCCATTGATTCCAAAATTAATAAGAATATTTGATACGATAGGAAGAGATATAGATTTTCCATCCAATGAAGTAGATGCTAAATTCTTGACTGACTCTTCTACCAATTCAAATCCAGAATTAATAGGAATATAAGGTACAATAGGAAGAGAACCACGAGTTTTACCTTATCATTTAGGAAGAGTGAACTTAATCCCTTTTATGGAAGAAAAAACAATATATATAGCTCTTCCCTTCCACAACAGCCGAGGTGGCAGTGGCTAATGACTAGGTTTTCTATTAAAGCCAAAATGACGAGGACAAGTCACCAATAGATGTCTGGTCTCATGGAATACCAAGCATCTAAATGGAATTCCCCACAAATTAATGCACTAAAGAATGTTATATCTACCCCAACATAAATCTAATGCAATAGGTAGATCACCAACAAAGTCTACTTCCACCAGGATCTAAGCGATCCTTTTATCCAATCCCCATGGACTATGTTCCTCTAAATAAGAGAATTTGTTGATGGAGTTCCCAATGTCAACTAATGTTGGTTGTGACCAAAATTCAAGTGGGAGTCCAAGAATCTTGGCCCATAAAATTTTTACGAGGAACCTCCTTAAAAGGGTCGAAACCCAAATGTCAAGGCTGGAGAGAAAGAAAACTACGACCCACAACCCAGGCAGAAGCCAAAATATTCACCACATCATTTAGATGTAGAAAATGGAAGAAAAACCAGTGGTTGAAGAGGATATTGATCTTCAATGCATAATTTATGACTGGATTCCACTGCGACTCCATCTAATCCTTCATATTATAACCATCCATCCTCGAATAGATCTAATGACTGATCAAAGCCCGTTGTTGCAAGCCTACTACATGGTCCCAAAATACATCAATGCCAAACATGAGTCTATGAATCTCTCCCACTTCTTTTACTTGTTTATCTGTGTGAATGCCTAGAAGGTGGCCAAAAGGGAGGACCTGAAGGACTGTCAACCCGAATTGATAGATCAAGAATGGTAGAGTGAGCCCCCACATTGGGTGAATGAACAGATCTCAGATTAATAAACAATGGTCACAATAATTGATGTTCTACTTCCATGGCTCCATGGAAAATAGCCACATCATCAGGAGAGGCAGGATCATGCATGCCGCAGGCATCCGCCCATCCATCCACAAAGCCAGGTGACCCCATCCAATTTGTATTGATATCACCACCAATAAAGAAAAAATAGAGAAAATCCATCTGGAAAAGTTGTGTCCAAAAACCAAATTAGATTACACATCCAAATGAAAATGGAAAGAAGTGATCTAATGAAATACCAAAGTCCATGTCAGCGAAACCCCAAGAAAACCAAATGAATTGTGGATAGGTTGTGCAATCCACAGATGTAGGCATATGAAGATGTCCAAAAAAATAACCACACCACCAATTGTTACAATGAATGTCCCAAGCAGAAGCAAGGTTCAAAATTGAACACATCACAATCCTTCAAGAGGGGTCTAACACGTCCTAGAAGTGTGAAGCTAAAATTAAGCATAAAAAAATGTTAATTTGTATCTATATTGGTTTTAAAAAAAAATCACAAAATTCCTTGTAAAGGGATGCAACTTGTCAAATACATATTATAGAATCTAAAGTATCAACATGAATGGTAAGATTCATACCATGTTGTAGATATAATAACCTTTCCTATTGATGGTTTACTCCAATTTATGAAAGTTCCAACCATCGTGGATTCAAAGTGGGTTATAATATCCATGCTATCTTGCACAATGCATCACGAATCTACCAAAGTATGCAACCAACATTTCTATAACAACCCTTGTGAAAATTCCTTGTAAAAATATATAAATACCACAGATGATGGGACACGTATTCCAAGCTAAATGGTGGGCAAGACATCCTAGGGGGTGTTCATTTGGTTGTTTATGGCTAAGGAAATTGGGAAAGGAATTAAAGAGGTAAAAAGGTATTTTGCCACAATTATTTATGAAAATAATGGAAATTAGGAGAAAAGGAAGGTGAAAGGTCACAGGTTGTATGCGAAGAGGAAATTGAAGGAAAATAATGGAAAATGAAGAAAATAGAGGTCTCATTAATAAAAAGGCTTATGAGGATCAGTGGGTAGGACTTGGTTAGTTTAGATTTGGAGCTCTCTCATTATTCTCTCTCTCTCTCTCATACTCTTGGATACTTAGAGTTTTCTTGGAGCACTTTGGAATTGGAGCAAGAAAGGCAAATAAGGCAAGAGGAAGCAAAGATCAAGCAGGGAAAGGCAAGAGCAAGCAACTACAACAGGGTTCATTACACGTATCAAGTTGCATGTGTATTTTCCTTGCTAGATTTGGAATGAATGGGATTGCATGTGTTTATTTTTTACCATGGCATGGGTTTTGATGGCATGACCATATTTTTAGCCTAGCCTTGCCATTTCTTGATAGCTTTGATGAGATGGGTTCTCTCATGCGGTTTATGGGGATGGTCGGATTGGATTCGAAGCTGAGTGGGGTGGATATCCAAATTTACAAACACATGGTGGTAGTGGTCCCTGACTCAGACTAAGGATGCATGAAGCCACTGGCCTAGTAACCCCTTAACTAGACTGTGGGTTGAGGTAGAGCCAGATTGTGTGCCTCGGTGGGCCTAGGAATCCTTTCCAGTGAATGGCGAGATATATGGTAAAGCCAAGAGTTGGATTTTCTCTCCGTTGGGCCTAGTGATTCCAGGATGGAATGCATGGTAAAGCCTAAGAGACTAGGAGGCACTCAAATTCCTCACGGTGTAGGCAGAGAACTCCGGTGGCATCCACATTGATTGGTGTTTTTGATGTGTTTTATGCATCCCACATTCATGCTTGGAATATGGCACAGGGGTGATTGGCTAAAGAGAAACTTGCCTAGCCAATCTATGGTCGGGTGGAACATGGTAGTCCCATCACCTGTTGGTTCATTGCATTTATTAATGAGAAATTCATTCCCTTG
Organism: Pinus tabuliformis; assembly: GCA_031772625.1. NCBI lineage: Eukaryota > Viridiplantae > Streptophyta > Pinopsida > Pinales > Pinaceae > Pinus > Pinus tabuliformis. The sequence continues at coordinate 466,974,925 of CM062811.1, forward strand.
ATTTTCATGTGAAAATGTACTGATATATATATGGATTTTGATGGTTGATATGTCTATTGTATTTATGTTCCTATTATGTTGGTTATATGTAAATTTTATTGCAGCAGCTATGTTTGGCTCCCATCATGTTTTTACTTGTGTTTGAATGGATATTGTATTTATGACCTAATAAGTGATAAGGCAGCAAAAGATATGAGGAAACAATGGTTCATAGAAATTTCCAAATAAGTATGAGATCCCTACTCTTAATTTTGTTATTTACACCTGTAGGTTACATGTTGATGATATGTTTGATGAAATGAATGTCATGGCTAGTAGGGATCTAGTTATAATTTTGTTCATATTATTGCTTTTATATCCTTACCAATTCTAAATGATCATTCCATTATGGGCAGTATCCCGGGCTATGGGCCGAAAAAGGTAGCTCAAATCCCAGAATGTTAGCATTAGTTCTGAGACTAACTCACCTGGGCAGTGTCTGGGGACTGTTATAAGCACTCTGCCAGTGTCTGGGGAGTGTTAGTCCTGAAACTAACTCGCCTGCGCAGTGTCTAGGGAGCATTACCCTGCCCTAAGTTTTATCAAACAACAGTAGGACCTAGGGACAGGCAGTCTGAGTAGCTGACCTGTCTTTTGAAGGTTATGTAAATGATGTTGGATGATTGTGTCTGAGGTTCCGTAGATTTCCATTTCATTAAATTCAACAAAGGAGGTTGAATCTTTCCATAGTGGCATCTTGTCGCATGTTTACCCCGGCTAGCTGGTTGCTTGGGTAGATGTGGGAGAAGGGTGTTATAGAGTGGTATCGGAGCATAATTCAAGTCTCGAACTGGATGGGTTGAAGGTGTTGGTCGTGCATGCATGTCAGTTGCATGTGTGTCTTTTATACTTGCATTTCATGTGCTTGTTGCATTGGCTTGATGATTGATTATGGTTGTAGTATGGTTGTTATGGAGACTTCGATGTTGATTTCATGAAATGTATTGGTCATGATCATGTGACTGACTTTGTATGAATTATATGTCGCTTAGATGTTGATTTCATGATACCTACTTACATCCTTGTATGTTAGGTTAAATTCTTGAATGTTTTGGATTACATGTATCAGTCTCGTAGGTTGATTACAAGATTTGATCGCTTATGTTCGACTACATGAGTTTATGCATAGGTGTAGTTGATTTTGCATTGCTTATGCATACTGATTGTTGCATGTGGAAATGTTACAATGGAGTTATGATTGTTGTCATGCATGAGGTCATGGTTTGTGTAGTTGATATGATCATGCATTGATGACTGGACTCTAGCTAGAATGGTGTGTATATGGTTTTTCACTCATGTGTTATAGGTCTATATGCAGTTGTTATGCATGTATGGTGTTAGTTATAGTTATGCATGAATAGTAGGTCAAACATGCCTTGTAAAGTCATTTTATGTAATTTAGGTCATCATGATGCTATTGGTTGTTATGATGGTAATGTGTTGGCTGAGATAGAGCAGGAGACGCAAATCATCATAATGATGTTGCAACATTGGACTTTGGGGTAAGAGCAGATCGTCATACAGATATTGTATGTTCGGCATGCAAGTATGTAAGTTAAGGATTTTTATATGCATTAGGTTTATGTACATATCTTTTGATGTTATGGTTACATTCATGATAGATGTTACTTGATTAGCATAGTTATAAGCACATGGGTCAGATAGTCAAGAATGATAGTAGCTTGTGGTTGTATGCATTGCTTCTGTTATTTATGTTAGGTAAATTGATGATTAGGTTATATGTTGTTGATGAGCATGATATATAGCTTATTGTCGTTATGTGCTATTAACTTGATGATTAGAGTTATTTCATTGAGATCTTAATGTCGTAATTTGGATTGGTCATATGTGTGATGGTTATGTTCATTGCATTGAAGATCTTGATGTTATATGTATTGTGTTAACCTGGTTTGACCTATGAAGATGGTTATGGTTGTGAATCTCAGGTATGAGTTGACATATTTGTGATATGGTGTCGTACTAATCTAGACTGATCATACATATGTGATTATTATGCATGAACGGTAGATGCTTATGATCTTATAACATGAACATGTTATTTAGTTATTGTTATGGATATCCTGATTTATGTTGACATGTTGTAACGTTATATCTCGCTAACTAGATTGATTATGCAGACAAGATAGCCTCCCTTGAGGTACACTAAGGTATGGTTTTTCTTATGTATTATACTTGGTGTTTCATAGTTGATTATGTCGTCTATTTGGTATTTAAGTGTTTGGTGCCTATTATGTCATCTAATTGATTTATTTAACATGGTATGTTTGCAAGTGAATTGAATGATTGATGAATTGCTTAATATGAGTATGTGTTCAAATGATTTTGTTTCAAGATGATTGTACTAACATGTATGTGTTGATACAATTGATATGTACTTGAATGTAGGTAATAGTTGTACTATTATGACTGATGACTATGAGTTGACTATGGATTATGACATGTTTGTTAGTCTTGGTAATGGTTGATTTCAAATTGATACATATGATTGTCTTGATGTTTGGAACATGTGGTTGACATGTGTTGTTAGGTCCCTATACTACTAGTGTAACCCCTTATTGTTATTAGTACAACCCCCTTATTATATTGTTGTGCCCATGTAGTCCCCATATTATTATTATTGTGCCCCATAGAAGCCCAATATTGTTATTATTATTCCCCTACATTATTATTGTTATGTCGGATCTGATTATATTATGACTCCTTAGACTCCTATATATAGAAAGGAGGTCTTTTCATTTGTATCATCCAAGGATTGTTCATTTGTGTAATGTAAAGGAGGTTTCCCCTCTAAGAGGCTTATTTTGAAGGCGTTTATCTATCTTTTCTATCTTTTGTGAGGTGGTTTCATAACATTTGGTATCAGAGCTTTGGATTCTAGGGATTTCGCTACTCTAAACAGGTCATCGTGGAATTTTCGATATATCTTTTTTTTTGCGACGTTTCATAAGTTTAAAAAAAAAAAAAAAAAAAAAAAAAAAAAAACCATTTGAGCCGAAATTGCACTGAAGCTCACATCCGAATGTCAGATCTTGTCTCACTATATTTTCGGAGATATGTTCTAAGTAAGTTGGGGTTTTTTGCAAGCTCCAAAATTCCATCTCAAACAGGTCATCGTGGAAGTTTCATTGTAATTATTTTTATACAAAGTCTTAGAATCTGAAATTAAAACCCATTTGAGAAGAAAACTTGTTGAAGCTCGGGCTCAAATTTCAGATCTTGTTTCGCTATATTTGCAAAGATACAGTCCAAGAAATTTAGGGTTTCTGCAGGCTCCCGAATTATATCCCAAATAGGTGACCTTGGGAAAATCATCATAACTTTCTATATGAGCATCAGATTGTAGTTTCGTAAGAATTTACATAAAGAGGACGTCCTATAGATTTTTGTATATCAATTTCAGGTCCGTAGGTCAAAACCGTGACACGTGGCACTTTATACAAGTTCGCTCTTCTGAAAAGGTATATAATCAGGTTATCTTGGGAGATTGTGCATAAATATTTTTTGGAGAATCCATTTTTGATCAAACAGGTGGCATTGGAAAGAGGACGCAGAGGGATACCCTAGATCATGATTTCAGAACTGGAAGATTCGAAATTACAGAGTTACAGTCATTCCAAGATTGAGCTCCTAAAATCAAGAAAAGGCCATATGAGGAAGTTTGATGGCAAGGATCTGGTAAATTGGATACTACAGATGGAGAAATATTTTGATCTACTCGAGGTGCAACTGTTACACAAGGTACATATTGCATATTCATATTTAGAACCGGATCAATTTTTATGGTATAAATGGCTTTGTTCTCGTAAACGACTTGTTACGTGGTCAATTTTCATAGAGGAAATGATAGCACATTACGAGGATACAAAGAGAAACACCTTCTTTAGCCAATTGATAAATCTCAAACAAAAGTGTTCAATGGCAGAGCGCATTGAGGACTTTCAAAATTTGAATATAAGGGTAAATGATATTCCAGAGAATCAAAGGATTGAGGTCTTCATAGGGACTTTAAAGGATAACATTCAACATGAGGTTCGTCTTTGGGAACCTGATTCACTAGAGAAGGCATTCAGGTTGGCAAGAAAAATTGAAAGTGAAATTATGGAAACAAGGAATCCCACCACTCATGACTATAATTATGGAAGTGTTTTTTCTCCTAGCCTTCCACAAACTACAAGGTTTACACCACAACAATTGGAAGAAAAAAGAGAAAAAGGGCTTTGTTACAATTGTGATAGCAAATACACTGAAGGTCATAAGTGTGTTGAGAAGAAATTATTTTACATAGATTATGAAGAGGAAGAAGAAAAAGGTTCAAGAAGTGAAAGATCACATCTAGAAAGAAGAAATGAATCTGACCATAACTTGTAATGCATTGGTCGAATTACCACTCCTCAAACTATCAATATAGAAGGACATATCAAGAAGAAAAATGTTCAAGAAGTGAAATATCACATCGAGCATCAAGAAATGAATCCGACCATATCTTGTAATGCATCGGAAGAAATTACCACTCCTCAAACTCTTAAGATATAAGGATGTATCAAGAAGAAAAAGATTCAAGCAGTGAAAGATCACATCGAGCATCAACAACAAGTTCTCCAACTTTTAAAGGATAATGCCACTTTGGTGTAAAATCGAATGAAACAACAGGAAGATCAACATCGCAGTGAAAGAAGTTTTGATGTAGGTGATTGGGTATTTTTACGGCTACATCTCAATCAAGCTATTTATGAGAAGGAAATGTTGGCAATACTACATGCGCTTAAGAAATGGCGACCTTACCTAATGGGAAGACACTTCGAGGTAAAAATGGATCATGATAGTCTTAAATACTTTTTAGAACAAAGATTATCTTTAGAAGTACAAAAATAACAGGCCATAAATATGTTGGGTTATGAATTTGATCTACAAAAAAGGGAAGCAAAATGTTGTTGCAGATGCACTCTCAAGAAATGATGAGGATGTGGAAGCATTGTTTTGTGCTATTTCTATTATCCAACCAGATTGGATAAACAAAGCAAGGGATGAATGGAAGAAGGATGAAGAAGTGTGGCCTCTCATTCAAAAGTTGCAGAAAATCCTAGTTCAAACAATATTGCCAAAACTTGACAAGGAAGGGGAAATCATATTGGAACCTGAAGCAATCACAAAAAAAAGAACCTGACAGCTATAGAATCAATCAATTTTAGATTATCTCATTAAGTGGAAGAACTTACCCACTAAAGATTCCACATGGGAGGACAATAATTTTATATAGAAACATCAAGGACTACTCAAGCATTGAGGACAACACTTTTTGAAGGAGAGGGGCATGTTAAGTCCCTATACTACTAGTGTAACCCCTTATTGTTATTAGTACAACCCCCTTATTATATTGTTGTGCCCATGTAGCCCCCATATTGTTATTATTGTGCCCCATAGAAGCCCACTATTGTTATTATTGTTCCCCTACATTATTATTGTTATGTTAGATCTAATTATATTATGACCCCTTAGACTCCTATACATAGAAAGTAGGTCTTGTCATTTGTTTCATCCAAGGATTGTTCATTTGTGTAATGTAAAGGAGGTTATCCCCTTGAAGAGGCTTATTTTGAAGGCGTTTATCTATCTTTTCTATCTTTTGTGAGTTGGTTTCATAACATGTGTGAGCAGTTGCATGAAACATGTCGGTATTAGCATGACAAGGTAATAGTTGATGTGTATATATAACTAACAGTTGGGTGGTGTGACAACACATAGTAAGCCTTGATTCCAACAAGGTAAAAAGGTAAAAGAAAGGAATTGGGCAAGAATTCCTTTGGATATGTTGGAAACCCTAATTTCGAACGAATGAGTGCTTTGCACAGAGCAAGTCTTCTTAACCTTGATTTTGTTTGACATTATGTGGATATGTGTTATATTCATCAACATGTACTTGATAGGTATATTAGTTAGTCTTTAGCTACAAGTGGATCTATTAAAGGATTGGAGTCCCTTGAGAGATGGCGTGGATGTGTTCAGTTGCAAGCATCATGCTTGGAACAACAAGATGAGGTAACTGGTGTAGTGTTATGTTTATTTATGCACTAATAGTTATGTGTTAATGAAATCATGATGCAGGGAGTTGCATGGCAAGAGAGGTTTCCATGAAATCTTGAAGAAGGCTTGGGTTGAGCTTTCCCTGGGAACCATGGGGATTGAGTCATGGTGTCAATCTTGTGCTTTTGGTATTTTGATCTTGAATTGCAGTTTTATTTGTCTGGTGCAAGGCCTTGCCACTTTTTTGTAGTGTCATATTTTTATGGGCTTTCATGGTCTTCTTCTTGGTTTTTTCATGTCTTCTCTTTTATTTTTTTGAGTCTTGGGAATTGGTTGGGAAAGAGGAAAGTTGATGGATCTTAAGGAAAGTTGTTTGGTACCCAAAAGGTAATGTAAGATTCAAATGAAGCTTGGTGCATGAGTAAGCGCAGCGGAAGGTAAGGCTATGACAGTCGGTTGGACTAGCTGGGTCCATTGTGGTAAATGGATGGTAGTAGTATAGTCATGAGAAAGATAACAAGAAAAGGTAAAGTAAATGGATTTGAGGCATCATATGCCTTGGCTATGTTGGGAATTGTTGTTTTCAATGTTGTGCATGTGTTGCATGAATAAAGGAAGTTCTCTCAACCTTGACCTTGGTATTTAGTAATTATGCTATGATCATGAATATGTTGATGTTTATACATGTAGTTGTGTATGTATGTCATGTTTAACAGGGTTATCATGGATCATGATTATTAATGCTAACATTTATATCTATACATGTATGTATGTATGTCATTGACTGACTTAGATCATTTGTATTCTACGTTGATTTTTATGTATATGAATGTATGTATCCATGTATCTATGTCACTATCCGACAGGTCATTAGGAATCATTCTCGTAGAGGAATGATTGCTTATGCAGGAGAATCACATGACGAGGTTCGTGGTCTTACGAGGAATCAATTGGGAAGAGTAGTCACGAAAATATACGAAGTCAGTATCATGTGGATATTATTTGGTATTGTATACTTGCATTATGCCTATGTTTATGTTATGATAGGTAATGTTGATGGATACATCAGCAAAGTGAAAGAAGTGTGGTTTGTGGCATGCTAGGGTAAGCATGATAAGGCACGGGAAGCAAGGTTTCTTGGTAAGGACATTATGGTTTTGGATGTGTGGTACTATTGTTGTGCATATGTTATATATGTTGTACATGTTGCATCTATGACGTGTGCACTTGTGGTGTTGTGTATACATAGCATGTGTACATGTTATTTATGCAATGTTATGTACATGATGGTACAAATAGGGTTGTGTGAATATTGCATATGGGTATTGTATACATATTGTACTGTCTTCATTACGTATATGCGACGTGTGTGCATATGGTGCTATGTACATGTTGGATATGCAGTGTTGTGTACAGATGATGTTATGTACGTGTTGGATATGTAGTGCTATGTACAAGTGGTGTTGCGTCCATGTGGTACCTTGGTACTATGTACATATGTTGTGGTGTGCATGATTATACAAGTGGTGTCGTGTGCATGTGGTTTTGCGTACACATTGTACAAGTGGTGTTGTGTGCATGTGGTGCTATGTACATGTCATGCATATGGCGTTGTGTGCATGTGGTGTCACGTACATGTCGTGCGTGTGGTATTTTGTACATGTGGTATTGTATACACATTGTACAAGTGGTGTGGTGTACATGTGGCGTAGGTACATGTTGTCCAAGTGGCGTCGTGTACATGTGATGTTGTGCACATGTTGTGTAGGTGGTGCAATGTACTGGTGGCACTATGTACATGTTGTACATATGGTACTGTTGCACATGTGGTATTGTGTGCATGTCATACATGTTGTGTTGAGGGCATGTGGTATTGTGTATGTGCAACATGTAGTCATGGTATTGTGGTGTGCGTACTCGTTGTGTTGTACTCTATGTAGGTACATGTATTGGGTGGTATTGCACATCTGGTATAGATGGATGCATTGTGTTGTACACTGGTTGTAGTTGTATGATGTGTACGTCAGGTGTAAGTGCATGTATTGCATGGTGTTGTGTGTCAGGTGTGGTTGTATGTGTGTGATACACACTATGGGTATGAGCGTACGATTTAGAAGAAGGCAATGGGTGTTTGTCTGGTGTGGAAACTAGTCTAGCGTGTGTACAGGATACAGATAAAGGAAGAACCTAAGGATTGATCAAAGGATAAGTATCAGTATATTATTTCAGTTTTATTATGCATGTGATTTATGATTATGGTATATGATGATTACATGTGAACTATAATTCTGGTTTATGTTGGTTACATGTGATTTATGATTTTAACCTATGATGGTTGTGTTTTGAGCTAACCTAATGTGATATTTGTATACATGTTGATTTGGTCAAATATGTTAGTTTGACTTATTGTGACAGGAAGCGAACATGATTGCAAATATACCTTATTGACGAGCTACCAATGAGGTATGATGTGAATTTATTTCAATTTATTTCAAATCTAATGGAAGTTATGTGCTTGGTACAAGAATGCATGAAATGCCCAGTTGGATGATTGAAATCGAATGCAAGAATTAGCAGCAACAACAAAGGAATTGAAACATGTAGCAATATGTTGGTAAAGAACTTCAAGAACAGGGCCATTGTGGGACACTGGTACCCAATAGTGTATGTTGGTTTCCATGAGCATGTTATGACCGATATGATGTGTTGAGGCACGTATATGCCTTGGTTTTTTGTATCTTTCGATGCGAGGAAGCCTTGCCAAGGGATGGACTGCCTGGGATGGGGGTCCAGTGGAACTTGGAAGGTGAGTGACTACACAGAAGAGGTGATCGGATTCCCGAGGGACTATGTAGCAGAGAAGGGAAGGTTGCGATGGATTTTTTTTGTCATTAGCATTGCAAAATGGAATCAAATGCACATTGGGAGTGTGCCCTGGAACAATGAGCCAGTAATTGTTCGCTGGGAGGACAAGTAGCGCAAGATTATAGCGCTGGACAATGGATGCAGACTTGACTTTGTAGTGGATTTTGGACTTCCCGAGAAGGAGGTGAATCCTGGTGTTACTTTGAGGGTGGAGGTGTCAGCCTCTAGATTCCCTTGTTGATTGATACGGGCATTGTATCCTTTATTTTTTGGTTAAGAAAATGTATATGTGTATGTATGTATATCATTGTAAATACTGTAATGAGTTGTGTTATAAAGCTCCATTATGCGGTATGGTTTTTATCTGGTCATGTTGTCATGGTGTTTTTCTTTTGAGTGGGTCATTCATTGTAAATACTCCAATGAACTGTGTTATAAAGCTCCATGGGCAGTATGTTTTGTTTTCAATAGTCTTTTCGGTTATAGGTGTCATTGAATACTGAGGACAGTGCTCTCCCAAGGGGGAGGGTTTTATAACAACCCTTGTGAAACTTCCATGTAAAAATATATAAATACCATGGCTGATGGGACACGTATTCCAAGCTAAATGGTGGGCAAGACATCTTAGGGGGTGTTCATTTGGTTGTTTATGGCTAAGGAAATTGGCAAAGCCAATGGCTAAGGCATTAAAGAGGCAAAAAGGTATTTTGGCACAATTATTTATGAAAATAACGGAAATTAGGAGAAAAGGAAGGTGAAAGGTCACATGTTGAATGTGAGGAGGAAATTGAAGGAAAATAATGGAAAATGAAGAAAATAGAGGTCTCATTGATAAAAAGGCTTCTGAGCATCAATGGGCAGGACTTGGTCAGTTTAGCTTTGGAGCTATCTCATTATTCTCTCTCTCTCTCTCATACTCTTGGATACTTAGAGTTTTATTGGAGCACTTTGGAATTGGAGCAAGAAAGGCAAATAAGGAAAAAGGAAGTAAAGATCAAGAAGGGAAAGGCAAGAGCAAGCAGCTACAACAGGCTTCATTGTAGGTATCAACTTGCATTTGTATTTTCCTTGCTAGATTTGGCATGCATGGGATTGCATGTGTTTCTTTTCTACCATGCCATGGTTTTGCTAGATGTGACCATATTTTCAGCCTAGCCTTGCCATTTCCTAATAGCTTTGATGAGATGGGTTCTCTCATGCGATTTGTGGGGGATGGACGGATCAGACTGAGGATGCATGAAGCCACTGGCCTAGTAACCCCTGAACTAGATTGTGAGTTGCGGTAAAGCCAGATTGTGTGCCTCGGTGGGCCTAGGAATCCTTGCCAGTGAATGGCAGAATATATGGTAAAGCCAAGAGGTGGATTTTCTCTCTGTTAAGCCTAGTGATTCCGGGATGGAATGCATGGTAAATACTGGAGAGCATGTCTCGATGTAGAGCCTAGTGATCCCTGGATCAAACTGTGGATGCACGGTAAATCCTAAGAGACTAGGAGGCACTCAAATTCCTCACGGTGTAGGCAGAGAACTCCGATGGCATCCACATTGATTAGTGTTTTTTATGTGTTCTATGAGTCCCACATTCATGTTTGGAATATGGCATGGGGGCGATTGGCTGAAGAGAAACTTGGCTCAGCCAATCTATGGTTGGGTGGAACGTGGTAGTCCCATCACTGGTTGGTTCATTGCATTTATTAATGAGAAATTCATTCCCTTGATTTTCATGTGAAAATGTATTGATATATATATGGATTTTAAGGTTGATATGTCCATTGTATTTATGTTCCTATTATGCTGGTTATATGTACATTTTATGGCAGCAGCTATGTTTGGCTCTCAGCATGTATTTACTTATGTTTGAATGGATATTGTATTTATGACCTAATAAGTGATAATACAACAAAAGACATGAGGAAACAATGGTTCATAGCGATTCTCGGATAAGTATGAGATCCCTACTCTTAATTATGTTATTTACACCTGTAGGTTACATGTTGATGATATGTTTGACGAAATGTCTGTCATGGCTAGTAGAGGTCTGGTTATGATTTTGTTCATATTATTTCTTTTGTATCCTTACCAATTCTAAATTATCATTCCATTCTGGGTGGTATCCTGGGCTCTGGGCCGAAAAAGGTGCTCAAATCCCGGAATGCTAGCATTAGTTATGAGACTAACTCGCTTGGGTAGTTTCTGGGGAGCGTTATAAAGCACCCTGCCAGTGTCTAAGGAGCGTTATTCCTGAAACTAACTCACCTGGGCAATGTCTAGGGAGCGTTACCCTACCCTAAGTTTTCTCAAGCAGTAGTAGGACCCAAGGACAGGCAGTCTAAGTGGTTGACCTATCTTCTGAAGGTTATGTGAATGATGTTGGATGACTGTGTGTGATGTTCCGTAGATTCCATTTTCTTAAAGTCACGAAGGAGGTTGAATCTTACCATAGTGGCCTCTCGTCGCATGTTTACCCCGGCTGGCCAGTTGCTTGGGTAGATGTGGGAGGAGGGTGTTACAGAGTGGTATCAGAGCATGGTTCAACTCTTGGACTCGATGGGTTGAAGGTGTTGGTTGTGCATGCATGTCAGTTGCATGTGTGTCTTTTATACTTGCATTTCATGTGCTTGTTTCATTGGCTTGATGATTGATTATGGTTGTAGTATGGCTGTTATGGAGAATATGATGTTGATTTCACAAAATGTATTGGTCATGAGCATGTTACTGACTGTATATGATTTATATGTTGCTTACATGTTGATTTCATGATACCTACTTACATCCTTGTATGTTAGGTTAAATTCTTGAATATTTTCGATTACATGTATCAGTCTTATAGGTTGATTACAAGATTTGATCGCTTATGTTCGAGTACATGCGTTTATGCATAGGTGTAGTTGATTTGGCATTGCTTATACATACTGCTTGTTGCATGTGGAAATGTGTACAATGGAGTTATGATTGTTGTCATGCATGAAGTCATGGTCTATGTAGTTGTTATGGTCATGCATTGATGGACTTTAGCTATAATGGTCATGCATTGATGACACGTATTCCAAGCTAAATGGTGGGCAAGACATCTTAGGGGGTGTTCATTTGGTTGTTTATGGCTAAGGAATTAAAGAGGCAAAAAGGTATTTTGGCACAATTATTTATGAAAATAATGGAAATTAGGAGAAAAGGAAGGTAAAAGGTCACATGTTGCATGTGAGGAGGAAATTGAAGGAAAATAATGGAAAATGAAGAAAATAAAGGTCTCATTAATAAAAAAGCTTATGAGGATCAATGGGCAGAACTTGGTCAGTTTAGCTTTGGAGCTCTCTCATTATTCTCTCCCTCTCATACTCTTGGATACTTAGAGTTTTCTTGGAGCACTTTGGAATTGGAGCAAGAAAGGCAAATAAGGCAAAAGGAAGTAAAGATCAAGCAGGGAAAGGAAAGAGCAAGCAGCTACAACAAGCTTCATTGCAGGTATCAACTTGCATTTGTATTTTCCTTGCTATATTTGGCATGCATGGGATTGCATGTGTTTCTTTTCTACCATGCCATGGTTTTGCTAGATGTGACCATATTTTTAGCCTAGCCTTGCCATTTCCTAATAGATTTGATGAGATGGGTTCTCTCATGCGATTTGTGGGGGATGGCCGGATCAGACTGAGGATGCATGAAGCCACTGGCCTAGTAACCCCTGAACTAGATTGTGAGTTGCGGTAAAGCCAGATTGTGTGCCTCGGTGGGCCTAGGAATCCTTGCCGATGAATGGGAGAATATATGGTAAAGCCAAGAGGTGGATTTTCTCTCTGTTGAGCCTAGTGATTTCGGGATGGAATTCATAGTAAATCCTAGAGAGCATGTCTCGATGTAGAGCCTAGTGATCCCTGGATCAAACTGTGGATGCACGATAAATCCTAAGAGACTAGGAGGCACTCAAATTCCTCACGGTGTAGGCAGAGAACTCCGGTGGCATCCACATTGATTGGTGTTTTTGATGTGTTCTATGAGTCCCACATTCATGCTTGGAATATGGCATGGGGGTGATTGGCTGAAGAGAAACTTGGCTCAGCCAATCTATGGTCGGGTGGAACGTGGTAGTCCCATCACTGGTTGGTTCATTGCATTTATTAATGAGAAATTCATTCCTTTGATTTTCATGTGCAAATGTACTGATATATATATGGATTTTTAAGGCTGATATGTCCATTGTATTTATGTTCTTATTATGCTGGTTATATGTACATTTTATGGCAGCAGCTATGTTTGGCTCTTAGCATGTATTTACTTTTTTTTCTTTTCTTTTTTCTTTTCTTTTTTCTTTTTTCTATTTTCTTTTTTTTTTCTCGATAAGACTAATTCTATTAAACAGTAAAATATTGTACAAGAGGATACATTCCAGAGAAGCAGGAAACCGGCAACCGGAAATGATAGGACTATCAACCTCGGTTCTGGGAAATGAGTTAAGCAAGCAAGGAGCTACAACTAGTCACTGAAAGCTTAAGAAGCATTGAATGCTACCCAGAAAGAGTAGGGGTTTCAACACGAAGCTTTTTCCCTTTCCTTTTTTTAACTTCAACCCAACCACTTTGGGGTGGATGGGCGATTACAACTTGCAGATTGGGGTCCTCCACAGGGGAGCCCTCCTTTTCTGAGTCCGAGGAAGAGGACAAATGGACACGTTTCTGAGCAATGGCTGAATCAGAGGAAGGCGCCAGGCCATCGGTGGAAGGGGCCACAGAATGAGGGGCCTGATTCAATTCTTCGTCGCTATCTTCATCTTCAGAACTGGAGGAATCAGAATCCCCGACTGGAGGAGGAGAGCATGGAGCCCATCATTTGGGCTTGAGCTTGGAGTCGTTGGCCTTGTTCTTTTTTGCCGGGCGAGATGGGCAAGTATTCTGCAAATGCCCAGATTGTTGGCAATGGCGGCACCTAAAAGCAGTGTTCTCGTAATCCAGCGTCTGGGTCCAGACAAAGTCATTTATCTTGAGATTGATTTGTTCTGGAAGACCTTTGCTCAGGTCTAACTCCACACACACTCTTGCATATGAGTAGAGACCTTTGGATTCCCGCCAAAAATCTCCATGGATGAAGCTGCCCAATGTGTCTCCTATAGCTCTGAAGACACGAGTATTCCATAGATGAGCAGGTAAGTTTGGGAGTCGAATCCATACCGGTGTCTTGGTAATGACTGCAGTGGCTGGATCAAAATCTGGGAACCAGGGAGTCAAAAAAAGCCCTGCAGTTCCCATGAACCAAGGGCCCTCTGCTAAAGCCTTTTCATAGTGCTTAATGTTATCAAAGAGAACAATGAAATAACCTTTCGAGCAAAAAAAGATCTTACAATGATGTGTCCAGTTTGCATGGATCCATGCATAGAGATCCTGAGATCGAGGCCACAGTCCATTAAATCTGCAAATGATGGCTCTTTCTGCAAATTCTTGATGCTGGGAAGCCAGATCTTCATGCATGAGTTCAACAGAGGGAACTTCTTCAATTTTTTCAACCAAGAAGGCCTTAGATTTAAGGGCTTCCGGGGGTTTGGGGTTCTCGGAGTGAACTGCGTCCTTGTATGAGAAAGGCTGAGTAGAGGAAGATTGTCCCACTGCACCTCCTCTCAAACGAAGGGTAGCCACCACCGAGCTGTTCCTAGAAATGCTGTAAGCAGAGAGGGAAAGAGGGTTTTCAAGTTGTTTACCTTGAAAGAGAAGTCGCAGAAGGCTAGATGGGATCCCCATTCTGTGCTCTAGATTCAGTATGAGGTCCTGCACCAGATCTGAAGGGCGAACCCATTGCATGATGGTTCTGCCTGTAGGCTGAGAAATCTGGATCTAAAAGGAGTCAGATAAGGGCATTGACCCCATGCAGATCTCTGGATCTGGCCAGAACCCGGGTTTTTCTGCCTTCTGGATGACCAGATCTGGCAGATCTTTGTCCGATCTGAATCTGAGACTGCGATTCGGATAGCAAGTGGTTGCCTCAGATCCGCGCAGAGACCCTGCGGATGAAGCATTTTCCGGCTCTCTCTTGCTTGATTTCAAGGACGGCACGGAGGGTAGCAAAGCCAGAGCCTTGGCCTTGGGATCTTTAAGCTCCTGCTGCTGAGGGTGCAACGATCGAATCCACCGGGGGTTGCGCGTCCGTGCAAGCTCATCAGAGGCCCAGTCTTCGGTGGCAAGAGCGAAATATGCCTTCCCTTTTACTCCTCGCAAAACCCAGTCGGTATCATAGCATGCATGGGGTGCCTCCGTGGCTGTAACGAATGTGTCGGGCCACACTCGTAATATCCTCCGTGGATCTCTGATCTCCCCTACGAAGCTCCTCCTGGGCCGCTTTCTTACACTGCTGAGATGGGTTTCTTTGAGGGCCCGGGTTTCGATCTCGAGACCTCCAATCCCTCCACTCGCTCTCCGAACGTTCTTCACAGCCATCGCTCCGTAAAAATTCTTCTTTAGCAGTGAAGTAGTGTTCTAGCATGTATTTACTTGTGTTTGAATGGATATTGTATTTATGACCTAATAAGTGATAATACAGCAAAAGACATGAGGAAACAATGGTTCATAGCGATTCTCAGATAAGTATGAGATCCCTACTCTTAATTCTGTTATTTACACCTGTAGGTTACATGTTGATGATATGTTTGACAAAATTCCTGTCATGGCTAGTAGAGGTCTGGTTATGATTTTGTTCATATTATTTCTTTTGTATCCTTACCAATTCTAAATGATCATTCCATTCTGGGTAGTATCCTGGGCTCTGGGCCGAAAAAGGTGCTCAAATCCCGGAATGCTAGCATTAGTTTTAAGACTAACTCACCTAGGTAGTTTCTGGGGAGCGTTATAAAGCACCCTGCCAGTGTCTAAGGAGCGTTATTCTGGAAACTAACTCACCTGGGCAGTGTCTAGGGAGCGTTACCCTACCCTAAGTTTCCTCAAGCAGTAGTAGGACCCAAGGACAGGCAATCTGAGTGGCTGACCTATCTTCTAAAGGTTATGTGAATGATGTTGGATGACTGTGTGTGCTGTTCCGTAGATTTTGTTTCCTTAAAGTCGCGAAGGAGGTTGAATCTTACCATAGTGGCCTCTCGTCGCATGTTTACCCCGACTGGCCGGTTGCTTGGGTAGATGTGGGAGGAGGGTGTTACAGAGTGGTATCAGAGCATGGTTCAACTCTTGGACTCGATGGGTTGAAGGTGTTGGTCGTGCATGCATGTCAGTTGCATGTGTGTCTTTTGTACTTGCATTTCATGTGCTTGTTTCATTGGCTTGATGATTGATTATGGTTGTAGTATGGTTGTTATGGAGTATTTGATGTTGATTTCACAAAATGTATTGGTCATGAGCATGTTACTGACTGTATATGATTTATATGTCGCTTACATGTTGATTTCATGATACCTACTTACATCCTTGTATGTTAGGTTAAATTCTTGAATATTTTGGATTACATGTATCAGTCTTGTAGGTTGATTACAAGATTTGATCGCTTATGTTCGAGTACATGCGTTTATGCATAGGTGTAGTTGATTTGGCATTGCTTATACATACTGCTTGTTGCATGTGGAAATGTGTACAATGGAGTTATGATTGTTGTCATGCATGAAGTCATGGTCTATGTAGTTGTTATGGTCATGCATTGATGACTGGACTCTAGCTATAATGGTGTGTATATGGTTTTGCACCCATGTGTTATAGGTCTATATGCAGTTGTTATGCATGTATTGTGTTAGTTATAGTTATGCATGAATAGTAGGTCAAACATGCCTTGTAAAGTCATTGTATGCAATTTAGGTCATTATGATGCTATTGGTTGTTATGATGCTAATGTGTTGGCTGAGATAGAGTAGGAGATGCAGATCATCGTAATGAGGTTGCAATATTGGAATTTGGGGTAAGAGCAGATCGTCGTATAGGTATTGTATGTTCGGCATGCAGGTATGTAAGTTAAGGATTTTTAGATGCATTAAGTTTATATACATTAGGTTTATGTACATGCCTTTTGATGTTATGGTTACATTCATGATAGATGTTAGTTGATTAGTGTAGTTATAAGCACATGGGTCAGATAGTCAAGAATGATAGTAGCTTGTGGTTGTATGCATTGCTTCTATTGTTTATGTTAGGTAAATTGATGATTAGGTTATATGTTGTTGAAGAGCATGATATATAGCTTATTGTCATTATGTGCTATTAACTCTATGATTAGAGTTATTTCATTGAAATATTAATGTCGTAATTTGGATTGGTCATATGTGTAATGGTTATGTTCATTGCATTGAAGATCTTGATGTTATATGTATTGTGTTAACCTAGTTTGACCTATGCAGATGGTTATGTTTGCGATACTCAAGTATGAACTGACATATTTGTGATATGGTGTCGTACTAATGTAGACTGATCATACATATGTGATTATTATGCATGAACGATAGATGCTTACGAGCTTATAATATGAACATGTTAGTTAGTTATTGTTATGGATATCATGATTTATGTTGACATGTTGTAGTGTTATATCTCGCTAAGTAGATTGATTATGCAGACAAGATAGCCTCCCCTGAGGTACACTAAGGTATGATTTTGCTTATGTATTATACTTGATGTTACATAGTTGATTATGTCGTCTATTTGGTATTTAAGTTTTTGGTTCCTATTATGTTGTCTAATTGATTTATTTAACATGGTATGTTTGCAAGTGGATTGAATGATTGATGAATTGCTTAATATGAGTATGTGTTCAAATGATTTTGTTTCAAGATGATTGTACTAACATGTATGTGTTGAGACAGTTGATATGTACTCAAATTTGAGCAAGAGGACTTGTGGATGCAAAATTTTATTCCTCATCCAAGGAGTACTCATGTTGCATACTTTCAATGGACCTTGCTACACGAAAAATGAGAAATACATGAAAAACGTGATTGCAATCACATTTTTTATGTATTTCTAATTTTAAATATAGAAAGATCCATCAAAAGTATGCAACATGGGTAATCCTTGGATGGGGAAATAAATTATGCATCCAATGAGTGCTCCTACTTAAAATTTGAGTAAAATCATAGGGAGATACATTGAAAATACGAGTTCAAAAAGTAATTTTTTCTTTTTTCCTCTAAAATTTGATGATGTAATCTAATGTTATTTTATCATTTCCACTATTATTTTATAATATTCCTTAGGAGACCCATTTTATACCTTAACATTCCTCTAATGAAATCATAGTGGGTGACTTGATAGAAGATGATAGTTTGTAGTGGTTTTGTTATTATGATTTTCCATATAATAATGGAAATGTGTTAGTGGACATTGACGAGGAAACAACCAAGGTTGTGTGCCACAAGTGTGGTGGACTTCCCTTTGCCATCAAAGAAGTAGGGATGGAAATGGCATGCATTACTAATGCAAAGGAGTGGGGGTGCATTGTCCAAAGGTTGCCAGATGACCGGGCAAAGTTGAACAAGTTGTATATGATCGCCTAAGGTTGAGTTACAACGCACTTAGCAGCTAAGATGTTCATCTCCAATTGGGGTTTCTTTACTTAGGTGCTATCTTCTTAGAAGACCAAGTTGTTGAAGTCGAAACAAAGGAAATTTTGTTGTAGATGGGAGAATGACTCCTTGGAAAGGTGGTGGAAGATGAAGGTGGCCACCAGTGATCAAATTTGAAGGGATAGTCTTAATTTTAATTGGAAGGGTATATATTCATACAACCCTTCCTTCATGAAATTACAAAAAAAGACAACAACATTTTAATTGACAACAATATATAATCTTTACATCTCAATTTCAATCAAATTTAATATGATATGTATATTATGATTTTCTTTTATCTAAAAATTTGTTTGTAATTTTATTAATAAAAAAATTACAATATAAAAAGAAATTGAATTTAAAAAATGTTTACATATAACGTCTAATGTCTAACTCCTACACATAACCTCTACACTGAGTTGTAGAGTGCTTCTTGGCGCAAAAAGTCCTAACATATGACACATGCATTACATCTACAAATATATAATCATCTTAATGATTTTTATATTTTTTTTTGATATTTTTATAAGATTATTACCATGTTGAAAAAGATAAATGAAAAGTTCATATTTACTTGACCATGGTGCACATAGAAAGCATGGATTCTTTGATTAGTCATAGTACTTGAAAGATATTAATGTTAATATAATTACTTAGTAAATAATGCTTATGTAAAATATAAATATTATCACATTATCATTAGAGAACTTTGTTTTAAAATAATAAAAATATTATGCTTTTATATAAAATATAACTAATATAAATTTATTTTAAATAATTAAATAATTTAATTAATACAAAATTATTTTAAATAATGAAAATTATTTAAATTAATGAAAAATATTATCTAGAAAAATAGATTTAATAAATTTAAATCTAATATAGATTAAATTTAAATTTAAATCAATAAATATAAATATATAAATAGTGTAGGTTAATTTTATTTTTTCCAAATAGATTTATTTTTTTATTTTGTTTAAAATATGATAAAAACTTTTGTAAATTTAAGTTATTTTATTTATATAATTTAAATACTTGATTCATTATATTCTTAAAACACATTTTAAATAATTATAAATAGCATTATTATTAACAAAAATATATTTCTAAATTACAAAAAAATATCGAAAAAAATAAAATATAAACACTTTTAACTATTACATTAAAAATTACATTAAAATTAACACACTACCGCATATTTACCTCCACATTAAACAGAGACACACCAATAATTTACATCCATTATATCATGAAACACAAACACATCCAAAAACACATTGATTATTGAATTATTCCCTCCAATTACACTGCTAATCCACATCAAAATAGTTAACACATTATTACCTCATAACAACTAGTTCTTGAAACAAATATATTTTCGATCACACTCGACGAAACAACTAATTTTGTTTAAGATTCACATAGACACTGTTGGGAAGCACCCATAAAGAAGTCATGCACTCCAGCGAGGCACTCACTTGTTCTCACTTGTTCTTGTGTTTCTTTTAAATATATGAACATCATGTTTTACATTGCATGGAATACAATATCTGAGGTTTGTTCTTGTGTTTCTTTTAAATATATGAATATCATGTTTTACAGTGCATGGAATATAATATCTGAGGTTACTTTCTAATTGTATAACACTATGTGTGGAAGTTAGACATCACATTGGTGTATGAGAAATGTGTGGAAGTTAGACACCACATTGGTGTATGAGAATCTTTTGTCTGCGCAGTGTGGAAGTTAGACACCACATTGGTGTATGAGAATCTTTTGTCTGCGCAGTGATTTGATTGCTAAGTCTACGAAGGCATACATACTCTACCCCCTACATACTCTACCCCCTCTGGTTTTGAACCTGTGACCTCTTAGAAAGAAACACATGCTCTTAACCATTAAGCTCACTCACATTGTATATTACATCTAGTGAGTGTTTGAAGCGATCAGTCCAATACCATCGAAAGAAACTTGGAAAACCACATTTATGCACAACTTTAAAAACTAATAAATTGAAAAATGAAAATGAAGAAATAAAAATGACTATTTTCCTGGAAATGGGTACTCCAGAATGTCAAAGAAACAGAAATAGTTACCCTAGAAAATCAACCATTTCCATTTCTTGCTTCATCAACCAATCTATCAGTGTTTCGAGCTGCATACTTATTTGGTTTTTCAAGTCTTGCTGGATTGTGTTGGACTGCTCATTTATCCACTAAGACACTGTAATTTTGCTAAAGAGAATGGAGAGAACAATGAATCTCTATGCATAAAATCTATTCTCAATCCAATAAGGGCTTCTCCAAAAATGTTATTGGCTGTAGGCAATATTATTCTCCTTGCAGCCAAAAATAAATAAATTAAAATTTCTGGTACGACGACTTATTTGACAATTCTAAAGGTCCATATGATTGTAGAATATCCCAAAAGAGAAACACATGGACCCAGAAATTTACAAATGCCAATTATCTAGACATTAGTGTTTTTAAATCTTTTGTGGGCTAATTCAAAACGTATCCCTTGATAATATTGCGTAAGGAAGACCTAACAATGTTTTGGTCATTGGGAAGATTTCTTTTTATAAAAATTAAGCTAGAGTGTGATTATATAAATGAATATGGAGAAAAGCTTGTCATGTGACTACTCTAGCGATACATTAGTATCCCCACATATTCGTGAAAAGAAAAAGCTTAACGCAGTGGGGAATTCCTTCTCGTTCTTGGGTTGGGTTAATGCGAGTTATTTTCTATACGTGATTATGATAGTGAAATACAAGCTAAGCTTATGTAGGTTCTTTTTTATATGTGATTATGATATTGAAATATGGGTAGTTTTTTTTAATGTGGTTTACAAACACTTATGACTAGTGCATCAAAATTAGTTTTGTGGGATCTGGATTGAGCTTTGTGCTAATCAATAGAGATAAGAATCTGCTTTGAATGGATAGCGGGAACAGCTCGGTAAATGTCACAATGGAGAATGGTTTGAATGTCCGCAAGTGCTCTTCCCCAAAGCTAAAGAGAAAAAGTCCACAAAGACTGGATATTCGATTTCAGTTGCCGGACCTAAATTCGTTGCTCTCAATAGTGGAGCAGGCGAAGGAGGTTAATGTGGAGCAAGTGAAACGCACGATGTCAAGTCCCGCTTGTCCACGTTGAAGGCCAACGATAGGCTAAGAAAGGGAATCTAGGAATCTTATGTGGCGGGCAACGAATCTAGCTATAGTGTCGTGAGGCAAAGCCTCACCATAAAAAAGCCTCCGACTTAATTATAGGCTATAAATAATTTCTAGATTCAATATTGTTTATTTCATTTAATGTGATGGCTCCCAGCTTGAAAGTTAGCAATTCTATACGTTATACCTGATGTTAAGTCACTGGTGCTTTTCCACATGCTCACACAACTATTTTATTTAAGTCTTTTCTTTTGAAACAAATGACATACAAGGTAAGAAACATTAACTATTTTAAAAATTCCACTTCATTACTCTAATAAAACATTTTCCAAATAAAATTAAATGTCAGAGAGCTAACGCTCAATGTAGATTTCCTTGATGTTGCTCCAAGCCTATTGGATATCTATATTGCAATGAATTTAAATATATAATCATTTGTTTCATAAGAGTGAATAAACCTTGCATAATCAATTGCGCTTAAACATTCCAAAGCGCCAATGAGTCTTGTCCATTTAACAGACATGATAATTAATAACATATTCAATAGATATAACTACAACTAACGATCCAAGAAAAAGACACATTAGTGGTAAATGATAACATGGTAGAGCTTCATTTTTGTTTGAGGATCTGACCATATTAAAGAAAACATTTTTGTTTGAGGATCTAACCATATTAAAGAAAAAAAGAGTCTTATTAGTAAAGTTAGAGCCTCCCATAATTGTCTTGGAAAAAATACAAGCCCCGAACCTACTGTCCCAAAATAGTTCTTTCAAGTGCTCAATATAGTAAGACAATGATGATCATAAAAGCTGGAACTTACAAATTCACATTCTTCGAACTTACTAGATCTTAGATCACTAGAAATATGAATCTATTTTCTTAGAAGAAAAGACTTTCGAGTTCTCATATATTTTCATTCATCATAAATAGTGTTCCAATCTACCTCATTTAGAGCGTGAGGTGCACTGAGAGAGAGAAACATTAACATATCAAATGTTTTTAAAGAAAGTCGTGATATATTATCATTTTTTATCAGATTTAATTTTGAAAAGTCTCTTTCACATGTTATACTCGCTGGAATAACAAGAATTGCTTGTCACAATTGCATTAAACATGGAAACCTTTCAAACATTTCAAATTCACCTCCACATAGATCTCATGCTCAAGACATATGTTTTTTTAGGTAAGATTTATACATAGTGCATAAATTCATCCATTTTACCCATACATTTAATATTGTCCACAATAGTCAAGTCTCCAACACTATATTTCTCACATAAACATGTGGTCCATCTTCTTGTTTGAGAGTCTCTTTCATCCATATCCTCATAATAATTACGAGGACCAAAAAGCTTAGTTGCATTAAAAATAGGTAAATATGCGAAACCTTACATTTAGAAAGTCAATTATCTTCATTACAAAACATTTTCCCAACATAATGCAATCATCTAGTATCCTTAATTTATGTGACTTCAACAAACTCTCGAACCTCAATGCATGTACATGTACCATACCTATACTATCTACAAACTCAAGAAATTCCTTGTTTTGTTTTACTTAAAAAAGATGATGTGTGCATTGCACCTACCTCAAATGTGTCTCCTCAAAATCGCTTATGAAATAAGTTAACGGTAACTCTGGAACCTCAATGCACGTACATGTACCATAATTATACTATCTACAAACCCAAGAGTTCCTTGTTTTGTTTTACTTAAAAAAGATGATGTATGCATTGCACCTACCCCAAATGTGTCTCTTCAAAATCGCTTATGAAGTAAGTTAACACTGATATCCAAAGTCGTTCTAATAGATGTAATGTCAACATGATCCTCTTAAAACTTTTGATTCAACTTATTTAACTGAATAAACACATATGCAAGTAAGTAGATGCAAAATTGAACTTGAAATATTGTAGCCATCTCATATATTTTTTTCTTCACTAGCTCTCAGTCTTTTAACCAAGTAGGCATAAGTTTAACGAGTCTTTCCATGACTTTGCCTCTAGAAAGTCATATAATATGATGAATTTGTAACACTTCTAGCCTTGTGATTTGAAATGATTCCATTAGCTCTTTCAATTCACCATGTCTTTAAGTAGATTTCTCTAACCATGAATAGACTTTATTTGCAAACTTATCAATAACTTACAACTCTTAAAAATAAGATGAAGAATAATTTGTTGCTAAGCTTCACGATGAACTATATAATGGATATCTAATAAATGAGGGTCATGTCAACGAAGCTTAGTAGATAAACCTTCACGAATACCCCTCATGGATGATGCTCCATCAGATCCAAATCTAACAAACTTTGTCATGGATAGATTCATTTCTGCTAAAATAGTTGTCACAACATCATACATAGATTGTGATGTTCCATACTTAATTTGCAACAAGTGTCTCAATTTCGTAGCACATGGACCTCTTACTTCATTTGTCAAATATATGATATAAAAAATCAAATGTTGCACCATAATCCGATCAATTCTTTCATTAACTAAAAGTGAGTAATATGGGATTTTGAAAATCTCATCTTTTAATTTTTTTGAATGTCTCCTTAGCAACTTGTAGAAAGTCTTTTACAAAGGTTGTAATTGTATACGCTGAGCATTCATTTGTTAGAGGCATGTGAGGAGTGTTTTTATACCTATTCATGTCACATATTGACTTATATACTTCCAAAGGTAAATCATGTATGGAAACAAAATACATGTTTTCAATAATTGATATAATTCTCTCTTTTTGAGCATCAACCATTAGCTCTACATGTTTTGTAATTAAAAGAGTACTCCATTTTCTTTTTCCCTCTAAAAGTTGCAAAGCAAATTTATGAGCCTCTGATGTCGCATGGATGTTTATATCATTAACTTGAAGAATTGTAATTCCATCTTTAGCAAATGGAGTTTCCATTCTAAATTTTACACACCGTGAATATTTTATCTTTTCAATACCATTACAATATTTTACCATGATAAACCCATGGAAATCTCATCTTCCATTTGGACTTAAATGTTCTTTTCGACCTCTTGGATGTCGGTTCCTCTTCATGAAGTTATGCACTATTGTATTCATGACTAGATAATCATATACTTCATTTTTAGAAATGTGCAGTTGATTAGAGTATTGAGAGATATCGAATGCATTAACAAGTGAAAGTTGTTTTTGATCATTTTTTGGACAACCAAGAGGTGGCATTTTATACCTATAAATTATAATCAAACAACAAAATAAGAAATATTAAAATATAGATTAATATAAAAATACATAAATTTATTTGAAAATAAGACAATCCACATCAGCGTTAGAATCCAGAGCCTTGTGGTATTTCTAATGTACTTAACTAAGATATACTAAGAAAACACGAGTATATAGCAACTAATCAGTAGGGTATGGAACTAAAGAAGGCATTAATTCAGTTGGATGTATAAAGGAATAAACATTTTCTTTCTACAGTTTAGGTGATATTTTTCATTCAATTTAAGTGAAACACCGTAACGCTAACTATTTGTGTAGTTATGAATATGATCAAAGTCATCTCAATATTTATAATTGTATGAAGAAAACATATGGTCAATGTTTTGCTAAATATGGTGACTAAAGAATGTTTTTGGGCATAATCATATTTATAATCTGCTCATGAATTTATGAAGGTTTTTGAAAATTTGTGACACAAATTTAGAAAGAAAAAAAATGCACGTTATTGATCCAAGTGGATATTGGTGGCCACCCGCCAATTCCACTTGGATCCTCACCATTGTTTCTTTCAGTTTTTCAGTTTCCTTAATTGTAGCACAATTTGCTATTTTTAGTAGTTTTCGGGTCCTGGACTTCCATAGCTGTTTTGAGGCCCTAAACGACGTTTTTGGTAAAAATTGGAGCAACATCGGTCCACAGACTAATGTTGCTCATCCCAAAGTTGTAGTCCTCAGATAGATATTTCTAATGAGGTATTTTGCGCGTCAAACGGAGATCGTATGCCAAAGCTACGACCTCGGGAAGTTGATGTACCAATTTACTCAAACGGGGCCCATAGTTTGGTGCTTCATCTCCTAGGGTTAGTTTTTTGGATGTTTAGGGTTTTTCATTGTTTCTCAATAATAAATAGGCCTTCAAGCCTCATTGTAAGACAGTTCAGAGGCATGTAGCCACCACATCTCTCCTCAAAGATAAGCTACCGTCGCTCGAGCTAGTTTATTTCCATTTTTGTTTGTAAGCATATTTCAATATTTTACATTAATGAAATGAAGTATTATTTCTACTGCATCTCTGTACTTATGGTTATCTCTGTAATTTGTTGCATCCCTGTTTAAATTCAGATCAGTGGTATCAGAGTGATCTGCGCTTTCTCTGTGTTTCTTTGCATGTCCCCAACGAGGTCGGGATATAAAGAGTTAGGGCTTGAACTGGTCGAACCTTTGCAAGACCAGCCTCGCAAATCCCGACGGCCTCCCATGGCGGATGAAAATAAAGACGAAGGGACAGGAGATCCTATCAAAATCTTGCTCGAAGAGGCCCTCGAGCGACAAAGGAACGCCATGATGGACAACTTTGCCCAGATCCTTCAACGGTTGCCTTGGGGTGACACATCTACTTCCAGCAGCGACTCTGGAAACACCACACCCTTTAAGGTACAAGTTAACTTTGACATTCCCATATTTGAGAGTTAGATAGATGCAGACGTTGTAGATAAATGGTTAAATCTATTAGAAGGGTATTTTTTTGTTCATGATTTTTCCGGCCAAGAAAAGATTACTTTCGCTCTTCTCAAAACCGCCCCCCACGTCAAGGACTGGTGGGAAACCTACTACGAGCAAAGGATGAAAGTATGGCCTCACTGTTTTCAGTCGCACGCACTTAGAATTCATTTTGGAATGCCATCAAGGAGCAGTACTCCCCTGCCATAAGCTATGAGGATAAATACATAAAGTGGACCACGTTGCGGCAGGGAAGCGGCCAAGATGTGCCAAAGTTTACCAATATTTTTCATACCCTTAGCACAAAGTTGGGTATCAAGGATTCTGAGCTGCATTTGGTACTCAAATACTGCAGCTGCCTACACAGGTACATCCAAGACAAGTTGGATTTCCTGAACATCTTCTCGCTTGACACGGCATACCGATACGCTATCAAGATCGAGTAGAAGTTTAAACAGAAAAAGCGAGACTTTGGATCTACAAATCTGAAGCAAGGGAAAATCTCCCCCCAAACCGCTGAACAAAGGACAAAGCCAAGGCGAGGTGGCCCAAGACAAACCGCCAAAGCCACAAGTAAAGAACAACACCGCGAAGCCGAAGAAGGACAAGGGAAAGTGGTTTGAGTTCCATAAGAGCTCCACTCACAACACAAGTGAGTGTCGGGCCAAGAAGTCACTAGTAGCCGAACTAAAGTCTTCATAATCATATGCATGTTCCGACTCTGAGTCAAAACCCGATAAGGGGAATGACAAAGGGAAGCAGATTATTGATAAGGAGCCCAACGCCACTGTTGCCACCACAAAGATCCAGAAGGAGGAACCCGAAGATCCAAAGGAGGAGGAGCGCCTCTTCCACTCCCAAATGTGGGTAAAGGGCTCCCCGCTACCGTTCATTGTCGACAGCAGGAGCCAAAAAAACCTCATTTCGACAAAGGTCATGAAGCGGGTGGGCTTACCGACCACAACACATCCACAACCATACACCATTGGGTGGCTTCACCAAGGATGGGATCTTCGTGTGAGCCAGCAGTGTCGCCTTCCATACAACATCAAGCCCTTCATGGATAAAGTATTGTGTGACGTTTCTCCCCTTGATGTTTGTGATGTATTATTAGGACAACCATACTTGTGAAAGCAACATGTTGTGTATGAGTCAAGGCCTAGTGCTGTTATTGTTACTTTGGGAAATAAGTTGTACAAGATACCGGAGGTAGCACCGCCTACCGCCATCTCTTTAGTTACTGTAAAACAATGCAGTAAGCTCATTTCCAAAACCAGGAAATTTGTTTTGTTGATGATATGCCCTCAAAGAAAGAATAAGATGGTGGCCACGACCTCCAGACAGGGCCCCTCCGCACGACAACTACAGATGTACAAGGTCGTGGAGGAGTATGAAGACATCTTCACCTCCCTGCAGAGGTTCCTCTGCACTATCATGTCAAGCACTCTATCGATCTGACCCCAGGTGTGTCGTTGCCCAATGGACAAATCTGTCGGTGCTCCATTCTAGAGAATGATGAAATCAAGAGGCGGATTCAGGGGTTGTTGCAGAAAGGTCACATCCGACCGAGTTCATTGCCCTATGGGAGCCCGATCGTGTTGGTATAGAAGAAGGATGGGATTTGGAGACTATATTGACTATCGGGCGCTGAACAAGATCACTGTCCAGAATAGGTACCCGATCCCACGGATTGATGACCTTCTGGACCAACTAAAGGGGGAAAAATATTTCAGCAAGATCAATTTGAAGTCAAGATATCATCAGGTACCAATCGAACCCTCTGATGTGTGGAAGACTACCTTCAAACCCAATGAGGGCCTTTTCGAATAGTTGGTTATGCCTTTTGGGTTGACGAATGCTCCTGCAACCTTCATGAAGCTAATGGATGACATCTTGCAGCCATTCACCAACTCATTTGTAGTGGTATACTTGGATGACATACTTGGAGACTTTTCTGTATTGACTATCAGGCGCTGAACAAGATCACTGTCCGGAATAGGTACCCGATCCCACAGATTGATGACCTTCTGGACCAACTGAAGGGGGCACAATAATTCAGCAAGATCAATTTGAAGTCGGGATATCACCAGGTACCAATCGAACCCTCCGATGTGTGGAATACTGCATTTAAAGCCAAGGAGGGCCTTTTCAAATGGTTGGGTATGCCTTTTGGGTTGATGAATGCTCCTGCAACCTTTATGACGCTAATGGATGACATCTTGTGGCCATTCACCAACTCATTTGTAGTGGTATACTTAGATGACATCCTGATCTTCAGCCAGAGTTGGAAAGAGCACCTCCACCACATCCAACAAGTTCTCCAAACACTGCAGCAACACAAGTTATGTGCCAATTTGGAGAAATTCACTTTTGGCATGACCCAAGTTCAGTATTTGGGATACATTATTGACGAATCCCGGGTGCATGTGGATCCAACCAAGATCCAAGTCATTCAGGATTGGCCATCTCCAACCACTCTGACAGAGCTCCGCAGCTTTCTAGGTCTTGCTAACTTCTACCGTCGGTTCGTGTTGAGATTTTCTCATATCACTTGGCCCTTGAGTCAAGTCACCAAGGGAGGAGCGAAAGCAAAATTCCTTTGGTTTGAATCTCAACAGAAGGCATTCACAAAGTTGAAACATTGCCTCTGCTTGGCACCAGTGCTCGCATTACCAGAATTGCAACAACCATTTGAGATCGAGACAGATGCCTCTGACTATGCTATTGGGGCAGTGCTCACTCAACACGGGCATCCAGTGGAATATCACAGTGAGACACTTTCAGACACAGTCCAGAAGTATCCCACTTATGACAAAGAGATGTATTCCATTGTGCAGGCCTACCGATAATGGAAGCATTACATTTTGGGGAAGAAAACGTTCATCCACACAGACCACCGGCCCCTATAGTTCATACAGACTCAAGGGAAGTTGCAGAATGATCGTCATCAGAGTGGTCCACATACATGCAACAATTCCATTTGAATATCAAGTATAAGAAGGGAAGCACCAATAATGTTGCAGATTGCCTCAGTCGACCACTGATCATGGTGTTAACCACCGTGCTCAACTCTTGTGGGCACGAGACTTCCGATTGGCCACTTCTCTACAAAAGTGACCCAGAATTCGGCCACACATACCAGACACTCTTAGAGGGTCAGCATGTTCTGGATTTTCACCTCCAAGATGCCCTGTTATTCCACCTGGGTCACCTTTGTGTTCCTTCAAGTGAGCGTGCCAAGATGATTTGGGAAGCACATTACAGTCAGGCTGCTAGGCATTTTGGGGTCGAGAAAATGGTGGCAGTACTGCAGAATATTTCTATTGGCTGAATCTTCGACAAGATGTCGGGAAGTACATCAGGTCCTGCATTACCTGCGCCATTGTCAAACCAACCATCAAGAAGCAAGGCCTCTATACTCCGTTGCCTACCCCTAGTTGACCTTGGGAATCCATCTCCATGGATTACATGTCAGGCCTTCCTTCTACTAAGCATGGAAACCACTGTGTTTTTGTGGTCGTCGACAGGTTCTCGAAGATGGCTATTATGGCAGCCTGTAAGAGGAATATCATAGCAGAAGCCACTGCTAAACTCTTCTTTGAACAAGTGTGGGTACACTTTGGGATCCCACAATCTATCATCTCATATCGGGACAACAGGTTCCTCAGTACATTTTGGTCCAGTCTTTGGTCGATGCTGGACACCAAACTCACTAAGTCCACAGCCTTCCATCCCCAAACTGATGGCCAGACAGAGGTTGTCAACAGGATGATCGTACACATTCTGTGCATATAAAACTCAAAGCATCCACGCACATGGGATGAGAGCCTCCCCTATGTTCAGCATAGCTATAACTAGGCTCTCCACAGCTTGACTAGCCACAAACCCTTTTAGGTGGGCGATTGATGTGGACATGCCATTTGCAGCTACTTAGGTAGATTTGGCTCATGTCCAGTCCGAAACAAATAAAGCAAACATCTTCATTGAGCACATCCAACATATCTGCCAACAGGTCCATGACATTTTGGAGAAATCAAATGCCAATTACAAACACCGACATGATCAACATCGGGTTCCACACAAGATTCAGGTAGGCGACAAAGTCTGGTTGCATTTGCAAAAGGAACACCTTACCAGAGCTTATCGGAAACTCAGACCACTCTGATATGGTCCTTACACCATTACTAAGGTTGTTGGAGACAATGCATTTGAGCTCAGCATTCTCCCATTCCTTGGCCTGCACCTAGTGTTCAATGTGGACCGCCTTCGGCCATACTTTCCACCATTACTAGACACATCCAACATTGCAGAACAACTCACACCAACAGAGTTAAATCCAGATTACATGGAACAAGCTGCAACTCATCGAATCATGGACACGCAGATCAAGCACACTAGCCAACAGAAGATCCAACTGTATTGATTTGTCAAAGCAGGCCAACTCCTTCACCAAGGCAAGTGGCTCACCAAGGACCAAGTTCAGCAGAAGTTTCCTCATCTCATGGAGGGATTCAATGCAATGGGGACCATTACTTCCTAACGGGGGAGGAATGATCCAAGTGGATATTGGTGGCCACCCACCAATTCCATTTGGACCCCCACCATTTTTTCTTTCAGTTTTTTAGTTTCCTTAATTGTAGCATAGTTTACTATTTTTAGCAGTTTTTCAAGTCCTGAACTTCCAAAGTCATTTTAAGGCCCTAAACGACTTTTTTTGGGGAAAATGGAGCAACATGGATCCATTGACAATTATTACTCATCTCAAATTTGTAGTCCTCGGATAGATCTTTCTAATGAGGTATTGTGCGCGTCAAACAGAGATCGTATGCCAAAGTTATGAACCCGGGAAGTTGATGTACCAATTTACCCAAACAGGGCCCATAGTTTGGCGCTTCATCTCCTAGGGTTAAGTTCTTGGATGTTTGGGGTTTTTCATTGTTTTTCAACAATAAATAGGCCTTCGAGCCTCATTGTAAGACAGTTCAGAGGCATGTAGCCGCCACATCTCTCCTCAGAGATAAGCTACCATCGTCCGAGCTAGTTTATTTCCATTTCTGTTTGTAACCATATTTCAGTATTTTACATTAATGAAATGAAGTATTATTTCTGTTGCATCTCTGTATTTATGCTTATCTCTGTAATTTGTTGCGTTCCTATTTAAATCCAGATCAATTATCCACAAGGACGATCAATATTTATTTCAGAATTGAACACAAAAAAACCACCAGAAAGAAAAAAGTCAGCAAACAAAACGTTTGAATGGAAAAAGTCTGTGAGCACAAAATATATAAAGATATAAACAATATATCATCCAATAAATACTTACTTTGCGTTGACACCTTATGCAGAGTGATGCAAAAGTTGGTTGCATCCTTGTATTTCTTGAATTTTATCAAAATTTGGTGGAAAATTGATTATTTTGCAGGCCTTAACACTGGAGCAGGAACCATGACTACAAGCAACTATAAAAACCTCAAAAAACTAAAGGACTACAATAAAACTAAGCATCAAGTCTAGCACACTACCATAAAAATCTCTAAGTCTACTCCACATTTACTATCATAGACTTGTATGAACTTTTCAAGACGTTTTGCAACACAAGAGAGAGTTGGGTATGATGAAAAGTTAAAAGAAAGAAATAAAACAATTGGAAAATTTAGTTATGGATTTTAACATAAACTAAAATTAAGATATTATTTATGGATTTTAACAAGTAAAAATCCCAATTCTCAACTTTCTAACAAAGTTGTTGGATAAAATATACTAAACCCAAGCACTTGACTATGGTATGCAGTTAATTTGTAAGGTGAAAATTGGAAGCCTTCAACAAATAGAATGGAGGTGGAAAGAGAAGGTGCGAAATAAAGACAGCAAAACACTTCCTAAGGAAAAAAATAATATATGAGGAAAGGAACATTAAAAATATAGTGAAGAAGAAATTGAGATTGTCTTATCACTATTTTTTTTGTGTAAGCTCGGTAGACCCTTTTTTTATTAATATTTTCTGAACATAAGTATGTCTTTAACAAAAATTGTAGGTGGCCTCAACCTACTAGCAGGAAACCAGGTTTGTTGGCCACCTGTCTGCATCGAATTCTGTGCAAAATTTAAAGAGAGTTTTCATGACCATCCAGGCTACATGGGTAGTTTTATCTACTATAAACTTCAATTTAAAACAATAAAAGCTATCAGACATATAAAACAAATTCTATTTGAAGACATGCTTCACTCATATGATGAGTCCACCGAGGTTGCGGATTTTGCACTGGACCCCGAGATTTCGCTCCTCTTCATGTCTTGTATGCTTTGCTCGATCCTATTCACCGTGAGATTGTTTCGGTACAATTGCATTTGGACAGCAACAATCTCTCTGTGCAAATCCTTCATGCTAGGCTCCGCTGGATTGGCCTCCTCTAGTTCCTCTCGCTCCTTATATAATGTCATTGCTCGGGCCAGGATATTCTTCATGACCCAGTACTATTGAATTGTTTGCCAGAACAGCATGTGACGACCTCTGGTGTTCCCCAGATCTTTAACCATGGTTTCCCATTCTTCTGTCTCAATTTCCTGGTTAGCAATACTATCATTGAGCTCCCTCTCCCACTTGGATATTTGAGCTTTCACCTCCGGCGGTGTGCCAGCCATGTACGCATTTATCAGGGTCTGCATATTTTCTTTCCCAGTCTTCCTTCCTCTTTTGCTTGGACCTCTGCTAGAGGTTGCTTCCAACCCTTTTGTCTTTTTTTCTGCCTTACCCGTTCCTCTATTTCCTCTCTTGCCCGCTTCTTTTCCTTCCTTTTCCATCCCATTCTTCTTGTAGCTTAATATCTTTTTTCCCGGGTGGCTCGCCTGTTCCAGGCTGCTCACCTGTTCCGGGCTGAAGCACGATATGGGTTCTGAAACACCAGGCGTCGCTGCACTCTGGTAGTTTTATTACCTAGAACATAAACCAATGAAAATTCTTTATAAGTCAGAATTATTTTGAACAGAGTAAACTTGGGCTTCTCCAGCCTGAGCTTATCCAGACGCTCCTTGCTTGGAGAATTGTGGTTGCCCTCTTTAACCCCCAAATTCCCCCCTTCCTCCTCAGAGAAGAAGAGGCTTCTGCCCTTCTCTTCGTGACAATGATTCTCTGTATAGTTTTGTAGAACCCAGTTTCCCAATTCCCACGGGGTCTCTCTGTTTCCCTTTCCTACTGCAGTTTCCTACCCCCCTTCTTATCCCCACCCCAATAGACAAGATAAAGAATTTCAAAATTAGCAGTTATGCAAGCGTCCCTATTCTAGGTCTCATTAGAGGGGCAGGACTAGGATTTTCTCCTCGTTTCCCTATCCCAGTTTCTACCCCTAACTTTACCTTTGGACCTGCGGCCTTCAGCCAAGTCTGGGCTCGGCTCACGTCGGATAAAACACAACCTAATTGCATGGTCTATGACGGTTACAATCCCCCCACCCATGACAATAACTTTTTCCCTCACATGCCACAAACTCCACCATACCGGTGCGACTAGTTTCTTACTATCTCCATTGTAGAGACCCCAATGGGCGTCCCAACGGGCCACATTCCCTCTGGCCCTATCTACCCAGAGACGCATTACGGTGTTCCCGAACCCCCTCACCCCGATGGCATTCCAGGTGAAAACACTCCAGGCTAATGGGCTAGAGCCTCGGACGAAACAGGTCTCTGCTCATTCTGAGGCTTGAGTTCCCATAGCCGTTAACCAATAATCCTCTGTAAAACTCATTTTTTCTAGACAATCGAGGATGGGGGCCAAGATAACATACCAAATCTTGCTGACGAAACCCAGTTGCAGCTCGATGTCCTCCAGCCCACTTCCACCACCTTCCGCAGCACGTCCTTCCTTTGCCTTCTGCATGCAAATGCCTTCTCTCCTAGCTACCTTAGATTTTTGTTTCTTTGTCCAACTACCCTACCTATCGTCCGAAGGGCACTCCACGTGCCTTCATCCTCCTTCCGCCGCCCATTCCCTCATTCGGTTTACTCGAGATGAGGTTTCCCTAGCATTGCCATAGTTGCAGTCCATCACTCCACTTGTGCCGTCGGCTGCTCCTGCCGTGGGCTTCCTCCTTCCACCTTGCCACTTTCCAGCTCTTGTCTACCCGCTCCCGCGCTTGACACTGGAGAGTTGTCTCTCACCTCCACCCTCAACCACGATTTCCTTAACCATGCACTGTCTACTGCCCCACTACCCTGTCCTACTTGCTACCCCACCTGCGCTCATGTCCTTACACCATCCAATTGCACCTCTATCATTTGAGCCAACTGGGTGGCTACTATAACCTCGGCCCACCATACCCTTTGGCCCACCTTGGTTTCCATCATTGCTTTGTACCTATCGCACCCCAATCGGGGGGTCTTATAACTATTGAAAAGAATGAAGCAATAGCAAAAAAAGAGACCTACAATGACTAATGGGAAAAATACCTATCACTCATAAAAATAAAAAAGTGCAGTAGTTTTGAACTAGAGGAGAGCAAGCTCATGTTTGACATGAATCCTAAACTCCTAAAGCACCAGTTATACTTGATGAATCATGATCCAAATATTTTAAAGTTTGTGAAGTCATACTAGACAAGTACACCAAAGTTAGAGAGAAAGCATAAAATTATTTTTCACCTTTGGTCAAGGCTAAGATTATGCATGAACATTAAGAGTTATTCATAAAAAATAAAGTCCAAATAATCAGAGGTTGGTATGGTGATGGAGTAAACAAAGTTGACATTAATTAATTTTGATATTGCTGACTATAAACTGAGGCACTCTAATCCTTCACATTTATGCCATGTCAATTCTCATCCATACTATTATGTATATGGTGTCCTCCAGAAGTTAGGGGTTACATTTTATTTTAAATAGTTTCAATGTGAAAAGCAATTGGGCTTACAACACCCTACAAACATGATTCATCATTAAAAAGGTGTACATTAATTTTGAACTCACTAATATTAATCAGTGGAATTCCAATCCGATTCATTTTTGGCCATTCCTATAACTATTCTTAGTCACTCATCTGCATAAGGCATCTTCCAAGAAGGATAGGAGAATATATTTTGAATGGTACTGAATCTCGATATTGAAGACTCATTGGGAAACATCCTACAAACCAATGTTGCACGACTCGTACTCAGATAAGACTCGTCACGACATTGATTCTTTGACTCGTATAAGACTCGAGAACGACCCTTATAAGACTCATATAAGACTCGTCAACCAAAAAAAAAAAAAAAAAAAACTTAAAATATGGTAAATTTTAAGCACAAAAGAGAAACTAATGACAATTCCAATCCTTATAAGTTATAAAAACCACAATATATGTAATAATTCATATCATCTCATATCTATAAAAGCACAACATAACATATTCAATTTTTAAGCAAAACATTTAGATACTAAATAAGAAAAGGACTCATGATTCCATAATTAAAATAAAAAATGTCAGCAAATTCAAAATTCAAATACACATGTCATAAATGATAAATGATTGTCTCATAACAATCTTGAGTCTCGTCACTCATGGACGACCAAGCCTAAAATAATCCCTCATGGAGCTAGTGGTAACATCGGAAGGCCGAAGCAACTGTGAGGCAGGTGTGCTTGGAGTCTCCATTTGAGATGGCAAACTAGAGAGATCCCCGGTCTCTTCATCAAGCCAACTCATATAAGGGGCCTCCTCCTCCACAACCCAATCAGATTCTAAATCAATAGTATCCAATAAAATTGGATCTCTATCCTTTGGTTGCACTTGTTTTGTGAGCATTCAAAGGTTGTAGTAGATGAAAACCAACTTCTCCAACCTCTCATGCTCCAACCTGTTTCTCTTTTTGTTGTGGATGTGCTCAAACATTGACCTATTGCGCTCACAAGAAAAAGCATGGCGAATTCTTGTAATTGTGGTGCCTCAGTGCTACAATCTATCCACCAATGAGCTGTAAAAAAATAACAACAAAGATTATCGGTTTGCAATGCCAAACATATAAAAGAGAACTAGCAAAATTACAATCTAAGTTATAATAATTTGCACTTACAAGGGATTTTCTTGTCCTTGAGACATTGGCTTGAGATGAATCCAAACATGCTAGATGTTTCCTTGTACATATCTCGTTGTATGTTGATTTTGTCATGAATATCTTGATCCGAGAACATCTTCTCAATGCATATCATGACACCTATCATCACCTCGGGATCTCTTTGAATGCTAGACCCCTCATTATAGAATAAGCTCGGATTGAGATACGCTCTTGTTGCATGCAATGGTGAATGTAGTTGCCTGTCCCACTTGGAATCAATAATTTTCCATATAGGGAGATATTTAGATTCATTTCCCTTATAGAAAGTCTTGATGGCCTCTTTGGCCCTGTCCATGCCCTCATAAATATATCCCATTGCAAGTTTCTCTCCATCCATCAATCTCAAGACTTTCATAAGGGGCTCAGTGAAGCTGACAATCTCAGTCACTTTGTCCCACAAACTATCAACAAAGACAAATGTTGTCACAGACATTGCTTCTGGTTTTGTGCTATCTTTCCAGAATAGCCATTGTTGGCTACAAAACATTCTTTTCAAAGCTTGGTACTCATACAAAAGGCTTTGGAGGGAAAGAAAGTTTGTAGCAAACCTTGTGACAATTGGGTGACTAAGATCACCCTATCTGAATTCCCTCACAAGGTTCAACACCCAAGCATGATTATAAATATACTTGATAATATGCTTGCATTCTTGCACAACATCTTGCACCCACTCCAACTTCCCAATGTCCTCTAGCATCAATTCTATGCAATGGGCAGTGTGTGGGGTCGAAAAAAATGGCAGGATATTTAGCATAAAGCAACCTTCCAGCTGCCACATAATTTGTTGCATTGTCCGTGATTACTTGGACAACATTTGCAACCCCAACTTACTCCACCACAGTAGCCAACAATGAAAAAATCAAATGTGCATATTTTACATTTGTAGATGCATTAATGGATTTTAGGAACATGGCTCCTTTAGGGCAAACTACAAAAAATTCTATTATTGTTCTAACCGTATGATCTATCCACCCATCAGACATAAGTGTACAACCTGTAAATTTCCATGAGCTTTTAATGCTCTCCAATTGTTCCTTGACACACTCAAGCTCCCCATCTAGCTCTTTCCCCCTAAGTGCATTATAAGATGGGGCTTTGTATCCAGGGCCAATGCATGCAATGGCATCCACCATGGGTTGATAAAAATAAGACTTAGCATAGTTGAATGAAAGACTGTTATGGTATCAAAACCTCCTCACTGCCATATCTGCCTCCATCCTCTTCTTATCATTGAAACTGTCCAAGGTTGGTTGAGATCCTGGAGTCGTACGAGGACTGATGAAAGAAGAGGTTATACTCATGTTTGCCATAGCAATTGAAGAGGAGTTATCAATACCGAGACTTTGAAATTGTGTTTCACTTTGAGATGAAGATCTACCTATCGCAATGTTAAGTTTACGTATGTTCTGTGTTGATAGCAAATTTACTTAAATTTTCCATATTAGCTCAATATCAACTCCAGATTATCAATCACATTTAGCATGATAGTAAAAAGCAGATAGAACATAAACATAAATCGTAGAAGACAAGCCAAGACAAGAGGACACAAGATGTGGCGCCATCCAGGGACAAACCCCAATGTGGGTAAACCCTTGATCAATTCTTCTTATGTTCTTCAATAGTTCCGCATAGAGAGAGATAGTACATACACATCAGAAGTCAGCATCTTGACTTATCAAAATAAGAGCAGAGATCTTCTCTAAGAAGATGTCACATGAGGTAGTTGATCTGGACACAGGGGATTCCATCACCTTGCTGTACCTATCACTATGTTGCACAATGTTGCAGCGTTATACCATGTCCATCATCATTGTATTGCACCATGCTACACCATCACCATGTCCATCATCACTGTGTTGCACCATGTTGCACCATCACCATGTCCATCATCATTGTGTTGCACCATGCTGCACCATCACCATGTCCATCATCACTGTGTTGCACCATGCTGCACCATTCACACTATTGTACCCATCATTGTGCACTATGTTGCACCATTCCATCACTGTGCACTATGCAGCACCATCATACTGTTGTACCCATCATTGTGCACTATGTTGCACAATTCCATCACTGTGCACTATGTTGCACCATCATACTGTTGTATCCATCATTGTGCACTATGTTGCACCATTTTATCACTGTGCACTATGCCGCACCATCATACTGTCATGCTGCACCTTATTACATAGAGTTGCACCTTATTACATCATGCCGCAACTTATTACATACAGTTGCACCTTATTACATACTTTCGTCCAACCATGAAAGAGTGCAGAGATATATATCATTGATATACATGCAGATTCATATATTTTCCTTGTCTGAAGTCATTCCTCCGAGAGATTGTATATAGGATTGTTGTAGACTCACATAACAACGTATTAAATTTATGCTTCCATAACATGACAGTGTATAGGTTAGGATTCCATAACAACGTATTAGGCTTCCATTTTTCCATAACATGACAATGTATAGGATTCTCTATTAGGACAGCGTAGATGCTTCTCCATGATCTTCCATAGTTTCATGTTAGGGCAGCGTAGATGCTTAGGGCACTCATTCTATGGCAGTGTATAGGTTAGGCTTCCATAACAGTGTATTAGGCTTTCTTTTTTCCATAACATGACAGCGTATAGGATTCTCTATTAGGACAACGTAGATGCTTCTCCATGATCTTCTATAGTTTCATGTTAGGGCAGCGTAGATGCTTAGGGCACTCATTCTATGGCAGTGTATACTCTTAGTGACTCTTCCTTCCACTAAGACCTAAATGAGTGGAGAGCAAGAGATCACAAGAGAAAATGTATGTTGCTCAAATAACTAACAAGCCACCTCCTTTTGGACTAAAACGTTGAGCACAAGTGGGGGCAATTTGGTTGTTGGCCAACCTTGACGAATTGTCCCATAACACAAATAAATTCATATCTCCATGAATACTTATCAGAATCAGATGATATCTAGATCAATCCTACACCTCTCGATGAGAGGGATCCAAGAAAAATATCAGCTGCCAAAATAAGATGACCCACATGTATTTTGGCCCTAGTTTTCAATTTTAACACTCCCTCTCAACTAGGGAGAACTCCATCCATTGATCCATCTGCCAGCCTATACTATCTCTGCCATCAGTACCCTGCACTACTCTGCTCTACTCTCCTCCACTGAACCATGAAGAAGAAGAACTGATCGAGAATGTCTCATACCATTCTCCATTGACCCGAAGTCAGTCCCATATGAAGAGAGTGTGTCATACCACTCTTATTGATCCCAGATTAGTTCCAAAAGAGAGTGAGTTATATCACTCTTACTGACCCGAAGTCAGTTTCATTGATCCCAGATCAATATCACAAGAGAGTGTCTCAAACCACTCATACTGACCCGAAGCCAGTTTCATTGATCCCAGATCAATATCAAAAGAGAGGGTCTCAAATCACTCATATTAATCCCAGATCAGTTCCAAGAGAGAGTGAGCTATATCACTCTTATTGACCCGAAGTCAGTTCTAATTGATCCCAGATCAATGTCAATCATCCTAGCATAGGGAGTATGGTAGATACACGATGCGTCCATCGATACTACTATGGTCCCTAACCCCATTTCCCTACTCATTAGCCAAATGAGAGGTATTTCCCATGAGTCCCAGACTGCATGGGTAGGATGCCTCGACAAGAGAACCACTCATCATGTCCATAAGTTGCCACGGGATATCACAGGGGAAGGCTGAACCATTCACCCTATACACAGCACACCATTAGGGGAAGGTGAGTCGCCCTATGGTCGCTTGTCGCTCCAAGAAGTACCCCAAGTCCCCCATAGCTCCCAGAGCTCAATGCATGCATCATATAGGACCCTCATAAGAGGGTCTCTCAACGACTCCCAATGGTTCTCGGAAAGTTAAGAATTTGACCTTTCCCAGGGGCTTCGTTAGAATGTAGGCGACCTGCACATCCGTCCCAATGCGATGGAGCCTTCTTGCTCATCGATGTACCATATCCCAGATAAAGTGGTCCCTGATGTCTATATGCTTGCAGCAATCATAGAATACGGGATTCCTCAACAATCGAATTCCCCTCTGGTTGTCACAAAAGATCATGGTGGTATCCAACACGTATACAAACAGCTCACTGAAGATCTTCCACAACTAGGCAGCTTCACATGGGCTATGTATTTGGTCTCAGCAGTACTTAAAGCAACCAACATCTGCTCTTGCTCATCCAGGATATCGAAGCAGAACCCAAAGAGAACCAGCACTCAAAAGTTCTCTTGCGATCCTCCACACTACCTGCCCAATCAACATTCGAATAATCATGTAGCTTCACATTTCCGGAAATGTATCTCAATCCACGAGAGATTGTGCCCCAAATATATCTCAGAAAATTCTTGGCACCAATCCAGTGATCTAAAAATGAGATCTTAGATTACTTTTAAGGTATTACAGACTCATGTGCATGGAATTGCCTATATCATTTAGTGCAACAGATCGATAAGATTGCAAATAATATAGACAATGAGTAGTTAGAGAAACATAATAGACATACACACATAACACAACAAAATAATCAAGGATCTCACCCAAAACTCCTGGGCTACGTCTCCTGGTCCAGCCTTCAGTGGTGACCTCTCTATTATGTTTTCAAGAGCAGAGTTTTACAAAAGTGAGCTCAGTTTGAGTCTCAACACAACAGATACAAAACAGCAGGAGTTTACTTGAATCCCTCAAGTCCCTTTGAGTACACATACTCTCCCTCTCGCTTTCGGTCTCTATCTTCTCTATGTCTCAGCACTGTCCGCCCCTGTCTCTGTCATTCTATGGCTTTTAAGCCAATCAACGCTTGTCTGTTCGGTTTCCCTTTCGGGCTCTCTGGCTCCCGGCCTCTGTCCGTTCAAATCCCCTCTAAGCGTTAACAGTACTTGTTAAACATCTCTAGGTATGGTGGCCACCTGTTTTGTAACGGAAGGGACCATCGGTGCATTAGAATTCCCAAAATAGTCGTTCTCTGTTTACACAAAGAAATACACAGCAACACTGTAAAAATCCGCCAAAACGCCTTCTTCTGGACTTAAAATATTATTAACTCTGTCCTAAACTCCATTAGGTCCGCCTCAGTAATGCAGTCGCTTAGTCGCGGGTTCCTTCATATTTGGGTTTATTATGAAAAATCCCAAATACAAAGGAAAACCCGTAAAATGGTTGTTTATCGGATTTGAAATATTATAGCATCTTCCCTATAATGTCATCGGGTCCGCTTTCATATTGCTATCGCATATCCTTTTGGACCTTCGATCGTTGATTGCACCAATCGGCCTTATCGGCA
This sequence comes from Pinus tabuliformis, assembly GCA_031772625.1. Lineage (NCBI taxonomy): Eukaryota > Viridiplantae > Streptophyta > Pinopsida > Pinales > Pinaceae > Pinus > Pinus tabuliformis. The sequence goes on from CM062811.1 coordinate 467,016,661, forward strand.
CATCGCATGGTCGCTGGCCTCCTTGGCATCACCCCTTATGTAGTTGCGATGCGATATTGCGATATCGCAATTGCATATCGTTGATCCCTCGGGCCGTGGTTAACTCCTTATATATATATATATATATATATATATATATATATATATAGATACATATACATATATATATATATACATACATATATATATATATATATATATATATATATATATATATATATATACACATACACATACACATACACACACACACACATATATATATATATATATATTAGCGATGCTATAGCGCAGTTGAACCTGGACTGTTGATCTGCGATCGACGGTCCTCGTTTGATCGCAATGATCGCTATAGCACTTCCCATAAAGCCGCCTCCGATAAACTCCACCTGCCACCGCCGATTGCGACATGTCGATTAGATCTAGACCGTTGATCGGCCAGATCCGACGGCTCTTGTGTAAAGTTGTTCAAGCCTCCGATAGACTCTGTTTTTGGCCATTTTTTCATGTTTTTTTCTCCCCTGATAGTGTAATCCGCATTTTGTGAAGGTTTTTCCTTCGTAATAGTTTTTTATTTTTGAAGACTTAGAGGCCTTTTAGGATCCCTTTTGGATCACGCCTTCCCACTGAAAATCTTTTGGACCACCAAAAGTTGGTTTTTAAGCATCAATCCAGTGAGGATACATCTTCCTCACTTGTCCAATCTCTATCCATCATGCACTGCTTGGTTTTGAACCTTTGAGTCTGATTCTCAGTTACTCAACATCCCCTCTGCACATAGTTCTCACCTTCCTGTCCAGAACTGTGTCTTCCTGCAACTCATTGAGATATTTAGGCAACAGATCATCAATAGAAGGCCACTGACTTTGCTCTTTGGGATATTCAATCAATGAAAGTTCATACAGTGTCAAGTTCTCTGCATTAACGACTAAATAGATATGCATATACGCTAGCAAATCAAGGCGAAAAGCGTTTTCACCAATCTTCTCAAGTATCTTGAAAGGCCCATACCTTATTGGCTTCAGCGTCTTACCTTCACCTTGCATTCTGTCTTTGCTAATGTACAGCCAGACTTAATCACCAACTTGGAAGTTATGCTCAATTCGATGATTATCATGCTTTGCCTTGTACTTGGCCTAGCTTCTTTCCATCTGTTCCTGCATTGCCTGGTGAATTTCTTGGATCTATTCAATGAACTTGGTTGCTTTGTCCGCATCATTGTGTCCATCAACTGCTTGTCTTTACTAAACACAAAATCCAAGGAAGACTTTGGTGTAAAACCAAAAAAAGTCTCAAAAAGAGATCTCTGAGTAGAAGAGTGCTTGGCACAGTTGTAAGCATGTTGCACATAACACAAATGTTCATCCCAAAGCTTGGGATGCTTGCTGCAATAGCCTCTGAGCAACTGGATCACTGTCTTGTTGACCACCTCTGTTTGACCATCTGTTTGTGGATGAAACGTTGTGCTTTTCTTCAATCTAGTGTCCATCAATTCCCACAGACTTGACCAAAACTTCCCAACAAATCGGGAATCTCAATCAGATACAATAGAAGTGGGTAACCCAAAATGAATCCATACATGCTGAAAGAACAACTTCGTTGTTTGTTCAGCTATAACCTGCTTGTTACAAGGTATCAAAATACACATTTTGTTGAACCTATCCACAATAACATATAAATAATCATGACCTTTTCTAGATTTTGGCAATCCCCCAACAAAGTCCATGGAAACACTTTCCCAAGGACGAGAAGGAATGGGAAGTGGAGTGTACAAGCCTAATTTTCTATTACTGGGCTTGCTTGTAGCACACATAGTACACCCTTTGATATATCTAGAAACTGTCTCATGCATTCTTGGCCAATAGCAGAATATTTGCAGCGATGCAACTGTTTTACTTACACCAAAATGACCTGATATAAGAGAAGTATGTGCTTCTCGGATTATGTTAACTCTTTCAGTTTGGGGAATGCATAACTTTCCCAAATGATACAAGAGTTGGTCCTTAACATAATAATCCAATTCTTCTACTTGTTTGTCGTGACTTAAAGTTGCATATACATCTTTAAAATCTATATCTTGAGCATATTGTTCAATGTAGCTTTCATGCATTACTGAGTTATGCTTAAGTATAGTAGATGCATTTATGATTGGTCTTGATAGCATATCTGCAACCTTATTGTGTATGCCCTTCTTATATCTGATGACAAGATGAAATTGCTATAGAAAACCCATCCACCTATAATGTCTTGATTGTTGGAGTTTAGTTTGTGAGTGCAAATATTGAAGTGGTTGATGATCTGTATGTATGATTGTTTCTTTGCCCATTAAGTAATATTTCCACTTTTTCACACTCTATACTAATGCATACAATTCTTTATCATATGTGGGATAATTAACTACTGCAGAATTAAATGTCTCAGAATGATAGCTTATGGGTTTACAGTGTTGCATCAACACTGCTCCCATGGCATAGTCACTGGCATTTGTTTCAATCTCAAATGGTCGTTGAAGATTTGGCAGTGCTAGTACTGGTGTTGTACTAATTTTTTCCTTTAAGGTGTCAAAGGCTTTCTACTATTTTCCTCCCCACTGAAACACCTTGTTCAATCCTGTTAAAGCATATAAGGTTGCTGCAATCGAGGAAAAGTTAGCAATAAACTTTCTCCAATATTGTGTTGCTCCTAGGAAACTCCTAACTTCTGTAGCAGATTTGAGTTTAGGCCAGTTCACAATGACTTCGACCTTAGAGGGATCTATCTTAATTCACCACCACCTACAATATGACCCAAATAATTTAAAGATGTTTTGCCAAATTCACATTTTGATAACTTCACATAGACATTTTCTCTTTTCAAAACATCTAAAGTCTGCTTTACATGCTTCAAATGTTCTTCCCATGTTTTACTGAAAACAAGAATGTCATCTAAATATACAATTACAAAAGCATCAATAAAAGGTCTGAGTACATAATTCATAACTCTCATGAAAGTGGCAAAAGCATTAGTTAAGCCAAAAGGCATAACCAGCCATTCATACAGCCCTTGCTTTGTTTTGAAAGCAATCTTCCATGCATTTTGTTCTGTTATTCTGACTTGATGATAGCCACTACGCAAGTCTAACTTGGAAAAGTAAACTGCTTCTTTCAACTGATCTAATAGAACATCAATGCGAGGAAGAGGATAATGATTCTTGATCGTTATTTTATTCAGTGCCCTATAATCAATGCACATCCTCCAAGAACCATCTTGCTTTCTCACCAATACGATTGGAGATCCACATGGTGATGAGCTTGGTCTTATGAACCCTTTATCGAGTTGCTCATGTACCTGCTTCTTGATCTCTGCATTCTCTAAAGCGGATAACCTGTACATTCCGATACTATGCAATGGAGCATCTTGCTGCAAATGAATATCATGTACTATTTCCCTTTTGGGTGGCAGACCTTTAGGTTCTTGAAATAGGATATCATATTCTGAAACAACTTTATCTAAATCAGCTTTCTGTTTAGCATCACAGCCCTCAATTACATTGGTTTTATCAAGGTTCCTTTTCTTTACAACCATTAGTAAAAATTGATTGCATGAATTTACAATTATTTTCATTTGCCCTGAGTTTACGAGAGAATAGTTATTTTTGAGTTTATGAGCTCTTACAATATATTCTATTCCATCTTTAGTGAGTTGATACTTATTTTCAGCTCTATAGAAAATGGTTTTTCTATCATACAAGTAAGGACTCCCTAAAACAATACCACATATATCTAAAGGAACTATATCTAACTCTACCTCATCTACAAATGTTGACCCAATAGCAAACCTAAGTTTGCATTGTTTAGTCACTTGTACTTTGCTTTATCACATACCCAACCTAATGGATATGGCTTCTTGTGAGGTGTTGTTAGTAAGCCCAACTTCTTTACAATTGTTTCAGAAATCAAGTTTACTTGTGATCCACTATCAAATAAAGTATCAACCTTTTGGTGCTTGGAAATAACTCTAATATGAAAAAACTCATGTCTTCTCCTCTCATTATCTTCATTATCAATAAAGTATGCAGAATTACTTGTAGATGCTTCAGAATTTTTACCTTTTATACCTGTGGCTGTCACTGTTGTTTCATCACCTGAGTCTGACCCCAAGTCCTTCTGAATAGCAGCAGCAGTCTTCTTCTTCTTACCACCGAACTTCTTAGGTTTCAGCTCCGAATGCAAAGACCAGCAGTATTCATCATCGTGCCCATCCTTCTTGCAGTGAGTGCATAAAGGTTTGTCTTTCTGTATAACATTTGTCTTCCTCTCCTTCCATTTCAGCTTCTTCTTTTCCTTGTTCTTGCTTGCAGAGGCTTTTGATGATCCCCCAATTTCTGGGTTCACATTCTTGCCTCTAGCTTCTAGATGTGTGGCCTGAACTGATACATCATCTAGGCTAGTGGGATTAAACATGAGAATGGTGTGCTTCAAATAGCTATGCAGACCACCTATATACTTCAACAAAGTTTCAGGTGAGTCTAGAAAAATGCCTAGAGTTAAAGCTCTTTTTCTAAATTCCTGGGTATAACTTTGTACACTTTGGCCCTTTAATTGGCGAAGAGTTTGCCAACTCATCATTGCTTGCTGCATATAAGCTAGTGGATAGAATTGTTTTTTAATGGCAGAAACAAATTCATTCCAAGTAGAAAAAATTTTACCATGTTTCTTCAGATCACCGTGTGCCTTGCATTCCCACCACACTAGTGCAGTTCCTCCAAGGCGAAGGCTAGCCAGCTGAATCTTTCTCCTCTCTGAATCAATGTTCTGCACCCTACAATATACATCAATCTGTTTAATCCAATTATCTAGCTTTTCTGCATTTAATTCTCCATCATAAATTGGCAAATCAAACTTTACATCTAATTTAATCAAAGATGTTTTCTTCTTTTTCTTTTCAGGGCTAGTTTTATGTGAAGAAGATGATGAGGATGGTGATGAGGGAGTAGATGGTGGAGAAGGTCTCTCTCCTTTTCCTTTGCCTTCTAGATGGGCAACTAGAAGAGGTTCCTCTGCTCCTTTCTTTGGCTGAGGTGCTGAAGTGCTTTCACTTCGACCTTTCTTAACTCCCGATACATCTCCTCCACCATGGCTAGCATGGCCATAAAAAATTCCATGAATTGGGCGTCTGATTCTCATGGAGTTTCTTCTGCCATTCTTCTCTGAGAATAGACTCTCCCAATCTCTGGATTAGCCTCAACAAGTTCTCCTTCTCCTAGTTTGAGCTTTGATCTAGTTAGCATTCAAAAATCCAGCACAAGCTTGTCTAACCTTAACAAAACCAAAAACCAAAAGCTATGTACCACTTGATCTGAAAATGAGATCTTAGATTACTTTTAAGGTATTACAGACTCGTGCATGGATTTGCCTATATCATTTAGTGCAACAGATCGATAAGATTGTGAATAATATAGACAATGAGCATTTAAAGAAACATAATAGACATACACACATAACATAAGCAAAATAATCAAAGAGTTCACCCAAAACTCTCGGGCTACGTCTTCTGGTCCAGCCTTCAGTGATGACCTCTCTATTATGTCTTCAAGAGCAAAGTTTTACAAAAGTGAGCTCAATTTGAGTCTCAACACAACAGATACAAAACAGCAGGAGTTTACTTGAATCCATCAAGTCTCTCTGAGTACATAGACTCTCCCTCTCGCTTTCTATCTCTGTCTCAGCACTGCCCGCCCCTATCTCTGTCATTATGTGGCTTTTAAGCCAATCGGTGCTTGTCTATTCAATTTCCCTTTCGGGCTCTCTGGTTCTCGACCTCTGTCTGCTCAAATCCCCTCTAAGCGTTAGCAATCCTTGTTAAACGTCTCTAGGTATGGTGGCCACCTGTTTTGTAATGGAAGGGACCATTAGTGCATTAGAATTCTCAAAACAATCTTTCTCTGTTTACACAGAGAAATACACAGCAACACTGTAAAAATCTGTCAAAACGCCTTTTTCCGGACTTAAAATATTATTAACTATGTCCTAAACTCCATCGACTCTGCCTCAATATCGCAATCGCAGTCGCTTAGTCGCAGGTTCCTTCGTATTTCGGTTTATTATGAAAAATCTCAAATACAAAGGAAAACCCGTAAAATGGTCGTTAATCGAATTTGAAATATTATTGCATCTGCCCTATAACGTCATCGAGTCTGCTTTTATATCGTTATCGCATATCCTTATGGAGCCGATCACAGATTGCGCCAATCGGCCTTATTGGCGCATCGCATGGTCACTGGCCTCCTTGGCATCACCCCTTATGTAGTTGCGATGCAATATTGCGATATCGCATATCGTTGATCCCTCGGGCCATGGTTAAGTCCTTATATATATATATATATATATATATATATATATATATATATATATATATATATATATATATTAGCGATGCGATAGCGCGGTTGAACCTGGACCATTGATCTGCGTGCTTGATCGACAGTCCTCGTTCAATCACGCTGATCGCTATCGCACTTCCCATAAAGCCGCCTCCGATAGACTCCGCCTACCACCGCTGATTGCGACATGCCGATCAGATTTGGACCGTTGATCGGCCAGATCCGACAGCTCCTGTGTAAAGTTGTTCAAGCCTCCGATAGACTTTGTTTTTGGCCATTTTTTCATGTTTTTTCTCTCCCAATAGTGTAATCCGCCTTTTGTGAAGGTTTTTCCTTCACGATAGTTTTTTATCTTTGAAGACTTAGAGGGTCTTTAGGATCCCTTTTGGATCATCCAGTGAGGCTCAACATGCTAACTGCAGAACATATATCCAGACTAGAGTTCACCAAGAACATCAATGCTAGAATGAGTTTATGAAACTCAGAGGAATTTCCCAAATCAGGTTTGGCATCCCTACCATATAACCTCTGAAAGTTAAGCTCCATTGAAGCAGTCACAAGCTTGCAGTTCACCATTCCAAATCTGGAATCCAACTCCCTCTTACTTTTCCAAATGAGAGGGTTTGCACCTGTCAGAAAGAGGTCGTCCTCAAAAGGTGCCAGTATGAGAGGTCTATCATCCACAACCTTCAAGCAATGGTTTGGATCGACTTCACTCCTAGTAAATCTCAGCTTCATCAGACAGCCACATCACATGGGTATGCGGAAATTTCCCTCTTTATTAAATATGAAACAGAATATTACAGGAATGGGACTTGCAAACCTAAGTTTCTTCCTCAGATTGACTGCAGCAGCTTTTAACGAATATATCTTAGACAAAAGCTTAAGAAATTCGTAGGCTACTTGGCATGCATGCAGAATAAGTCTAGAATACCATCAGACTTACAGAACAGCTATGATTCGGCCACTTTAGGTTCACACTAGCGTCAAGTACTAACGTGCAAGCTTCTCAAATCACCTAATGACTGGAGTTCTTCTCGTGATGCAAGCAGTTCAGACAGGATGTCTGCAGATGCAGAGCAGGAGAGAAACTCAATTAACAAGACTCTAGACTCTCAACTCTCGAACACCCTCCAAATGAGCCTTACCTTGTGTTTCTAGTCATATTTATAGAAAACTTCATGGGGGACAAGCATCCGTCACAAATTATGTACATTCTGATGACCCAAAAGTAAGATGTTGATCAAATCTGATCGTATCTCGGAAGGCTAGATTCGGGATGGGAGGACTGTCCCATGTTATCTCGTCCCTTTTCCTTTCGGAAAGAAAACTGGCATGTGGGGACCGAATCTAGAAAAGACAGAATTAAAATCACAACATGTGAACTTAATTATTGTACTAAAGATTTACAAAGTGGATATTCGAGATCGAGCAAACCCACGAAAGCTAGGAAAGATTAAAAGTGGAGATATGCAAATCTCACTTCTGTACATTAAAGCTTTACACAGTGAAGGTTCAAAGACAGGTGAACCCACGAAAGCCTGTCCAACACCAAAGTCGGTTGGAAAGACGACACATTATATAGTGTAGTAATCAATCTGAGGGTACGTATAATGCTGATAGTTCCATCTCTCAATCAAATAGTTGGAGAAGTACTGGACCCAAACCTCTTTCTCGGTTTCCCATGTTTGTGAGCTGTGAATGTTTGGAGGCTCTATGAAATTGATATTGAGAAAAGGATTTCTGACCGGATCAACTTGATCATGAAAATCTCTGTAACTGGTGTTGGAGGAGATTGCTCTGACTTTGTACTTATTCATTACAAACCATCGGACATGACCACATCTTCTCATCCCATGTAAGAAAGAGATATCTTCAATCTCTACAAGATTCCTTACTGATTTATAGAGTATTCTTGTTACAAGAGTATTTGGAGAGCTGAAACCAAGAATCTTAAGCATAGTGAGAGAATATGGTTTTGTAAGCAGGGCTGATAAACCATAAATTCTCCACCATTCCATGAACCAATCTGGAATAGGGTCATCTTCTTCGACATCTTCAACCGTCATTCCTTCAAAGAGGAAAGAAAATTGCATAGAATAGAAAAAGTTAGATGAAAAATTCTGAAGATCCATCCCTGCGAAAAATGATTCCTTTTGGCGCACTTCATCAAAGTTTGTCCGGTTTAGATGGTTGTCAAATCGTCTGAAAGTAATATGACAACTGGTAATACGATCATCATCTTCTTCATCTCTCTCAAGCACATATGCTATGCTTCCAATATGTCTCAGATACTCCAAGGCTTCAAAAGCTTCAGTATTCCTTTCATCATGCATGCTCTTTGTCCAGTAATAGGGTATTCCTTCTCTATATCGGATTTCCTTTAGAGGGAACCAGTGATCATCCAGATCTAAAAGGGACTGTTCCAAATCATATGCAACCCATCCATTAGGAGTCTCTATCTCTACTGTACTTTCTCTTTTTCTGATATAGTTGCAGGGTAATGCTAAGATAGAGTGTTCTGATAGAAATTCTCGGCTCAACATATCTGCAAAACTATTCTTATCTCCTAGAATAAATTCTATATCAAAGGAATATTGACTTAATTCCATGATCCACCTCACCATTGCTGCATCTTCAAATTGACACTTGTGGATAGCATATTTCAAAGCCAACCAATCTGTCCTTATAGTGAATCTTGTGTATATAACAAAATCTTTAAATTTTGCTATTCCTAGGCAAACTGCTCTTAATTTTTTTTTTAAGCTGGACAAATTTAACTGGTTCTTGGCCCAAAGTCCAAAGGCATACTGGCATACCTCTATTTCTTTTTTCTTTCCGGGTTTTCTTGGATTTTCCTGACACAAAATTGCTCCCCAACCAGCTTGGCTGGCATCTGTCATGATGATCTTTTTCCATTCTTCTCTTATTGGAGACAAAGGCTGGAAGCTCTTCACTCTCTCTTTTATTCTTCTAACTACTTGGGTGCAGTTTTCATCCCATGGGATTGGAGTCTTTTGGAGCCTCTTATTTAGTAATTTCCTGTCCTGGGCACAATGACTCAAAAATTTTGAAATATAATGAAGGCTCCCAAGAAATCTTTGTAACTGATTTTTATCAGTTATTTCATCTGGGAAATGGTCCACAAAATTGAGACTTCTTTGAATTACAGTATATGAACCATATTGGATATTATATCCAAGATAATCTATCATGGTCTTGAAGAGTTTCATTTTTGAAGCAGATAGAACAATCCCCATTTCTTTGACTCTCTTCAAGAAAATCTTCAAATGTTTGATATGATTTGGTATATTATCAGAGTGTATTAACAGATCATCAATGTATTTCTTCAAAAATTCATCCATACCTTCAAATGTCTCATCCATGATTCTTTGAAATGCTGAAGGTGCGTTGATAAGACCGAAAGGCATGATGTTCCACTCATAATGCCCTTGTGGAACCGAGAAAGCCGTTTTCTATTTATCCGCTTCTTTTATACCAACCTGCCAAAAACCTGACTTTAAATCAAATTTAGAAAACACTTTGGATTTTGATATCTGGGCCAAAATTGTGGATGGTTTTGGCAAAGGATAAGCATCATAATCGAGAATGTTGTTTAGAGGTTTATAGTTGACCACCAATCTGGGTTTACCTCTAGCAATCTCCGCATGCTTATTTAGATAAAATGCAAAGCAAGCAATAGGGCTATTGCTTTTCCTTATTAATCATTTTTTCAGAAGATCTCTGATTTCTTCTTTGCACATTTTCATTTGTTCTTCATTCATAAGAACTGCCTTGGATCTTCTGAGCTTACCACTGAAATCTGCTTTTAATGGGAGTTCAACTTCATGTTTATGAATGTGCCAGAATGCATTGGGGTCATCTGAACAACATTCTTTAAACTTAGTAGTGAGATCTGCTATTTCCCTAGCATACTTCCCATTATCTAGAAGTTCATTTGTTTTTAGAGATTCTTTCTTTATCTCCATCTTAGCCAATAGACTTTCTAATCTCTCTATCCTTCTTAGTCTATTTGGTGCATTTGAATTGATGAAGGGAAAGAATATCTCTCTATTGTTTAAGCTGACAAAATATCCGTACCTTTGAGTTGCAGTGTCAAGCTTTGCTCCATGCCTGTCGAAGTTCTGGAAGAAAGGTGTTCCAAGATACAGAGCACAATCCATCCCCGGAACTATCAGACACAACTTTTACTCCAACATCTTTTGTCAGAAATACATCGATTTCTGCCTCTTTTTTAATAACAATGTCACCACTGGCTTTAGTGACTCTGGGACATGCAATAGGTCGTCGCAAATGTGCACTGACCACTGTATCACTTACTATGTTCAATCTTGACCAGTATCCATCAAAACCTTCCAATCCTCGTACTAGTTTCCAATCTTCACCCTCATCTCGATGCAATACATGACATCCCGATTCACAATATTGCATCCAAGTGATATTTTGTCATCATCCTCTTTTCCTTCTTCTAGTGGTTCTTGTTTATGCATCTGTTCAGAAATTGGATCGCTAATATAAGTCCAGTTTTCTGTTTTTCCTGAAAGAGGAGGATTTTTTCATGTAGAAGCTTCTTGAGATCCCATCATCTTGACTGATATATCTCCGTGATTTTCAATACATAATCTTTTATTTTCTTTCACAGTCTTCCTTAGCTCCTTTATAGCTTGATGAATAGCTGGAAGGGTTTGTGGAAGATCTTCTCCAAAGTCATCAGTCCTAAACTGTCTTGTTAATGCTTCTACTGAAAATAATGTTGCAGGAGGTACATACCCTTTGTGCGGCTAATCTTTTAAACTTGAGCGTACTTGTTTTAGATGATCCATTAGCAGTGTTTTATACATTTCTTTCAATTGTGGATCTGACGCAGCCATCATCTGTGTGAAGAGATTCCTGCTAGTCTCTTCATAGTCTGTCTTCATCATTCTTACTGTATTACAGTTACAGACATCAGGGTCTCTGCCTTCACAATCTCTGCATTCAGTGCAGTGAAGATCTCTACACAATTCTTCTTCTGATGATGAAGAATAATCTGCATAATTTAAATCATTTTCTGACTCTGATTCAGAACTGATTAATTCATCACAACTACTTGGAAGATCAAAGAAGTTGACCTTTCCTTTCTTGTTTCTATATGTAATCTTCTTTTTAGAAGATTCTTTTTTCTTCTCAGGACATTTATTTGCAGTATGCCCTTTTTTATTGCAGTTGTAACAAATTATTTCTTTCGAGAACATTTCAGTATGTTTGTATGGTTTCTTTTTGAAATGTCCCTTGGGTTTATTCTTGGATGGCTGGGAATTCTTCTTAGCATGGTACTTATTCCTTTTCTTTCGCCGCTCAGAATTTTCAGCTTTCCCAAGGTGCCATTTCTTACAGAGTTGCTGATAACCATGAGGTTTTCTTGGGTTTGTAGCAGCACGGGCAATTTTCATTTGTGAACAAAGCTCAACAATTACAGCTTTGACTGCTTGCCTGATCACACCAAATTTGTAGTCTCCTACTTTCCCTGTAAGCTTGTTGACAATTGCTGAAGATACCCACTGTGGAAGGGAGGCAACAAAGATTTCCATCCATTTTGGTTCAAGAATCAAGTCCGGGGACAAAGTATGGAGTCTGTGAAGAAACTCATTAAAATACTCATCAAAATGTTGCATATTATGCAACTTCATAGCAAGCAATGTTATGGTAGTAATCTCATTAGTGATCCGAGGAAAACCAACAAAATTTACAGTGATGCCATAAAGTAGTTTTCCTATCATATTATTTACAGGAAGATGGGTAACAGGATCCATGTATGTAGTTCCATCTTCATTCAACATCACTGACTGTTCCCAAGAAGGAAGAAGGTTGGGTTCTTTCAATGTTTCAGCTCTTAACCATGCATCCAGAGTACCTTCAAATCCTCCAATTATTCTTCTACAGGTATTAATCGGGCCAATGTCATCTGCAAGGTATGTTCTGTAACATACTAGCATTGAATGTAAGATTAACATTACCTCTGCCTCAGTACAGTTATCAATATTCCACGAATAAGTGGAATTTGCAGACCAATCTTTGTGATATTCAGATTTCATTAGATCCCTACGGTCTGGGGCTGGATCCCAAGTAGTGTTCCACTTGGATCTGGAAGAAGTGGCATTAACTTGATTTTCTGGATGTTCTTCAGGTTCTGTTATGCCAAATTTCTCTTTATCTTGTGTAGAAAATTTACTAATACAAACTTCAAGATCCTCAAGTTCTGGAGTTATTTCAATCTTGTGAAGGCTTGTATCTACATCATCCTTGTCATGAGAGGATTCACCAAATATGAATTCAGAAACACTTCCTTTAAAATCATCATATTTTTCTTCAGGAGGTTTTTCTTGTAAATAAAGAACCTTGCTAAAGACACTAGGATTAGCAAACAAGGAATAAGGATGTGTAGAAGTAGGCGGTGGAAAGTTTATAGAGCTGGGAGCTTTGATTAAGCTTTCCACAGAAGGAGTTATGGAGTATGGGACTGATGTTTTAGGCTCAGAAAACAGAGTGGTTGATTTATAAGCTTCTACACTAGGCTTCTTTTTAATGATTCCACTCCAGTAGACACAACTCATACTTGATGTTTTACTATATCAAGGCTTTTGCTTACCTTGATGATTTCTTTTCCGTGGGCCACGGCTGCTTCATGGATCTTCTTATCTGTTTGGATTGAGAGTCTGTCCAAACTCTGGGCAATAGTTTGATCATTTTCTGCTAGAGTTTCTACACTATCATTTAAAAAGACTGTATTATAGTCTTGTTTCTGCAAAACTCTATTTAACATGGCTTTCATTTCAGAACAAGCAGTTTCCACATACTCAAATCTATTTCCTAAAAAAATTTCCAAACTGGAGATGGCAAGGTTTGTCCAGTTGGTTGCTGCAATTGCTTCTTTTGCAGACAAGGAAGGATCATCTGGATGTGAAGGAAGAAGTTTGTACAACTTTCCATCTTGTTGTCGGATCACAAAATTCTTCCATGGTGGAAACTCAGTATCTGTTTCTTGAATAGATCCATCAAGAAGTTCCCACTTATGCTTCCCTGGTGTTCCTCATCTAATCATGTTAACATGAAACTGGGAGCATACAGACTTTATTAATTCTTCTCCTTTTGCTCTAACTGCAATCAAATGTTTTAGCATATTAGGCTTTGAAAGCATATTTTGAATCTTAGGAGAGAATCCAAGAGTACGAAGAGGAGAAGGAATGATGACACGATTTTCCTCTAACTTCTTTTCTACATATTGTTCAGGTTCTTTCATTCTTTTCTGTTTGGCTTCATTCCCGAACTGTTTTATTAGGGATTCCTCTACTTGACTTGCAGAGGGATAATACCATTCATAGAATGATATCCAAAGGTCTTGGGCTTTCATATATTCTTTCCATTTTTCACTGTTTTGCTAGTTGAAAGCCTTTCTGTCTTTCTTTTCTAGAAGAAGCATTTCTTGCATATAAAGATGTTCCTTCTCATGAGTGTAAGTATCACAATTAAACATCTTTTTCCTCCAGACATCATCTGGATTATATGGTCCAATTCCCTTGAAGATCTTTAAAAAGGCAATTATTTCTTCATCTGAGGGAATTTCTACTGAACTGGGAATTTTATCAATAGGACTTCTTCGGTAGGCTGGGATAGCAGACTTATTTACAAAACCCAAAGCTCTAGAAGATGAAGGGTTGACAGAACTTACAAGAAGATCTTCTTGAACATTAAAGAATGACACTTTTCTGTAACTTTGTTCCAAAGGATCTTCATCAGAAGGAAGTACCAATTTGATCATATTTATACGGTGGTTACTTGATGATTCTCCATGAGGAGTAGGAGGATTAGATGAGAATTGGCAAAGTGTTTTTGAGCAGTGTGGATGGTCACAGACTGAGCTGAAAGGCTGAGAAGGGCCTCGTTTCGAGAATATTCTTTTGGTTCACTCATACACTGCTTGATCTATTACAAACTGCGGTGGAGCTGCGGTTTGAGCAAGATGTAATTGATTGACGGAGATTGTTGTGGGTATTGTAGTGATAGATGGTCCACCACGCTGAGTTGTGTTTTCTCTGGGGAATCTAGTGATAACTTTCCCATCTATTTCTGTGATAATAGACTGGGCAGCGGCCATAGTTTTTCGTGTAGGTTTTCCCCAATTGGTAACCCAATCATCTGGAAGACACAGATCTTTACAGGAAACATATACAGGAGCGACTGGATTGCAAGCAGAGTCATACTGTACAAGGGTTACTCTGCCAGAATCTTTATCAGGAGAATATAAAACTGCAGGAATAGTAGTATTATAGAAACGGACGCAGGTAATATAAAAATGGTCAAATTTTTGGCTTTTGCATGAAAGTTTTTATAACCTTTTGTCTGGACACCTAAGGTTAGACATTTTAGAATGTGTGGGTCATCAAGAGCAACAGAGAAATCAGGATAGAAATTGTATTGAATCGGACCATCAGAAAAACTAGTCCCGGTTCCTCCTATCATAGCTTGTGTAAAAGTTGTCCATCAATTATCAAATAGCGCTGAAAAGACAAAGGCATTCTGACCTTTTCTATGCAAGGCATTCAGTCCTATCCTCACCATCCCGAGATGGGAATACTGGTATCTTGACTTTAGGGCAGCTCTAATATGTTTTTGTTCAAGTAGCGGAATCGTCATTATGACATTCAAGCTTAATTCCGTCTTAACAGATTTTTCTTTTATTTTTATCTGACTAAGTGCTCTAAAATTAAATGGACTAAGACCTCTGTATACATCAGAAGGTGAAACTGAGGGAAGTTTCCAATCAACAGAAGGATTATCTTCTTCCTTATTTATACATGCTTCATTTCCAGAGGATTCTTCATAATGACATAAATCATCTAGACCAGATCTTAGTTCTTGTTCATTTTGCAAAGCATCAAAATACTTGGAACCAAATCGTCCCATTGATTCAGAAGAACTTGCAGAGTCCATTTTCTTTAGATTAAAGAAAGATAAATACCCGGATAAGATTTTGCAGAATAGTAGCAGGAAGAGATTGCGGCTTCCTTTTGCAGGCTAAATTGCGGCTTCCTCAACTTGAATTCTCAGTCGAACGTCTTCAACACCCTCCAAACGCCACCACGGCAACAACGGGCTACAAACGCTATTCACGACCTCAGGCAAATTCACGATCCACTTCAAACAATATAGCACTAGCAAAATCCACTCAGACAATAACTTGGCTCTGATACCATTTTACAGGATCAACACATCACATGGGTATGCGGAAAATTCTCTCTATATTAAATATGAAACAGAAAATTACAGGAATAGGACTTGCAAATCTAAGTTTCTTCCTCAGATTAACTGCAGCAGCTTTTAACGAATATATTTTAGCCAAAAGCTTAAGAAATTCGTAGGCTACTTGGCATGCATGCAGACTGAGTGTAGAATACCATCAGACTTACAGACTTACAGAACAGCTACGAAACGGCCACTTTAGGTTCACACTAGTGTTAAGCATTAATGCGCAGGCTTCTCAAATCACCTAATGACTGGAATTCTTCTCGTGATGCAAGCAGTTCAAACAGGATGTCCGCAGATGCATAGCAGGAGAGAAACTCAATTACCAAGACTCTAGACTCTCACCTCTCGAACACCTTCCGAATGAGCCGTACCTTGTGTTTCTAGTCATATTTATCGAAAACGTCAAGGGGGACAAGCATCCGTCACAAATTATGTACATTCGGATGACTCAAAAGTAAGCTGCTGATCAAATCTGATCGTATCTCAGAAGGCTAGATTCGGGCATGGGAGGACTGTCCCATGTTATCTCGTCCCTTTTCCTCTCGGAAAGCCAACTGGCATGTGGGGACCGAATCTAGAAAAGACAAAATTAAAATCACAACATGTGAACTTAATTATTGTACTAAAGATTTACACAGTGGATATTCGAGATCTAGCGAACACACGAAAGCTAGGAAAGATTAAAAGTGGAGATATGTAAATCTCACTTATATACTTTAAAGCTTTACACAGTGGAGGTTTAAAGACAGGTGAACCCACGAAAGCCTGTCCAACACCAAAGTCGGTTCGAAAGACGACACATTATATAGTGTAGTAATCAATCTGAGGGTACATATAATGTTGATAGTTCCATCTCTCAATCAAATAGTTGGAGAAGTACTGGACCCAAACCTCTTTCTCGGTTTCCCATGTTTGTGAGTTGTGAATGTTTGGAGGCTCTGTGAAATTGATATTGAGAAAAGGATTTCTGACCGGATCAACTTGATCATGAAAATCTTTGTAACTGGTGCTGGAGGAGATTGCTCTGACTTTGTACTTATTCATTACAAACCATTGGACATGACCACATCTTCTCATCCCATGTAAGAAAGAGATATCTTCAATCTCTACAAGATTCCTTACTGATTTATAGAGTATCCCTGTTACAAGAGTATTTGGAGAGCTGAAACCAAGAATCTTAAGCATAGTGAGAGAATATGGTTTTGTAAGCAGGGTTGATAAACCATAAATTCTCCACCATTCCATGAACCAATCTGGAATAGGGTCATCTTCTTCGACATCTTCAACCGTCATTCCTTCAAAGAGGAAAGAAAACTGCATAGAATAGAAAAAGTTAGATGAAAAATTCTGAAGATCCATCCCTGCGAAAAATAATTCCTTTTGGCGCTCTTCATCAAAGTCTGTCCGGTTTAGATGGTTGTCAAATCGTCTGAAAGTAATATGACAATTGGTAATACGATCATCATCTTCTTCATCTCTCTCAAGCACATATGCTATGCTTCCAATATGTCTCAGATACTCCAAGGCTTCAAAAGCTTCAGTATTCCTTTCATCTTGCATGCTCTCTGTCCAGTAATAGGGTATTCCTTCTCTATATCGGATTTCCTTTAGAGGGAACCAGTGATCATCCAGATCTAAAAGGGACTGTTCCAAATCATATGCAACCCATCCATTAGGAGTCTCTATCTCTACTGTACTTTCTCTTCTTCTGATATAGTTGCAGGATAATGCTAAGATAGAGTGTTCTGATAGAAATTCTCGGCTCAACATATCTGCAAAACTATTCTTATCTCCCGGAATAAATTCTATATCAAAGGAATATTGGCTTAATTCCATGATCCATCTGACCATTGCTGCATCTTCAAATTGACACTTGTGGATAGCATATTTCAAAGCCAGGCAATCTGTCCTTATAGTGAATCTTGTGTATATAACAAAATCTTTAAATTTTGTTATTCTTAGGCAAACTGCTCTTAATTCCTTTTTAAGCTGGACCAATTTGACTGGTTCTTGGCCCAAAGTCCAGAGGCATACTGGGATACCTCTATTTCTTTTTTCTTGCCGGGTTTTCCTGGATTTTCCTGACACAAAATTGCTCCCCAACCAGCTTGGCTGGCATCTGTCATGATGATCTTTTTCCATTCTTCTCTTATGGGAGACAAAGGCTGGATGCTCTTCACTCTCTCTTTTATTCTTCTAACTGCTTGGGTGCAGTTTTCATCCCATGGGATTGGAGTCTTTTGGAGCCTTTATTTAGTAATTTCCTGTCTTGGGCACAATGACTCAAAAATTTTGAAATATAATTAAGGCTCCCAAGAAATCTTTGTAACTGATTTTTATCAGTTATTTCATATGGGAAATGGTCCACAAAATTGAGACTTCTTTGAATTACAGTATATGAATCATATTGGATATTATATCCTAGAAAATCTATCATGGTCTTGAGGAGATTCATTTTTGAAGCAGATAGAACAATCCCCATTTCTTTGACTCTCTTCAAGAAAATCTTCAAATGTTTGATATGATTTGGTATATTATCAGAGTGTATTAACAGATCATCAATGTATTTCTTCAAAAATTCATCCATACCTTCAAATGTCTCATCCATGATTCTTTGAAATGTTGAAGGTGCGTTGATAAGACCGAAAGGCATGATGTTCCACTCATAATGCCCTTGTGGAACCGAGAAAGCCGTTTTCCATTTATCCGCTTCTTTTATACCAACCTGCCAAAAACCTGACTTTAAATCAAATTTAGAAAACACTTTGGATTTTGATATCTGGGCCAAAATTGTGGATGGTTTTGGCAAAGGATAAGCATCATAATCGAGAAAGTTATTTAGAGGTTTTTAGTTGACCACCAATCTGGTTTACCTCTAGCAATCTCCACATGCTTATTTACATAAAATGCAAAGCAAGCAATAGAGCTCTTACTTTTCCTTACTAATCATTTTTTAGAAGATCTCTGATTTCTTCTTTGCACATTTTCATTTGTTTTTCATTCATAGGAACTGCCTTGGATCTTCTGAGCTTACCACTAAAATCTGTTTTTAATGGGAGTTCAACTTCATGTTTATGAATGTGCCAGAATGCTTTGGGGTCATCTGAACAACATTCATTAAACTTAGCAGTGAGATTTGCTATTTCCCTAGCATACGTCCCATTATCTAGAAGTTCATTTGTTTTTAGAGATTCTTTCTTTATCTCCATCTTAGCCAATAGACTTTCTAATCTCTCTATTCTTCTTAGTCTATTTGGTGCATTTGAATTGATGAAGGGAAATAATATCTCTCTATTGTTTACGCTGACAAAATATCTGTACTTTTGAGTTGCAGTGTCAAGCTTTGCTCCATGCCTGTCGAAGTTCTGGAAGAAAGGTGTTCCAAGATATAGGGCACAATCCATCCCCGGAACTATCGAACACACAACCTTTACTCCAACATCTTTTGTCAGAAATACATTGATTTCTGCCTCTGTTTTAGTAACAATGTCACCACTGGCTATAGTGACTCTGGGACATGCAGTGGGTCGTCGCAAATGTGCACTGACCACTGTATCACTTACTATGTTCAATCTTGAACCAGTAGCCATCAAAACCTTCCAATCCTCGTACTAATTTCCAATCTTCACCCTCATCTTGATGCAATACATGACATCCCGATTCACAATATTGCATCCAAGTGATATTCTGTCATCATCCTCTTTTTCTTCTTCTGGTGGTTCTTATTTATGCATCTGTTCAGAAATTGGATCGCTAATATAAGTCTAGTTTTCTGTTTTTCTTGCAAGAGGAGGATTTTTTGATGTAGAAGCTTCTTGAGATCCCATCATCTTGACTGATAGATCTCTGTGATTTTCAATACATAATCTTTTATTTTCTTTCACAGTGTTCCTTAGCTCCTTTATAGCTTGATGAATAGCTGGAAGGGTTTGTGGAAGATCTTCTCCAAAGTCTTCAGTCCTAAACTGTCTTGTTAATGCTTCTACTGAAAATAATGTTGCAGGAGGTACATACCCTTTGTGCAGCTGATTTTTTAAACTTGAGGGTACTTGTTTTAGATGATCTATTAGCAGTGTTTTATACATTTCTTTCAATTGTGGATCTGACGCAGCCATCATCTGTGTGAAGAGATTCCTGCTAGTCTCTTCATAGTCTGTCTTCATCATTCTTACTGTATTACAGTTACAGACATCAGGGTCTCTGCCTTCACAATCTCTGCATTCAGTGCAGTGAAGATCTCTACACAATTCTTCTTCTGATGATGAAGAATAATCTGCATAATTTAAATCATTTTCTGACTCTGATTCAGAACTGATTAATTCATCACAACTACTTGGAAGATCAAAGAAGTTGACCTTTCCTTTCTTGTTTCTATATGTAATCTTCTTTTTAGAAGATTCTTTTTTCTTCTCAGGACATTTATTTGCAGTATGCCCTTTTTTATTGCAGTTGTAACAAATTATTTCTTTCGAGAACATTTCAGTATGTTTGTATGGTTTCTTTTTGAAATGTCCCTTGGGTTTATTCTTGGATGGCTGGGAATTCTTCTTAGCATGGTACTTATTCCTTTTCTTTCGCCGCTCAGAATTTTCAGCTTTCCCAAGGTGCCATTTCTTACAGAGTTGCTGATAACCATGAGGTTTTCTTGGGTTTGTAGCAGCACGGGCAATTTTCATTTGTGAACAAAGCTCAACAATTACAGCTTTGACTGCTTGCCTGATCACACCAAATTTGTAGTCTCCTACTTTCCCTGTAAGCTTGTTGACAATTGCTGAAGATACCCACTGTGGAAGGGAGGCAACAAAGATTTCCTTCCATTTTGGTTCTAGAATCAAGTCCGGGGACAAAGTATGGAGTCTATGAAGAAACTCATTAAAATACTCATCAAAATGTTTCATATTATGCAACTTCATAACAAGCAATGTTATGGTAGTAATCTCATTAGTGATCCGAGGAAAACCAACAAAATTTACAATGATGCCATAAACTAGTTTTCCTATCATATTATTTACAAGAAGATGGGCAACAGGATCCATGTATGTAGTTCCATCTTCATTCAACATAACTGATTGTTCCCAAGAAGGAAGAAGGTTGGGTTCTTTCAATGTTTCAGCTCTTAACCATGCATCCAGAGTACCTTCAAATCCTCCAATTATTCTTCTACAGGTATTAATCGGGCCAATCTTATCAGTTTCTCTCCTGCTCTGCATCTGCGGACATCCTGTCTGAACTGCTTGCATCACGAGAAGAACTCCAGTCATTAGGTGATTTGAGAAGCCTGCGCATTAGTGCTTGACGCTAGTGTGAACCTAAAGTGGCCGAATCGTAGTTGTTCTGTAAGTCTGTAAGTCTGATGGTATTCTAGACTCAGTCTATATGCATGCCAGGTAGCCTACGAATTTCTTAAGCTTTTGGCTAAGATATATTCGTTAAAAGCTGTTGCAGTCAATCTGAGGAAGAAACTTAGATTTGCAAGTCCCATTCCTGTAATCTTTTGTTTCATATTTAATAAAGAGAGAACTTTCTGCATACCCATGTGATGTGTTGATCCTGTAAAATGGTATCAGAGTCAAGTTATTGTCTGAGCGGATTTTGCTAGTGCTATATTGTTTGAAGTGGATCATGAATTTGCCTTAGGTCGTGAATAGCGTTTGTAGCCCGTTGTTGCCGTGGTGGCGTTTGGAGGGTGTTGAAGACGTTCGACTGAGAATTCAAGTTGAGGAAGCCGCAATTTACCATGCAAAAGGACGTCGCAATCTCTTCCTGCTACTATTCTGCAAAATCTTATCTGGGTATTTATCTTTCTTTAATCTAAAGAAAATGGACTCTGCAAGTTCTTCTGAATCAATGGGACGATTTGGTTCCAAGTATTTTGATGCTTTGCAAAATGAACAAGAACTAAGATCTGGTCTAAATGATTTATGTCATTCTGAAGAATCCTCTGGAAATGAAGCATGTATAAATAAAGAAGAAGATAATCCTTCTATTGATTGGAAACTTCCCTCAGTTTCACCTTCTGATGTATACAAAGGTCTTACTCCTTTTAATTTTAGAGCACTTAGTTAGATAAAAATAAAAGAAAAATATGTCAAGACGGAATTAAGCTTGAATGTCATGATGACGATTCCGCTACTTGAACAAAAACATATCAGAGCTGCTCTAAAGTCAGGATACCAGTATGCCCATCTCGGGATGGTGAGGATAGGACTGAATGCCTTGCATAGAAAAGGTCAGAATGCCTTTGTCTTTTCAGCCCTATTTGATAATCGATGGACAACTTTTACACAAGCTATGATAGGAGGAATCAAGACTAGTCTTTCTGATGGTCCGATTCAATACAATGTCTATCCTGATTTCTCTGTTGCTCTTGATGACCCACACATTCTAAAATGTCTAACCTTAGGTGTCCAGACAAAAGGTTATGAAAAATTTCATGCAAAAGCCAAAAATTTGACCATTTTTTATATTACCTGCATCTGTTTCCATAATACTACTATTCCTGCAGTTTTATATTCTCTTGATAAAGATTCCGGCAGAGTAACCCTTGTACAGTATGACTCTGCTTGCAATCCAGTCGCTCCTGTATATGTTTCCCGTAAAGATCTGTGTCCTCCAGATGATTGGGTTACCAATTGGGGAAAACCTACACGAAAAACTATTGCTGCTGCCCAGTCTATTATCACAGAAACAGATGGGAAAGTTATCACCAGATTCCCCAGAGAAAACACAACTCAGCGTGGTGGACCATCTATCACTACAATCCCCACAACAGTCTCCGTCAATCAATTACATCTTGCTCAAACCGCAACTCCACCGCAGTTTGTAATAGATCAAGCAGTGTATGAGTGAATCAAAAGACTATTCTCGTGACCAGGCCCTTCTCAGCCTTTTAGCTCAGTCTGTGACCATCCACACTGCTCAAAAACATGTTGCCAATTCTCATCTGATCCTCCTACTCCTCATGGAGAATCATCAAGTAACCACCGTGTAAATATGATCAAATTCGTACTGCCTTCTGATGAAGATCCTTCAGAACAAAGTTACAGAAAAGTGTCCTTCTTTAATGTTCAAGAAGATCTTCTTGTAAGTTCTGTCAACCCTTCATCTTCTAGAGCTTTGGGTTTTGTAAATAAGTCTGCTATCCCAGCCTACCGAAGAATTCCTATTGATAAAATTCCCAGTTCAGTAGAAATTCCCTCAGATGAAGAAATATTTTCCTTTTTAAAGATCTTCAAGGGAATTGGACCATATAATCCAGATGATGTCTAGAAGAAAAAGATGTTTAATTGGGATATTTACACTCATGAGAAGGAACATCTTTATATGCAAGAAATGCTCCTTCTAGAAAAGAAAGACAGAAAGGCTTTCAACCAGCAAAACAGTGAAAAATGGAAAGAATATATGAAAGCCCAAGACCTTTGGATATCATTCTATGAATGGTATTATCCCTCTGCAAGTCAAATAGAGGAATCCCTAATAAAACAGTTCAGGAATGAAGCCAAACAGAAAAGAATGAAAGAACCTGAACAATATGTAGAAAAGAAGTTAGAGGAAAATCGTGTCATCATTCCTTCTCCTCTTCGTACTCCTGGATTGCCTCCTAAGATTCAAAATATGCTTTCAAAGCCTAATCTGCCAAAACATTTGATTGCAGTCAGAGTAAAACGAGAAGAATTAATAAAGTTTGTATGCTCCCAGTTTCATGTTAACATGATTAGATTAGGAACACCAGGGAAGCATAAGTGGGAACTTCTTGATGGATCTATTCAAGAAACAGATACTGAGTTTCCACCATGAAAGAATTTTGTGATTCGACAACAAGATGGAAAGTTGTACAAACTTCTTCCTTCACATCCAGATGATCCTTCCTTGTCTGCAAAAGAAGCAATTGCAACAACCAACTGGACAAACCTTGCCATCTCTAGTTTGGAAAAAAAATTAAGAAATAGATTTGAGTCTGTGGAAACTGCTTGTTCTGAAATGAAAACCATGTTAAATAGAGTTCTGCAGAAACAAGACTATAATACAGTCTTTTTAAATGATAGTGTAAAAACTCTAGCAGAAAATGATCAAACTATTGCCCAGAGTTTGGACAGACTCTCAATCCAAACATATAAGAAGATTCATGAAGCAGTCGTGGCCCATGGAAAAGAAATCATCAAGGTAAGCAAAATCCTTGATATAGTAAAACATCAAGTATGGGTTGTGTTTACTGGAGTGGAATCATTAAAAAAGAAGCCTAGTGCAAAAGCTTATAAATCAACCACTCTGTTTTCTGAGCTTAAAACATCAGTCCCATACTCCATAACTCCTTTTGTGTAAAGCCTAATCAAAGCTCCCAGCTCTATAAACTTTCCACCGCCTACTTCTACACATCCTTATTCCTTGTTTGCTAATCCTAGTGTCTTCAGCAAGGTTCCTTATTTACAAGAAAAACCTCCTGAAGAAAAATCTGATGATTTTAAAGGAAGTGTTTCTGAATTCATATTTGGTGAATCCTCTCATGACAAGGATAATGTAGATACAAGCCTTCACAAGATTGAAATAACTCCAGAACTTGAGGATCTTTAAGCTTGTATTAGTAAATTTTCTGCACAAGATAAAGAGCAATTTGGCATAACAGAACCTGAAGAACATCCAGAAAATCAAGTTAATGCCACTTCTTCCATATCCAAGTGGAACACTACTTGGGATCCAGCCCCAGACCGTAGGGATCTAATGAAATCTGAATATCACAAAGATTGGTCTGCAAATTCCACTTATTCGTGGAATATTGATAACTGTACTGAGGCAGAGGTAATGTCAGTCTTACATTTAATGCTAGTATGTTACATAACATAACTTGCAGATGACATTGGCCCGATTAATTCCTATAGAAGAATAATTGGAGGATTTGAAAGTACTCTGGATTCATGGTTAAGAGTTGAAACATTGAAAGAACCCAACCTTCTTCCTTCTTGGGAACAGTCAGTTATGTTGAATGAAGATGGAACTACATACATGGACCTGTTACCCATCTTCCAGTAAATAATATGACAGGAAAACTACTTTATGGCATCACTGTAAATTTTGTTGGTTTTCCTTGGATCACTAATGAGATTACTACCATAACGTTGCTTGCTATGAAGTTGCATAATATGCAACATTTTGATGAGTATTTTAATGAGTTTCTTCACGGACTCCATACTTTGTCCACGGACTTGATTCTTGAACCAAAATGGAAGGAAATCTTTGTTGCCTCCCTTCCACAGTGGGTATCTTCAGCAATTGTCAACAAGCTTCCAGGCAAAGTAGGAGACTACAGATTTGGTGTGATTAGTCAAGCAGTCAAAGCTGTAATTGTTGAGCTTTGTTCACAAATGAAAATTGTCCATGCTGCTACAAACCCAAGAAAACCTCATGGTTATCAGCAGCGCTGTAAGCAATGGCACCTTGGGAAAGCTGGCAATTCTAAGCGGCGAAAGAAAAGGCATAAGTACCATGCTAAGAATAATTCCTAGCCATCCAAGAATAAACCCAAGGGACATTTCAAAAAAAACCATAAAACATACGGAAATGTTCTCGAAAGAAATAATATGTTACAACCGCAATTCAAAAGGGCATACTGCAAATAAATGTCCTGAGAAGAAAAAAGAATCTTATAAAAAGAAGATTACATATAGAAACAAGAAAGGAAAGGTCAACTTCTTTGATCTTCCAAGCAGTTGTGACAAATTAATCAGTTCTGAATCAGAGTCAGAAAATGATTGGAATTATGCAGATTATTCTTCATCATCAGAAGAAGAATTGTGTAGAGATCCTCACTGCACTGAATGCAGAGATTGTGAATGCATTGACCCTGATGTCTGTAACTGTAATACAGTAAGAATGATGAAGATAGACTATGAAGAGACTAGCAAGAATCTCTTCACACAGATGATGGCTGCGTCAGATCCACAATTGAAAGAAATGTATAAAACACTGCTAATGGATCATCTAAAACAAGTACCCTCAAGTTTAAAAAATCAGCCGCACAAAGGGTATGTACCTCCTGCAACATTATTTTCAGTAGAAGCATTAATAAGACAGTTTAGGACTGAAGACTTCGGAGAAGATCTTCCACAGACCCTTCCAGCTATTCATCAAGCTATAAAGGAGCTAAGGAAGACTCTGAAAGAAAATAAAAGATTATGTATTGAAAATCACAGAGATCTATCAATCAAGATGATGGGATCTGAAGAAGCTTCTACATCAAAAAATCCTCCTCTTTCAGGAAAAACAGAAAACTGGACTTATATTAGCGATCCAATTTCTGAACAAATGCATAAACAAAAACCACCAGAAGAAGAAAAATAGGATGATGACAGAATATCACTTGGATGCAATATTGTGAATCGGGATGTCATGTATTGCATCAAGATGAGGGTGAAGATTGGAAACCAGTACGAGGATTGGAAGGTTTTGATGGATACTGGTTCAAGATTGAACATAGTAAGTGATACAGTGGTCAGTGCACATTTGTGACGACCTAATGCATGTCCCAGAGTCACTACAGCCAGTGGTGACATTGTTACTAAAACAGAGGCAGAAATCGATGTATTTCTGACAAAAGATGTCAGAGTAAAAGTTGTGTGTCCGATAGTTCCGGGGATGGATTGTGCCCTGTATCTTGGAACACCTTTCTTCCAGAACTTCGACAGGCATGGAGCAAAGCTTGACACTGCAACTCAAAGGTACGGATATTTTGTCAACGTAAACAATAAAGAGATATTCTTTCCCTTCATCAATTCAAATGCACCAAATAGACTAAGAAGAATAGAGAGATTAGAAAGTCTATTGGCTAAGATGGAGATAAAGAAAGAATCTCTAAAAACAAATGAACTTCTAGATAATGGGAAGTATGCTAGGGAAATAGCAAATCTCACTGATAAGTTTAAAGAATGTTGTTCAGATGACCCCAATGCATTCTGGCACATTCATAAACATGAAGTTGAACTCCCATTAAAAGCATATTTCAGTGGTAAGCTCAAAAAATCCAAGGCAGTTCCTATGAATGAAGAACAAATGAAAATGTGCAAAGAAGAAATCAGAAATCTTCTCAAAAAATGATTAATAAGGAAAAGAAAGAGCCCTATTACTTGCTTTGCATTTTATGTAAATAAGCATGTGGAGATTGCTAGAGGTAAACCCAGATTGGTGGTCAACTATAAACCTCTAAACATCATTCTCGATTATGATGCTTATCCTTTGCCAAAAACATCCGCAATTTTGGCCCAAATATCAAAGTCCAAAGTGTTTTCTAAATTTGATTTAAAGTCAGGTTTTTGGCAGGTTGGTATAAAAGAAGCGGATAAATGGAAAACAGCTTTCTTGGTTCCACAAGGGCATTATGAGTGGAACATCATGCCTTTCGGTCTTATCAACGCACCTTCAGCGTCTCAAAGAATCATGGATGAGACATTTGAAGGTGTGGATGAATTTTTGAAGAAATACATTGATGATCTTTTAATACACTCTGATAATATACCAAATCATATCAAACATTTGAAGATTTTCTTGAAGAGAGTCAAAGAAATGGGGATTGTTCTATCTGCTTCAAAAATGAAACTCTTCAAGACCATGATAGATTTTCTAGGATATAATATCCAATATGGTTCATATACTGTAATTCAAAGAAGTCTCAATTTTGTGGACCATTTCTCAGATGAAATAACTGATAAATTCAGTTACAAAGATTTCTTGGGAGCCTTAATTATATTTCAAAATTTTTGAGTCATTGTGCCTAGGACAGGAAATTACTAAATAAGAGGCTCCAAAAAACTCCAATCCCATGGGATGAAAACTGCACCCAAGCAGTTAGAAGAATAAAAGAGAGAGTGAAGAGCATCCAGCCTTTGTCTCCAATAAGAAAAGAATGGAAAAAGATCATCATGACAGATGCCAGCCAAGCTGGTTGGGGAGCAGTTTTGTGATAGGAAAATCCAGGAAAACCCAGCAAGAAAAAAGAAATAGAGGTATGCCAGTATGCCTCTGGACTTTGGGCCAAGAACCAGTTAAATTGGTCCAGCCTAAAAAAAGAATTATGAGCAGTTTGCCTAAAAATAGCAAAATTTAAAGATTTTGTTATATACACAAGATTCACTATAAGGACAGATTGCCTGGCTTTGAAATATGCTATCCACAAGTGTCAATTTGAAGATGCAGCAATGGTCAGGTGGATCATGGAAAAAAGCCATTATTCCTTTGATATAGAATTTATTCCAGGAGATAAGAATAGTTTTGCAGATATGTTGAGCCGAGAATTTCTATCAGAACACTCTATCTTAGCATTATCCTGCAACTATATCAGAAGAAGAGAAAGTACAGTAGAGATAGAGACTCCTAATGGATGGGTTGCATATGATTTGGAACAGTCCCTTTTAGATCTGGATGATCACTGGTTCCCTCTAAAGGAAATCCGATATAGAGAAGGAATACCCTATTACTGGACAAAGAGCATGCAAGATGAAAGGAATACTGAAGCTTTTGAAGCCTTGGAGTATCTGAGACATATTGGAAGCATAGCATATGTGCTTGAGAGAGATGAAGAAGATGATGATCGTATTACCAATTGTCATATTACTTTCAAACGATTTGACAACCATCTAAACCAGACATACTTTGATGAAGAGCGCCAAAAGGAATCATTTTTCGCAGGGATGGATCTTCAGAATTTTTCATCTAACTTTTTCTATTCTATGCAGTTTTCTTTCCTCTTTGAAGGAATGACGGTTGAAGATGTCGAAGAAGATGACCCTATTCCAGATTGGTTCATGGAATGGTGGAGAATTTATGGTTTATCAGCCCTGCTTACAAAACCATATTCTCTCACTATGCTTAAGATTCCTGGTTTCAGCTTTCCAAATACTCTTGTAACAGGAATACTCTATAAATCAGTAAGGAATCTTGTAGAGATTGAAGATATCTCTTTCTTACATGGGATGAGAAGATGTGGTCATGTCCGATGGTTTGTAATGAATAAGTACAAAGTCAGAGAAATCTCCTCCAGCACCAGTTACGGAGATTTTCATGATCAAGTTGATCCGGTCAGAAATCCTTTTCTCAATATCAATTTCATAGAGCCTCCAAACATTCATAGCTCACAAACATGGGAAACCGAGAAAGAGGTTTGGGTCCAGTACTTCTCCAACTATTTGATTGAGAGATGGAATTATCAGCATTATACGTACCCTCAGATTGATTACTACACTATATAATGTGTTGTCTTTCCAACCGACTTTGGTGTTGGACAGGCTTTTGTGGGTTCACCTGTCTTTGAACCTCCGTTGTGTAAAGCTTTAAAGTACAGAAGTGAGATTTGCATATCTCCACTTTTAATCTTTCCTAGCTTTCGTGGGTTCGCTCGATCTCGAATATCCACTGTGTAAATCTTTAGTACAATAATTAAGTTCACATGTTGTGATTTTAATTCTGTCTTTTCTAGATTCGGTCCCCACATGCCAGTTGGCTTTCCGAAAGGAAAAGGGACGAGATAGCAGTGGACAGTCCTCCCATGCCCGAATCTAGCCTTCTGAGATACGATCAGATTTGATCAGCATCTTACTTTTGAGTCATCAGAATGTACATAATTTGTGACGGATGCTTGTCCCCCTTGAAGTTTTCTATAAATATGACTAGAAACACAAGGTAAGGCTCATTCGGAGGGTGTTCGAGAGTTGAGAGTCTAGAGTCTTCGTAATTGGGTTTCTCTCCTGCTCTGCATCTGCGGACATCCTGTCTGAATTGCTTGCATCACGAGAAGAACTCCAGTGATTAAGTGATTTGAGAAGCCTGCGCATTAGTGCTTGACGCTAGTGTGAACCTAAAGTGGTCGAATCATAGTTGTTCTGTTAGTCTGTAAGTCTGATGGTATTCTAAACTCAGTCTGCATGCATGCCAGGTAGCCTACGAATTTCTTAAGCGTTTGGCTAAGATATATTCGTTAAAAGTTGTTGTAGTCAATCTGAGGAAGAAACTTAGATTTGCAAGTCCCATTCCTGTAATCTTCTGTTTCATATTTAATAAAGAGAGAATTTTCCGCATACCCATGTGATGTGTTGCTATCAATCCTCTCATATTAAGCCCGGGATGTTTTGCTTCAAGCCATAGAGGGCTTTCTTCCACCTGCATACATGAGATTCCCGATCATGAATCTCAAACCCCTCGGGTTGTTCCAAACCCGTGGACCTGCTACATGAGGGGAATGGTCCCCTTGTAAGATTTTCCTTCGGTACATCTCGGACATGTACCTTCATGCTTTTCTTGAATTCAAGCATCCCTATCATCATTTGACTCACATTGGGTAGGGCCCCATAATAACCAGACCTCCGGTGTTATAGATGAGATGTGTCAACTAACATGGTCCCCAATGGACTTCCTACAACTTGATACAAATTGCCAATCCTGAACCTATGAGTAAAAGCATCTTTGAAAATTTCATTTTCAAACACGTACCTTTCTATCGATGAATGCCACCTTGAAGCCTTTGGTTTCCATTGTCGAAATGGACACCAAGTTTTTCTTGCAATCGAGTACATAAAGAGATTTCTTGTTTACGAATCGAGTTACCCTCACTCAATTGAGGGGTAACATTCCCTACACCCTTTCCGGGATAGGTGGCATTGACTCCAAGTATAATCCCATGGTTGTTTCCATCACTTCCAAACTAGAGAGAGCACCCTTCTATCCGATGAAGTGCCTTGAAGCACTACAATCAATAAGCCAGATTACCAAAGAGTTTGGAGGAGAGAGCCAATATAAGATAATGTTGCTTTATCTTGTCAGAAATAATATTTGATTCTTCATAATTGGAGTTCCTTTCTTTCTTTGAAGAGTCAGTCATTTCCTTGATGACCTACATTACCTATCATTCCTCTGATCATTGAAGATGTCCCTGAAATGATTGTTATCGTCATCAAGTGATGTGTCCCTACCATTCAGACACTCCTTCCCTTAATGGCCGAACTTATTGCAAGTAAGGCATCTGCCTTTCCTTCCACCCTTGGTGAATTTGAAGAGGGATGAGGAATCCATTGAGTCTTTTGTCCTTTCCCAACTGTCTTCAGTGATTGCTCTTTCACTCTTGCTTGGGCTTTGTCTTCACCTCAGCGCTTATACCATGTTAATTTTAGGTATGTTCTATGTTGATAGCAAATTTACTTAACTTTTCCATATTAGCTCAATATCAATTCTAGATTAGCAATCACATTTAGCATGGTAGTAAAATGCAGATAGAACATAAACATAAATCGCAGAAAACAAGCCAAGACAAGTGGACACAAGATGTGGCGCCAGCCAGGGAAAAAACCCCAATGTGGGGAAACCCTTGATCAATTCTTCTTATGTTCTTCAATAGTTCAACAGAGAGAGAGATAGTACATATACATCAAAAGTCAGCATCTCAGCTTATCAAAATAAGAGCAAAGATCTTCTCTCAGAAGATGTCACATGAGGTAGTTGATCTGGACATAGGTGATTTTGTCACCTCGTTGTACCTATCATTGTGTTGCACCATGCTGCATCATCATACCATGTCCATCATCATTGTGCTGCACCATGCTGCACCATCACCATGTCCATCATCATTGTGTTGCACCATTGCTGCACCATCACCATGTCCATCATCATTGTGTTGCATCATTGCTGCACCATCACCGTGTCCATCATCATTATGCTGCACCATTACCATGTGCA
The DNA here is from genome assembly GCA_031772625.1 of Pinus tabuliformis. Classification (NCBI taxonomy): domain Eukaryota; kingdom Viridiplantae; phylum Streptophyta; class Pinopsida; order Pinales; family Pinaceae; genus Pinus; species Pinus tabuliformis. Next base: position 467,048,039 of record CM062811.1, read on the forward strand.
TCATCACTGTGTTGCACCATGCTGCACCATTCACACTGATGTACCCATCACTGTGCACTATGTTACACCATTCCATCACTGTGCACTATGTTGCACCATCATACTGTTGTACCCATCATTGTGCACTATGTTGCACCATTCCATCTCTGTGCACTATGTTGCACCATCATATTGTCATGTTGCACCTTATTACATAGTGCTGCACCTTATTACATACTTTCATCCAACCATGAAAGAGTGCAGACATATATATCACTCATATACATGCAGATCCATATACTATCCTTGTCTGAGTCATTCCTCCGAGAGATTGTATATAGGATTGTTGTAGACTCACATAACAACGTATTAGAGTTAGGCTTCCATAACAGTGTATTAGGCTTCCATTTTTCCATAACATGACAGCGTATAGGATTCTCTATTAGGGCAGCGTAGATGCTTCTCCATGATCTTCCATAGTTTCATGTTAGGGCAGCGTAGATGCTTATGACACTCATTCTATGGCACCGTATAGGTTAGGCTTCCATAACAATGTATTAGGCTTCCAATTTTCCATAACATGACAGTGTGTAGGATTCTCTATTAGGACAACATAGATGCTTCTCCATGATCTTCCATGGTTTCATGGTAGGGCATCGTAGATGCTTAGGGCACTGATTCTATGGCAATGTATACTCTTAGTGACTCTTCCTTGCATTAAGACCCAAACGAGTGGAGAGGAAAAGATCACAAGAGAAAATGTATGTTGCTCAAATGACTAACAAGCCACCTCCTTTTATACTAAAACGTTGAGCACAAGTGGGGGCAATTTGGTTGCTGGCTGACCTTAACGAATGTCCCATAACACAAATAAATTCATATCTCCATGAATACTTATTGGAATCAGATGATCTTTAAATCAATCCTACACCTCTCAATGACAGGGATCCAGAAAAATGTCAGTTGCTATACATAAGATGACCCACATGGAGTTTGGCCCTAGTTGCCAATTTTACATTTACATTTGCAAACACATCAATGGATTTTAAGAACATGGTTCCTTTAGGGCAAGCTACAACAAAATTTATTATTGTTCTCCCTCGCTGATCTGTCCACCCATCAAACATAAGTGTACAACCCATAAATTTCCATGAGCTTTTAATGCTCTCCAATTTTCCTTGACACACTCAAGCTCCCCATCTAGCTCTTTCCCCCTAAGTGCATTATAAGATGGGGATTTGTATCCAGGGCCAGTGCATGCAATGGCATCCACAATGGGCTAATAAAAATAAGACTTTGCATAGTTGAAGGAAACACTGTTATGGTATCAAAACCTCCTCACTGCCATATCTGCCTCCTTCCTCTTCTTATCATTGAAACTGTCCAAGTTTGGTTGAGATCCTGGAGTTGTACAAGGACTAAAGAAAGAAGAGGTTATACTCATGTTTGCCATAGAACTTGCTTCTTTAATGGATTCCAAAGAAGCTACCATTTCAATAGTGACTTTATCTGGGCAACTTTTGACAACATCCCACACCATTCCCAGGGATTCTGGCTAGGTGGTATTTCAGCCTAATTATGCATGCATGCATTGTGGCATTGAAATAATTACACTTGATATTGTGGCCATTACCAGGAATGATTCATTGACCATGTGCCCATGCCGAATCACGACACTGTTTGAAACCCTTTGGTGGCATGGTGACAAAATCTAGAGAAGAAGAAAAAATAATAATAATAATTTTTTTTTTGGTTTTAAATATTTTTTTGTTTTGAAATTTTTTTATAATTTGCAAATTTTTTTGGTTGTGATTGAGAAACTCAGCCATAGGTAGCCCCAAACAAAAAAAAAATTGCAAACATAATAATAATAAACAAAAAAAAAAATGAATACATAGAAAACATTATAACTAGGTTCATGAAGCCTACCTAAAGCTTAGTCTGATCTGATGAAGCCTCCTTTAGCCTCCTCCAACAACTCCTTCACACTCCTTTAGCTTCACTCTCAACACTCACACAAATTAGCCAAACACTCAAATGACAAGTGAATGAGAAATGGAAGGGAGGGAGGTGTTTATAAAGCTTTTTTTTCCCTCCAATTTCCCTTTTCCTCCACCTCATTTCCAAAACAAGTACAAAAAAATGGATAGATTGTGGGTTTTGATGCTTAGAGGGTCTTATACGGATCCGATGAGGGTTTCATGGGCTACCCATGGGTTTGATGCAGGTAGTCAGGTCTTATACAAAACCCGTCGAGTCCGAGTCTAGACCATGGGTTTTATGCGGGTAACCCGACCCAGGGACAAACCCGCCCTTACCCGCAAGTTTAATCTGGGTGGTGCTTCACTACTACAAATAATGGAATTAACAGGATGATGGTCGGTTCGATCAAACAATGATCCGCTAGAACGTTGACATGCATTATTCCCATCTAGAATGGGTCATGGCCACCCTCATCTTTGACCTTTTTCCAAGGAGTCCTTCTCCCATCCACAACAAAATGGCCTTTGTTTTGACTCAAACAACTTGGTATTCTAAGAAGGAAACACCTAAGTAAAGAAATCCCAATTGGAGATGAACACCATAGCTGCCAAGTGCATCGTAGCTCAACCTTAGGTGATCATATACATCTTAATCGCCTTTGATTTGGTCATCTGGAAGCCTTTAGACAACAAACCACCACTCCTTTGCATCAGTAATGCCTGCCATTTCCCTCCCTACGACTTTGATGGCAAGGGAAAACTCTCCACACTTGTGACACACAACCTTGATTGTTTCCTCATCGATGCCCACTAGCACATTAATATTATTATATGGAAAAACATAATAACAAAACAACTGCCAACTATCATATTCTATCAAGTCATCCATTGTGACTGTGGACTCCTTCGCAACTCCCATCTCCAAGAGTGCTTTGTAATTCCTGGAGCTCACAATAATTTTGGAGTTTGAGAGGTCAATTAGTCGGAGCACATCTAGTTCCTACAGCAATTCAACATTGTGTTCCCATACATCGTCTAAGAAGAGCGTAAACCTATTTCGCTATATAGTCTCATTCAACGGTATGTTTATAGCTTCTGCGTTAATATTTGTATTGGGGTCTATAACCTTTATTTACATGCTTATTTGTGTGGAGAGTTCTTTCCGAAAACTTGAAATAGGAGGAGACTGAAAAACGGTAAGCATTATATCAGTAGATTCAACTCCACTTTAGGCTATAGGGGGCCTCTCCCACTACATAGGTGCTCCTACTGTGAACTGTGCAATTTTAATCCCATAAAATTCTAGGAAAAAACATTTAAAAAAATGAGGCCTACAAAATCCATGAATATCCTGCAAAATCCATGAGCTTGTGCAAAACTAGTAGATGGGTTTGAGAGAATACCTAATCAGCTTCCAACTTGCCTTATCTTCAATGCAAAGCTTGATATTTCAAACTCAAGAAATGAGGCTGCGAGATGAAAATTGCAATACCAAAGCTTCAAGAGTCATGAGCATGGTACAAGTTACATTGTTACATAATACAACCCTCCTCCATCTTTTTTGCATTGCTAAAGTTGCTACCATTATGATTGATATCTATGCAACGACCTCCATTATGCTCTATTTATTGCCTTTGTTACAGTTGAAACGCTAGATGCATACTTTCAATGGTAGCCTCATGATGCGTTGTGCAAGACAATGTAGAAATAATAATCTGCTTTAAATCCATGTTGGCTAGTACTTTGGTAGATTGGGGTAAACCATTAACATCAAAGGTTATTATATCTACAACATGGTACAAATTTGACCATCCATGTTGGTACTTTGGAGTTTGTAATACGTATTTGGTAGGTTGCAACCCTTCACAGGGCATTTTGTGATATTATTTAATTTTAAAAAAACTAGTATAAATAAAAATTAGCATTCTTTTATGCTTAATTTTAGCTTCGCACTTCTAAGACATGCTAGACCCTTCTTAAAAGATTGTGACGTGTTCAATTTTGAACCTTGTTTTTAGGGAATGAGCGTCCGCCTATATGCAAGGAGATGGAGAGGTGGGCCTGAGCAGCCACGCAAGCAGATTAAGAGAATCTATAAGCGGATTAAGGCTTGCCAAGGACGTGAAGGAGGTGCATGCATTTGTATTGTGCTATCGTTGGCACAAGTCTTGCCTCTGTTAAGTCCCTATGGTGAGTTGTCAAGAATGACATTTAAGGTTATTAGGAGGCTAAGTAACGACAAAGTGGTGACCTCGACAACTAAGCATTTGACGGAGTGGGAAGTCGTTGCGGCCAACAGTGTATGAATGAATGATGAATGATATTTTAACATCCACGAGACTAAAAATAGTCTATGGGACTACCAACCTCCCTATTTTTTGCCTTTTGCAATTCAATCATTTTCTTACTCAAATTGATGATGAGTTGACCCAACCTTCTAACAATCCCCTCACTGAAAAGACAATGCCAAGGAATTGATGCTAACAAACTGCCATAATTGTTCTTGATGTCTCTGAAAGCATAACATTGCAAAATGAAATGCTTTTCTGATTCCATTGCCCCAAAAATGCAAAAAGTACACACTCGTTCTTCCCAAGCTTCTTTAGGTCTCTTCCACCATCCCATTTCACACCGAAGTTGATGTGAATTAGTTCTTAATTGAGCAATAAGAATCTTCGCTCTCCACGAAATACTATGTACTATTTTAGTTGGAAATCAAAAGTGGGGTTGAAAAACTGAACATAGTACTTCTTCTTTCTACCCAACTCTTTTCCCCATATACACTTATGAAACTTCTCCATAACAAAATTATTTAACTCCTTGCTATTTGTGGGACAAAAATTGAGGTAAATATTTCATTTTTGCATCCATTTGTTGTTTTGTCTCATCCATGATTTCTTTCTTTCACTCATGCCTTCATTGAAGATAACTTTCGACCATCTACCTACTCCCATTTGCTCAATTCTTTTTAGATATCTTATAAGACACACAATAGCAATTGCTTCGTTGAGAGTTGCTCCTGTTTCACTCAACATTATCTCATAAGGAACCAAACCTTTTATTTTGAACTTATCATGATCAATCATTTTCGGATTTTCTCAATTTGTTTCCATTTTGAAACAAGGATGTTGCTAGCCCATAGTTCACATATAATATCACTAGACAAACTAGGAGTCCAAAAAGCACTTTAATTGTTTTCTAATCCCATAACTCTACCCCTATACATCTATTTTGAAGTGCATATAATGCTTTCCACCCTCCTAAAATTCTCTTCCTTCTATATTCCTCCCAATTAAGCTTCTTGTTGAAATCGATCTCGAGGTACTTGTATTCATTTACTTCTTCAAGAATGTTTCCTTCAAAGAAAAACATATGTTGGCTCTACTTCCTTTTATTAGAGAAAACATTATTTTGGTCTCACTGGTATTGACTTGCATCCCCACTTGCTGTATAAAACTACTCAAGGGCATATAGGTGCCTCTGCAATCCATGGGTCGATTTAGCAATCAATACAAGATCATCAGCGTATAAAAGAGGCTTTATCACAAATTCCCCCAACCGAACACCATCCCCACCTTGAAGATTTAGTCACTCTTCTAATTTATCAATATATAAACCAAAAAGGGTAAGGGATAAAGGGCAGCCTTGCTTGACTCTGATGTCACTTCTAAAACTTTCTGAAATGTCTACTGAAGTTCTAATTTTGACTTTCACCTCTTCATAAAGCCCATGGACAGCAGCACTATAATGCAAAGGAATTTCAAGTTCTTCCATTCTACACCACAACTTATCTCTAGGGACCGTGTCAAATGCCTTTCGGAAGTCAACAAAGCAGAAAAATGCTTCTTCTTTGTCCCCCAAACCTTTTCAATAATGTGTCTCAGCGAGATACCAAACCCACTTGCCCTTTTTCCCTCTTTTCTTTTACTTTTGCCCACTTACTGATTCTATTTTTTACCATGCCGCTAAAAAGCTTTGCAAACAAAGAATTGATTATAATGGTTCTATAGTTGGAAGGATTCTTAATGTCTCCACGTTTAAAAAGGGGTATTGTTAGACTAGTTGTCCAATCTCTTGGGAATCTTTGCCGAATGACATTGTTAAATATTTCCATGATGTACAATGCCAAGATGTTCATTCCCCAATTTAGATATTAAGATATTATGCTTGAAGTTCAACCTAGTCTTTTTCCATCCCTATTCTCAACTTTTTAATCATTGCTTCCACCTCATGTAATCTGAAAGTGAAAAGCTATGTAGGGGAAAAGCTTTGTACTTGTGTTGATCCTCGACAAACCCTCCCTCCTCACGTTGCATGTGAAGTCCCCCTTCTTCACTCTGCACAGGAATATCAGAATTGACAGCAAGGTCTTGTTTAATATTTTAGGTTCTCTAATATTATGCACTGCTATGGAAGATCGTTATGGAGGCGGGAGAGATTCGACATGGCAAGCTAGTTTCCAATAGAAATATTTCAGCGACGTCTGGTAGTGTTGCGCTGCAGGAGAATTGAAAACACAACCCTAATTCGATCTGGCCCAGATTTGGAGAGCCATAGATCGAATACTATATTAGGAAGCCATGTGGAAGCACAAACGCAGGAATTGTTGTTCATATTTGCAATGTATGTTTCCAGCAATTATCCTACATCTGTGATTGGTTCCAAAGCGGGCCTCTTACATGTCATGTTGTGGGCAAATTTAGTGTTTCTTCAAACGACTAACCCCTAGCCTTAGCAGCTAGTCTAGAACAACAGTTTCTTATAGCTAACAAATAAAAGAAAAAGGAACAAAAGCACCAACCTGTATCTCTCGCTCGATCCCTCTTCCCTATGACCACTTTCGTCGCTCCCTTCCGTACTTAACTAACTTGGAAGGTACCTGCACACAAGCCGAGACAGAAAACCATCAAAGCATACATATCGATTTGTTAACTAAACATATTATAGAATCGAAAGTACAATATACATCATATGAACACATGAATGGGAAAAAGCATAGAACTCTTTATTGATAAAGGAAAGATTACAACCCTTGAAGCCATGTTCGATTCAGCGTATTCCTTCCAGTTTCAAACCCTTCTCTCCTCATGAAGCAACAATTTGACATAATAACCTTACTCTCTTGCAAGTGTCAATCAAACAGCATTTCCTTAACTCAAAAAGTTCCAACCCCCCCAAGCCTTTGAATGCTTGGTCCATTTATAGCTGAATGGAGGAGGTTAAGCCATTAATGGCCCTCATGAATGCTTTGCCAAAATTGGGAAGTGGTTCCATGGAGGAAGGGATAATGGATTAAGGTTCATTCATCTCCTTCCTCATCCAAAAGCGAGCCCAATCCATTTGGAAACTTCCAGAAGCATCCATTAGATGAGGAATCCAATGGATTCATTTCAAAAATTCGATGAATCTCGCTCATCGCAGGTGAAACAAAGGCTAGGTGCGATGCATAGCACCCAGACAGTGTAGTTCCTGCAATGCATTGCAGCCTGATAAAGGGCCACCTGCGCTGATCTCTCTAGGGGCATTTTTTGGATGAATGATGACATGGAAACTCTTGGGAAGCAAGCATGATGTAGGTTAACTTCATTAGGGAATGAAAACAACTGAATTAGAGGTTGATGGACCCTAATAATACGGATTTGGAAGTCGGGGTTGATGTGCCCAAATTTTCCTGTAACAATTGCCCCTAAAGCATAAATTCGAAAGTAAACATGTCGAGTGAGATGCTTTACCACTTGGAGAGAAGGTTTCGAAACAGAAGGAGACCTACATCAGTTACAATACATATATCATGATACTTTGATTTTTTCTCACAATTTAGCTGAGGGAAGGCATACCCATGCTCAGCTTATAAACTTTCATTACATGTACAAATATAGTTGTCTACAGATATAAATCTATGAATGTAAGGGCATTTGTACATTTGATATAGTACTCCTGAAAATATATCGCAGCCCGGATGGATGAAACTAGATCCGAGGTCTTCATCTCATCCAATCTTTCACTCAAGTACAAGTCTAACCATGTGAATAGATGATATGAAGTTGAACATGGAGAGACATCGTCTGATTACCAACCAATGATGTAAGTCGTTAACGGACACGAAAGGAATCACCGATAATGATAATGATCCTCAAGGTATTGCAGTACATTTCGCATGGTGTGAATAAATGATTTGAAGTTGAACACCAAACAAAGTCTTTAGGTCGAAGGCCAGTGATGTCAACCTATCGTCGGAAGCGAGAAACCTGCCATTGATGTATGCATGCGTCAAGGTATTGAAGAGGTGTTTCTAAGTCAACTTCTTGGATGATGTGTTGATGTCGACAAGAAGTGACTTGTCGCAGGAGGGCCTTGATGTATCCCACATCAACAACACGAAACGAGGAAAATGATTTTTGAGATGAAACATTCATTGACGACACAAGGTTCAGGAATGGCGGGCATGAAAATGAAGGTTTACAGTATTGTAAAGGATGAAGTTTTGAACTGAATGACTTCTCTTGAACATATCGGCGACACTAAAGTGAATTGGTAGCATTGACCCAAAACAAAGTGATGGATGGTATAATAGACCAACGGTGTGATAACCATCAAGTTGAATGACCCAACCCACATAGTCACGGTGATGAGGTGAAAGTGTCATGTTCAAGAGCGACCTGCTATCATAAAGTGTTCCCGGCTTTTCCCATTTTTCCCAGTCATTTCTGACCAATGCCTCTTTATTTTTAATCAAGCTTGAGGAGGATAACATATGCTTGTTGTATAATTCCACCCTTCGGTTGAATCCATCGCTATATGATGTTTTAACGAGTCTAGCGAAGGTGAAACTCGATCTTGTCTACATGGACAAATTTGTCGACATATAATGTTTTTAACAAGTTTAACGACAAAGATAACTCAGTCCTTTTCACATTTAGAGAGTCAAATAAGGGACTAAAAGGAAACTCCACAAGTTCTTTTTCCTACATTTGTCTCTCAAGCCCGAAAAATCATAAAACAATACAAGAGAGAACCTATTGATCATGTTTGACCAACAAGTACCTTCTTCGTAGTTATTCTATCTCACACTGAAGAAGGGGTAAAACTAAACTGAGTAGATATCGATTCTAATCCATTAACGAGCTAGAAACGACAAGTGCTCGGCAATCTTTTCATGTTTGGAGAGTCTGAAAAGAGTTTAAAGAGGACTCCAAAGGGGTTCCTTTTCCGTTTTTAACAAAGCTCGAAAGAGCGATAAAAGTTTGCTTTGTGGTCAAAGATGTTCAATTTACACGTAAGCACATCATAACTGCTTGCTAGTTGTTAATCTTGCTCAAGATACCATCAAAAGATTAAACAATACATGTTCATGGATTAAATAAATAAAAAAACCAATCTTTACTCAATTAATGTGCAAGAAATAAACATAAAAACTGGTTCTTACCATTCATTTTCACCATCTCGTTTTTACCCTCTGATCTCTGGAGCAGTATCTTCCCGAAGTTCACCAGTTGATTGCGGAGGATTGAAGGGATCATTCCTTGTGCTGTCTAGACCAGGTAGGAACTAACTCAGTTCTTTTTCATTTCATTTATCTCCTGCTTTAGTCAAGAACATTTTAGGGTTTTGAGGTCCCTAGGGTTTCTTTTTCCAATTCAGGAATTTGAAATGGTACTCATATGGAGAGAACAAGAGCATGAAGAACAAGATATCATAGCCTTGAGTAATCAAGGAACAGTCAAGGCCCTAAGAAATTGTGGATTACTCAAGTATTTTAAACTATCCAACCTGTGGCAGCAGATGGATCTTCTACGGTTTCTTATTCAATCATGGGATCCAACCGATCAAACTTTTCACATTCGGGACAAAGAAATCCCTTTTACCATCGATGATATATACTTCCTAACTGGACTGTCGAGGCGAGGTGTCCCCATTTCACTGACAGGTCTTGCCCATGGAGGTAGACTGGTGAAAGATTATGTGCAACAATTTTGTAGGCAGGGTACCCAGCCTAGCAGAGACGGAAAGGTACTTATCAAGGATGTTAGTGATTTATCGCTAAGGACGATCCTTTTTACCATTGCCAGATTCGCTGGCGGTTCCGCGCTTCATTTAGCCATGAAATCATACATGCAGTATGCCTTAGAATGTTTAGAGCTAAAAGTATTCAACTGGTGCGGGGTTGTCCTTTCATCCGTGAAAGAACAACTGACCAAGGTGAAAAAAGGAAATCTCAAAAATTTCGGCTATGGATCAATCGTGATCTCTTTCACCTGGGAGAGAATACCTCTCTTGCAGCCACAACTCATTTCACTAGGTATATCTGGACCAAGAGACCCACGAATGCGGAGGTGGACAGATCTAATGGCTAGGCATGGTGCCCATTCTACGATCGTTTTTACCTCTACATTCTTTAAATGGTTCTACCGACAGGGGATGAACTTTACAGAATATCCATATTCAAGAATGGATTTCCGTGGCGATCCAGATTTACCATTACCCACTGAAGCAACGTGGGGTGCTATTGGTAAACTGTTTGACCAAGTGTTTTTAATTTTTAAAGTTTTTGCATTTTGTGTTTTTGATTAATTCCAAGACTAAACAAAATCAATATTTATGTACACAGATATCGGACCTGTTCGACCTATGGGAGACCCACGAGATGTAGCCAGACCAACGCAGAGATTTGTAGGGACAGCAATTCTCTGAGACTTGGATTCGATTGAGACTCTCGCTGAATTGCAAAATCACATAGAGGGTTTAACCCTAGGTATTCCCGATATCCGGATCAAGGAGCTACCTATGCAATTGCAACACCACGCCATCGGTGTGTTGGGTCGTTGGATGAGACTTTTGCACAGGATAGCACAGGCAGTGACCTGCTATCATGAGCACCACTAGTTCACTAAGATCATTTCTGCATACATTTAGTTTTTGGGTCAGATGACCAATTTTTGTCTTGGACACAAACCGTTTGTAAAAACTTTTTACAATTTATTTTCAAGGTTTTATTATAGTTGAGTGATGCAATCCTATTCAACTGATGATGCTAATTGAAAATATTTACTTTACATAAGTTGCAAATTTCTATTTAACACATAATTTGCTAAAGAGTCGGTTAATGTGTTTAGACTTCTGGAAATTGTTGATATTGAATAAACTCGAAATACCTTTCCAAAATACGAACTCTAAAGAACATATGATGAATTGTTGGGTTTCGGACAGTATAAATGCCAGTAACTTGTAGCACAATGAGTTGTGAGTCTAGCCTAATGATAATTCGGCGAATGCCAAGTGAAATGGCATCAAAGAGAAGTTCAATCAACGCGCTATACTCAGCGATATTGTTTGTTGACCGACCAATACAAATCTCTCTGAAACTCATTAACTCGCTACTCAGAGCGAAAATGGCCCATGCTGCAGAAGATAGGTTCTGCGTGCTACGACTAGCACCATTGGCGTAACCAACACATGGTTCCAGAAAGTTCGACATCTGCAATAAATGCGAAGTGGATTACCTAACCAAATAAAAACCCTAAAAGAAACACACTCACACATGCAATCCAAGCATATTTACATGAGTTTTACCATACTTAATTAAGCACAGTAATGTTTTAAATACAACCCATTTTTGGGCTTAGACAATGGAACTCCGTCGTAATCTACTAACTCATAGGCACCTTTCATCAAAATGCGCTTAACAATAAAAGGGCCCATCCAAAGTGGTTCAAATTTCCCTGCACCAATTTTATCTGACGCCTGATTGTAAAGCAAGACCAGGTCACCTTCTAAGAAGACTCGAGGCTTGACATTTTGATAATATTGCGCCTTCACCAGTTTCTTGTGTGCTTCGTTAGCCAATGCAACATCACGACGGGTTTCATCCAGATGGATTAATTCCAAGAAACGTGCTTCTTCCTTAGAAGTGTCAGGTAGCAAGTCAATTGCGAGTTTGAGTGACAAAATTTCACATTGAATCGGCAAGATTGCTTCCAAACCATACACCAACTGAAAGGGTGTGAATCCGGTGGCATTTCTTACCAAGGTTCGATTTGCCCACAAGGCTGAGTACAGGATTAAATGTCAATTTCTTTTGTGAACTCCAATCATTCATTGTAACATGCACTTAAGGATCTTGTTGATAACCTCAACTTGTCCATTAACTTGCGGATAATATAGAGTAGAACTATCATGTGACAATCCTAATTTAGCAGCGAACTCAACCATCATGTGATTGTGAAAATGCGATCCATGATCTGTAACTATAGCCTATGGTACACCAAACCTGGCAACCACGTGGTTGAAGAAAAATAGTGCAACTGTTTCGCCGTCGTTGTTTAATGTAGGCATCACCTCGGCCCATTTGGTAAAATAGTCAACGGCGACTATAATATACCCATGCCCCTCTGTCGAGGTGGGGTTACATGTCATGAAACCTATGCCCCATTTTGCGAATGGTCCAAGAGCAACTACTGGATGCAAAGGTGCAAGTGGTAATCTAGTTTTTCGATCAAATATTTGACATGCATGACAACTTCTGACAACAATTATGCAATCTTTGAATATTGTTGGCCAAAAGTATCCAGCACGGAGAATTCTCTGTGTTGTTGCATATCCGGACAGATGTCCACCACAAGCACCTGAATGACAATCATTCAAAGCTTTCTCGGCCTCCTCATGAGTGAGGCACCTACGTAAAATCGTATCAATACCACAGCGATAAAGCGTGTCACCAATGATCAGATAATTTTTGGCTTGGTATTTGATACGTCGTTGTTTAGAGCGAGAGGTATCGAGTCGGAAAGCTTGGGTCTGGAGATAGATCAGTATATCTCCATACCATGAATCACTTGACGAAATGAGAAACAGAGACTCATCCACAATTGATGTTTCTAATGTTGAATTGTTGGAGGATGAGGGAAGATCGGAAAGTAGTTCGGCAAATACGAGAGATTTCTTTGATTTAGATTTAACGAATTCCAAATCAAATTCCTGCAATATAACTATCCACTTCGAATATTTGCCCCCCAGCAATTGACGTGACAAAATGTATGTCATAGGGTTGCAATCGGAGATAATTGTAGTTTTACGCAGGAGAATATAGTGACGAAACCTCTGCACAGCTTGAACAGCAGCCAAAGCTAACTTTTCCACATAAGAATATTTTCTTTCTGTATCATTGAGATTGCAACTCAAATAATATACAGGATGTTCTATTCCATCTACTTCTTGGACTAAAACCATTCCGATGGTTGTATCTGTAGCGACGAGATACAGGTAATAGTCTTGTTGATAGTTTGGGGCATACATTAATGATGCTCTAATCAGGGAATCTTTAAGAGCACTAAAGGAAGCTTGCGCAACCTGATCCCAATGGAAGGGTACCTCTTTCTTCAACAGACGAGTAAAACCTTTAGCCATTTTAGCATAGTTTGGAATGAACCTCCTCAGAAAGTTTGCCTTCCCTTGAAGTTTTTGTAACTCTAATAAATTCGAAGGTGGAGGCAAGTCAAGTATTGCCTAAACCTTAGTTGGATCGAGTCGAAATCCGTCTTTTGAGACAACGAATCCAAGCAATCGACCAAAGCCAACACAAAACACACACTTGTGTGGATTGAGTCTTATTTTGTAGTGTCGACACCGTAAAAATATTGCTCTAAGATGCTGCGAGTGATCAGTCCGCTTTCGTGAATGAGCAGACAAATCATCAAGATATGGTTGTACAATGTTCTTAATGTCATGGAAAGCATAATTCATTGCCCTCTGAAATGTGGCCCCTGCATTCTTCAAACCAAAGGTAGCTTTCTATACGCGAATGTGCCCCAGGGACAAATAAATGCAGTTTTTTATTGATCCTCTGGGCGGATATTAATTTGATTGTAATCGGAAAATCTATCCATGAATGAAAAGATTTCACATCCGGCACATTCGTCAATAATTTGGTCGATGAAGGGTGTAGGATAATTGTCTTTTGGACATGCTTTATTTACATCCCAGTAATCAACACACACTCAAATTGTTCCTTGTTTTTTCATCACGAGAACAATATTTGATACCTAATCAATAAGAGGTACAGGGTAAATGAAGACAGCACGCCAAAGCTTTTCAACCTTTGTCTTAATGGAAGCAGCTTTCTTTGGATGTATAGGTCGAAGCCACTGTCATATTGGTTTGACATCAGGGTACATTTTGATTTGATGTTCAACAATGCTTGAATCAATGTCTGGCATCTCCTCAAAAGACCATGCGAATACATCTCTAAATTCACGAAACAGAGCACGGTATATATCGAGTTCCAAAGGAAAACAAGATTTGCCGACATGAATGTTTTCTACAACGTTAGGCTTGGTCGAAATGTCTATAGAAATGGTTTCTTCTATGTTAGACAAATTACGCTCAGAATCTACCAAATCTATTCTAACAAAATTTGAATCTACAATTGAAGGATCTACTAGTTCATCTGAATAATCCTTCTTGAATTTGGAAGATGTGAACGATGATGATTATCTTCCCAAGATTCTTCTCCTACCATCATTGATTGGATGATTTCCTCATCTATAGAATGTATACAAGCAAAAGGATCGCAAGAAGTACCGTATTCATGTGAATGATCTACCCATACAATTGGTGAATGTGGATCTAGAAATGCCGCACAAGCAAGAGAAATTGATTGTTATGCAAGTTCAATGGGACTTAGTGGCATAACCTCACCAAAACTCTTGTCTTCAACACTATTGGTGATCCTCTTTAAATCAGATGAAGTAGAGGATAACATATTACATGTCTCGACTCTAGCAACTTCCAATGTTCCAGATGGCGGAGGAAGTGTGGAAGTACCCATTAAGGAGGGATCTTTGAAATGACCGACACCAACATATTGAAGTGAAAGCAGGGGTCCGTTAACAAACGGAATGCTTCCCATAACTTGAGAACTAGAGGCAAAAAATGAGGTTTGGTCGATATCTGTTATTCCACCTTTATGAGGAAATGCAATCGTACGAAAGTATATGTGGAAACAACAGCAGCCATAGCATAAACCCATGGTCATCCAAGTAAAATGTTGTAATCAAGGGGTCCGTTAACCACCTCAATCTCAACAGTTACTATTTTTCCCCCTAGTTCAACTTGCAAATTATTCAAAATCCCACATGAAGTATAAGTTCTTCCATCAAAAACCTTCAATGTGGTTGGTGATCTTGACAACGTAGGTGACCCCAGTGTTTTCCGGCAACTCATTGACATAATACATGTAGAAGCTCCCTCATCTATGATAGTTCGATGAATATTTTTATTGAGAGCTTTAACCTGAATTAGGAAAGCTAATTGAGCTAGTAACTGTGGTGTATATCCTGAGTGATTAAAAACCACAAGATTAGAATCCGCTGGATCTACTCCACCTATTGCTGACAGTAAAGCCTGCTTCTGGGAGGGGCAATTTTGTAATACCTCAAGCGTCGACATAGCAGAAGGAGATTGAGCGAGATCTTCTACTATGTTATAATTTTGAGTAGCTCGAGCTCGAGGGTTAAACGTTGATTTGTGCACAACTCCCTTAGGTGGCTTTATCGTTAACTCTAGTGCAATGGGCAGTGGAATATTTTCTAATGCGGTCGAATTCGAAGAACCATGTTAATCAGGGGCCTGATTATTTGACGACGATGGCGGATTACTATAATCTTTACTACGTGTCTAAACCAAGATCTCATCTTTAGGTTTTGCAATGGATAACATTAATACCTGGGATGAGGAAGCATTTTCAGTTGCAACCATATTGGTATCCGGGTTCAGAAACAGATCTGTCAACATTGCGGATGCGATAGAAGCTTTTAACAATTTAGAAAATTCCGAGCGGTGAGGACAATCTCTTGTAAAGTGCTCATCATTACATATTAGACATGGATAACGAGGTTTCTTTCCCAGATTAGAGGAATCAGATGATTTCTCTTAAGGAGGGTTTTCAGTTTTCTTCTTATTTTTCCCTTTCTTCTTGCTTCTTGGTTGCTTTTGATTTTTACCTTTGTCAGATGACACGGCATTCATCTCAGAAGCAGGAACCTCAGGTGCATTTACAGTTTGATTTGTGGCAAGTAATTGACCAGATGGTCTACTCACCGTTTGTGTGCTTAAGGAACCGATCACATCGTCTCTGGCATGAGAGTCCCTATTCGATGATGGAGGTGGAATGGATTGATTTAGGCGCGGTGCATGTGGAATTTTGTCATAGAGCATGTCGGATTGTAACAACTCAACCTTTAGCCACATCCTCAGTGATAGATGGCAATAAGGACTTAATGAACCACTCGGCTAAAAGCTGATCATGAACATAGGTTTTAACCATGTGACGACAACGACACCACTCATGAATATGGTTTGATATGTGAGTAGAAGTCGTTTGTTTAAAGTTGGTCAAAAGTTCCGTTCCAGTTTCATATATGATGGGTAACTGGGAGTGGGTCAAAAAGGTAGTGGCTAAATGGGGGAAATTATTAAAAGAAGCTCTCGACAATTCAATATACCACTTAGCAGCCGAACCAATAAGCGTTCTTTGGAAAAGACGGAGTCTTCTCGAATCATCATTCAAGGAGTTGGAAGAACACCATAAAAGATAAGTCATAACGTGATTTAACGAGTATTCTCCAAGATTTCCACTAAATTTTGGAATATTGGAAGGCAACTTATGAGGAATTACCGGCCACCAAGGTGCATACAAAATTGGATCATTGGTGAGCATGTTTAAATCCGGTAATTCTAGGGTTGCCACAAATGGCAACTGCCGATTCAAATCAAGTTGAGCATATCCGGGATAAGATGGAATTGCCTGTGTCATAGGCCTTTGCATACCCACATAAGGCAGATATCCTTGATAGGGCGGTGGGACATATCCGGTATATGGATTAAAACCAAGTTGACCTTGCATTTGTCCGTAACCAGGTTGGGCTTGATACACAAGACCCTGATACGCTTGATATTGTCCTTACCCAGGTTGAGCTTGGAAAGCATGCCCATACTGAGGTTGGACATTCTGAAAAGGAGGTTGTGGATACTGCAGCTACCAAGGTTGTTGGGGTATCGGTCGTGAAGTTTGATATTGCCCCCCAACGCCAATTTGACCAGGCTGAGAATAAACTAAACCTGTAGCAACTTGAGTCACTCCAGACAATAACACACTAACTTGAGGTAATTGTACCGCAGAAACAAGTAGTTCTTACATAACAGCCTGAGAAGTTTGGATTTGCTGACTCGAAAATTGTGGTTGCGAGGTAGCAGAACTAACTTGCATAGGTTGAGATACAACAGGTTGGGTCGATATAATCGGCTCAGTTTGCATAGGTTGTGTTGGATACACAAGCCTTAATTATGGTGGCACAGTTGGCTACCACTAACAGACTTTCATTTCAGGTTGACCTGAGTACGGCGGGACATAACCATAGGGTTGTCCTCCTTGAAGGGGAGGATGTTGTGAATAGGCATAGTGTTGACCATATGGTAGCAGTCCAGTGTTAAGAGGATATACGGGTCTTTGGTCATTGAATTGCCCAATTTGAAACTGGTAAGCAGGATCAAACTGTTGTCCTTGATAAGAAGAACCAAGTAAAATTCTTGATGATCACATGGGGGATGACCATGGCAAAGAAGAAACCCATGAGTGGATTCCAGACATAGACTAGTAACCAGCCGGGACGGACGACTGTCCATATAAATGTGACTCAGGTGTGGTAGTAAACATCGAAGAAGTAGCAACAAAGGACTGGGCCGCAGCTGCATCAGATGAAGCAGTCTCGGATGTTTGCGGTTGTTCTGCCATGGTTAACTGACCCAAAAGTTGACCTAATGAATCAAGTGGGATCTCAGAGGCAACAGTAGAACGAGGAAGAGACTCAAAATAAAGATACAAACCAGGTCCAAATGATGTGGAGTCCCAGGGGTAGAATCTTCTTCAGCTTCTTCCTCTACAGCAATTAATCCAGGTGGAAGGATTTCACCGTTAGGTCCGAAAAAGACGTCTGGTGTTAAAGATGGATTTTCAAGAACTACAGATGACTAAGGTATTTCAGTAACAACTTCGGAATGTTCAAGGTCAAAGTCCAGATGTTCTGGTAAAAGAACTTCAGTTTCAAGGGAAGGTTCGTGAACAATTCCAGGTTCAGGAATATCTTCGATTTCCACTGTTATAGATTCTGGATCAAATTCCAATTGAACTGGTTCAAGTTCTGAAGTAATTTCTAGTTGACTAACGTCAAGTTGTGGATCAACTTCAGGTACTTGTTCACTTGTTTCCGTTATAGTAGCCTTAGGTAGTTGAGTAACTTCTTCTTGTGTAACAAATGTACCAGAAATAGTTGGAGTAACTTGAGGCTCAGTGCTAGCCATGATAGGTGGCTCTAGTAATTAAGATGAAGTACTAGAAACTCTTGAAGTACCAGACTAAGTTTGACGAGTCCGCTTTGACAAGATTGGTGTCGCTTCCAATGGCAAGGGTCGTTTGCTCGTAACTCTTCTCGAACAACGGAGTGGAGGTTGATCTTCCTCCAAAATTGTTGATTGTTCTTATCAACCTAAACTCAACTAAGGAATAAGGATGTTATTCGCGGTCAATTAACTTTTACGACACTAGAACATAGCTTTGCTTTTTCATTTTTAAAGAGTCGAGAAAAAACAAAAGATGACTCTAGTCGCTTTCGATGTTTAATGAGCTTGAAAGGACAAGCGCTCAGATGAACCTTTTCTTTTAAGGAGTCGAAAAGGAGCGAAAGTGACTGCTCTGGAGATACTAGACAAGAGGGTTTACCAAACTAATCACAAAACTGCAATATACACCTTGGTGGTAAATGAAAGAGAAATTACCAAGGATTTACCGTACAGCAGTCAGTCTTCCCGAATGCTGTGTTCGGTGCATTGTGATCGGTAAGGCGGCAGACTTGGCTTCCTAGGGATAAAGGATTTCAACCTATTGGGGTCTCCCACTATATACTCGATGGTACAGGGTACACAAATCCGTACTAGTACTTATAGAATCAGAGAGGAGGAATCACCCAACCTCAATGAAAACGACAGCCACTAGGTTTTAAGACGTTGGAACACGTCTCTAGCCTAGACACCTCTAGATGTTTGCTTTAAGTTCCAATGCGTTATTAGGTTAATTGATATAAATTTTGGGTTGATCTTGCTTAAGATTTGCCTTTTAGGGTTCACCATGAGATGTTTTACGAAAATCCTAAGAATGCAACTAGAATGAGAAGCACTCTTTCCATTTGTTTTCAACAATGAAAATCCTAACTATGAGGGATAGAGCATACATGTACTTTTGAACAAACAATCAAAGAGCACAAACTAGTGCAATTCCCTAAACCATTCCTTTTGAACACGCAAACTCAAACTCTAAAATGCAAATTGCATGTATTTCTTTTTCTTTTCAATTCCTCTTAATGTGAATGATGCACTAAGAAAAACTAATGCACAAACGATTCAAAAACTCTTTTCACGAAAAATGTCAATTTATGACAATTTCTCTTAAATGGAAAGGAAGACTAAACGACACTTTCAACTTTAAAGAAACGAATATTTTTGACACTTTAAACGAAAATATGAACCAAATGCACAAATAGATCAATTGATTATTTATGAAGGAAGACTTTACAACACTTCGTTTTTGACAAAACAATCGATTGAAACTACTTTTCGACAATGGACTGCAAATGATAAAACAAATACATAAAAAACATTCAACAATCCAGTCTAAATCGGGTCGAAACATGGAAACAAAAACTGTTTTCAGAGAAAACCTCATCTATATCCAACAAGCAATTCAAACAACTGAAAACTGACTAAAGGTTTCAGTTTTTCGATGGGAAAACTGATCCTAAAGGGATCAACGCAGGCCAGAGTTAGGGACAGTGCGATGCATCTCATTGTGTCTTTGCAGAAGGTGCAATGCAGTGCATTGTATCAGTTACAAAGGTGCGCTGATTACAGAATGACAATTTTATGCTCAAAACTGACTCAATTTTCAACGAATTGACCTTGAATTCGATGGAAAACAGAAAGTATGGTATGTCAAAGTGTTTTAAGAGATTGATAAGCTATTACGAGGGATAGGATTGCTCCCCAGCGGAGTAGCCATTTTGTTATGGGCAAATTTAGTGTTTCTTCAAACCACTAACCCCTAGACCTAGTAGCTAGTCTAGAACAACAGTTAAAGTAATTCCATTGCTTTTCTTATAGCTAACAGATAAAAGAAAGAGGAACAAAACAACCAACCTGTATCTCTCGCTCGATCCCTCTTCCCTTTGACCGCTTTCGCCGCTCCCTTCCGTACTTAACTTGCTTGGAAGGTACCTGCACACAAGCCGAGACAAAAAACCATCAAAGCATACATATCAATCTATTAACTAAACATATTATAGAATCGAAAATACAATATACATCATATGAACACATGAATGGGAAAAAGCATAGAACTCTTTATTGATAAAGGAAAGATTACAACCCTTGAAGCCATGTTCGATTCAGCGTCTTCCTTCCAGTTTCAAACCCTTCTCTCCTCATGACGGAACAATTTGACATAATAACCTTACTCTCTTGCAAGTGTCAATCAAACAGCGTTTCCTTAACTCAAAAAGTTCCAACCCCCCCAAGCCTTTGAATGCTTGGTCCATTTATAGCTGAATGGAGGAGGTTAAGCCATTAATGGCCCTCATGAATGCTTTGCCAAAATTGGGAAGTGGTTCCATGGAGGAAGGGATAATGGATTAAGGTTCATTCATCTCCTTCCTCATCCAAAAGCAGGCGCAATCTATCTGGAAACTTCCAGAAGCATCCATTGGATGAGGAATCCAATGGATTCATTTCAAAAATTTGAAGAATCTCGCTCATCGCAAGTGAAACAAAGGCTAGGTGCGATGCATAGCACCCAGACAATGCAGTTCCTGCAATGCATTGCAGCCTCATAAAGGGCCACCTACACTGATCTCTCTAGGGGCATTTTTTGGATGAATGATGACATGGAAACTCTTGGGATGCAAGCATGATGTAGGTTAACTTCATTAGGGAATGAAAACAACTGAATTAGGGGTTGATGGACCCTAATAATACGGATCTGGAAGTCGAAGTTGATGTGCCCAAATTTTCCTGTAACAGTTGCCCCCTAAAGCATGAAGTCGAAAGTAAACATGTTGAGTGAGATGCTTTACCACTTGCAGAGAATGTTTCGAAACGGAAGGAGACCTACATCAGTTACAATACATATATCATGATACTTTGATTTTTTCTCACAATTTAGCTGAGGGTAGGCATACCCATGCTCAACTTATAAACTTTCATTACATGTACAAATATAGTTGTCTATAGATATAGACCTATGAATGTAAGGGCATTTGTACATTTGATATAGTACTCCTGAAAATATATCGCAGCTCGGATGGATGAAACTAGATCTGAGGTCTTCAATCTCATCCAATCTTTCACTCAAGTACAAGTCTAACCATGTGAATAGATGATATGAAGTCAAACATGGAGAGACATCGTCTGATTACCAACCAATGATGTAAGTCGTTAACAGACGCAAGAGGAATCACCGATAATGATAATGATCGTCAAGGTACTGCAGTACATTTCGCATGGTGTGAATAAATAATTTGAAGTCGAACACCAAACGAAGTCTTTCGGTCGAAGGCCAGTGATTTCAACCTATCGTCGGAAGCGAGAAACCTGTCACTGATGTATGCAAGCCTCAAGGTACTGAAGGGGTGTTTCTAAGTCAACTTCTTGGATGATGTGCTGATGTCAACAAGAAGTGACTTGTCGCAGAAGGGCCTTGGTGTATCCCACATCAATGACACGAAACAAGGTAAATGATTTTTGAGATGAAACATTCACTGACAACACAAGGTTCAGGAATGGCGGGCATGAGAATGAAGGTTTACAGTATTGTAAAGGATGAAGTTTTGCACTGAATGACTTCTCTTGAACATATCGACAACACTAAAGTGAATTGGTAGCATTGACCCAAAACAAAGTGATGGATGGTATGATAGACCAACGGTGTGATAACCATCAAGCTGAATGACCCAACCCACATAGTCATGGTGATGAGGTGAAAGTGTCATGTTCAAGAGCGACCTGCTACCATAAAGTGTTCCCAGCTTTTCCCATTTTTCCCAGTCATTTCTGACCAGTACCTCTTTATTTTTAATCAAGCTTGAGGAGGATAACATATGCTTGTTGTATAATTCCACCCTTCAGGTGAATCCATCGCTATTTGATGTTTTAACGAGTCTAGCGAAGGTGAAACTCAGTCTTGTCTAGATGGACAAGTTTGTCGCTATTTAATGTTTTTAACGAGTTTAACAACAAAGATAACTCGGTCCTGTTCACATTTAGAGAGTCTGAAAATGGACTGAAAGGAAACTCCACAAGTTCTTTTTCGTAGATTTGTCTCTCAAGTCCGAAAAAAACATAAAACAATACAAGTGAGAACCTATTGATCATGTTTGACCAACAAGTACCTTTTTCATAGTTAATCTATCTCAGCCCAAAGAAGGGGTAAAACTATACTGAGTAGATATCGATTCTAATCCATTAACGAGTTAGAAACAACAAGTGTTCGGCAATCTTTTCATGTTTAGAGAGTCTGAAAAGAGCTTAAAGAGGACTCCAAGGGGGTTCCTTTTTCGTTTTTAACAAAGCTCGAAAAAACGATAAAAGTTTGCTTTGTGGTCAAAGATGTTCAATTTACACGTAAGCACATCATAACTGCTTGCCAGTTGTTAATCCTGCTCAAGATACCATCAAAAGATTAAACAATACATGTTCATGGATTAAATAAATAAATAAAAACCAATGTTTACTCGATTAATGTGCAAGAAATAAACATAAAAACTAGTTCTTACCATTCATTTTCACCATCTCGTTTTTACCTTCTGATCTCTGAAGCAGTGCCTTCCCGAAGTTCACCAGTTGATTGCGGAGGATTGAAGGGATCATTCCTTGTGATGTCTGGACCAAGTAGGCACTAACTCGGTTCTCTTTCATTTCATTTATCTCCAGTTTTAGTCAAGAACATTTTAGGGTTTTGAGGTCCCTAGGGTTTCTTTTTCCAATTCAGGAATTTGAAATGGTACTCATATGGAGAGAACGAGAGCATGAGGAACAAGATATCATAGCCTTGAGTAATCAGGGAATAGTCGAGGCCCTAAAAAATTGTGGATCACTCAAGTATTTTAAACTATCCAACCTGCGACAGCAGATGGATCTTCTACGGTTTCTTATTCAATCATGGGATCCAACCAATCAAACTTTTCACATTCAGGACAAAGAAATCCCTTTTATCGTCGATGATATATACTTCCTAACTGGATTATCGAGGCGAGGTGCCCCCATTTCACTGACAGGTTTTGCCCATGGAGGTAGACCGGTGAAAGATTATGTGCGACAGTTCTATAGGCAGGATACCCAGCCTAGCAGAGACGGAAAGGTACTTATCAAGGATGTTAGTGATTTATCGCTAAGGACGATCCTTTTTACCATTTCCAGATTGGCTGGCAGTTCCACGCTTCATTTGGCCGCCAAATCATACATGCAGTATGCCTTAGAATGTTTAGAGCTAAAAGTATTCAACCGGTGCGGGTTTGTCCTTTCATCCGTGAAAGAACAACTGACCAACGTGAAAAAAGGAAATCTCAAAAATTTCGGCTATGGATCAATCGTGATCGCTTTCACCTTGGAGAGAATACCTCTCTTGCAGCCACAGCTCATTTCACTGGGTATATCTGGACCAAGAGACCCACAGATGCGGAGGTGGACAGATCTAATGGCTACGCATGGTGCCCATTCTACGATCATTTTTACCTCTACATTCTTTGAATGGTTCTATTGACAGGAGATGACCTTTACAGAATATCCATATTCAGGAATGGATTTCCGTGGCGATCCAGATTTACCATTACCCGCTGACGCAATGTGGGGTGTTATTGGTACACTGTTTGACCAAGTGTTTTTAATTTTTAAAGTTTTTGCATTTTTTGTGTTTTTGATTAATTCCAAGACTAAACAAAACCAATTTTTATGTACACAGATATCGGACCTGTTCGCCCTGTGGGAGACCCACGAGATGTAGCGAAACCAGCACAGAGATCTGTAGGGAGAGCAATTCTCCGAGACTTGGATTTGGTCGAGACTCTGGCTGAATTGCAAAATCACGTAGAGTGTTTAACCCTAGGTATTCCGGATATCCGGATCGAGGAGCTACCTATGCAATTGCAACGCCACACCATCGGTGTGCCGAGCCGTTGGATGAGACTTTTGCGCATGATAGCACATGCAATGACCTGCTAACATGAGCACCACTAGTTCACTAAGCTCATTTATACATACATTTAGTTTTTGGGTCAGATGACCAATTTTTGTCTTGGACACAAACCATTTGTAAAAATATAAGGTCTGCGGTCTTCCATCTATAATCCTTTGAATGGCAATGCGTCTCTTCTACGGTCTTCCGCCTCTTTTGCAGCTCTTAGGTTTAAATTCCAGATCTACTGCTCTTCAGAATTCCAGATCTGCGGCTCTTGTGAAAATATAATATTCAGATCCGTGCGTCCACAGTCATTACGCTATTCTCATGAGCAGATTTGTTGTCTTTCGTCTCTGCGGTATTTTGTGGTCTTCCGTCTCTACATGAGCAGATCTGTGGCTCTTGATCTACGGCTCTTGTCGAATATAATATGAATGGTAATGTCTCAACTATTCAAATCCGTGCGTCCACAATCATTACGTTGAGATCTACGGCTCTTCATCGATTGGGCCTTTTCCTGGCAACCATTGCTAGAATACAGCAAAACGAAAATTCGTGGTTCCGATTAACTGCGCGTGATTGAGAAGAAACTCAGGACAAGCCTACCAGCAGTTATATGAATAGTAGATCTTGTGGTTGTCGTAGATCTGCGGTCTCTTCTCATTGATTGGGCCTTTCTGCGGCTCTTCTTTATAGATCTGTGGCTTTTCACTTCTCTTCGGTAATCTTCTATGGCCTTCTCTTCGGCAATCTTTTATACTCAGTAGGAGAGCATTCTCCAGATGGCTCCTAGCTTCGCGAAAATAGCTGTTGGCTCAATTCCGTCCGCCTCTGAGGGGCAAGCTCCGCCCATATCGTCAGTGAAGCCCCAACTCCCACTATCCAGGTGGTCCAGGCCTCACTCGATGAGGCTTTGAAGTTCTCTGAAAGTGCCCTAATTTGCCGATTCAATGGTTTTTGGCCTCGGCTGACAGCTCTCCACAGTTGGATCTCGGAGGTATGGAAGCCTCTAATTCCTTATGCAATTAATATTTACTCCTGTGCTAGGGGTTTCTTTATAGTAGATTTTGAAAACCCTGAAAGCAGACAATGTATTCTAGATTCCAGCCCTTGGTTTTGGGAAAAATAAGGCGTATTCATGAAGCCATGGAACCTATCATTCGATCCCTCAACAACAGTCATAACCTCAGCACTAGTTTGGGTGAGATTGCCAAACCTACCCTTGCATTTCTGGAATTTCTCTTCACTAAAAGCCATTGGAAATGCAATTGGGAAATTTTACTGCAGGTGCCCAGAAACAGAGGAATATGCCAGAACCACCTATGCACACATCTGTGTGGAAATGGACTTTAGCGTCGGATTCCCAACTGAAATACACCTAACAAGTAAAGACTATGTGTGGAACCAGAAACTCAATTATGAAAGTGTCCTCTTCAGATGTCAATCCTACTTTCAGACAGGCCACATAGCCAAAAATTGCCCAAAAGCCTCCCAGAAAAATTCTGCTAGAAAAAATCACCACAGATCTTCATGGTGGGAAGGAGCACAAAAAGAACACTACATTGTCATCAAAGAATAATACTCTCGAGAAAACTCTGAATCGCAAGAAATTGGGCAAGAAAGAAACAACTCTCAAGACAAGCATGGGGAAAGCCCCGCCCAACAACAAAAGAGTGAACTCGACAACCCCTCAAGCATCAACAGTTATGAGGATTTGAATACCGCACAAAATAAATATTCATTTAACAGCAAAGCAGATCTCCTAGACCAAACTTCTTCTCCGACTATCTTCAAAAGGACGAACACAATAGATCGCAAAGCTAAGACACCAATGTCCCAAGAGCCAGAAGAGATGAAAGAGATGTAAGATAAAGAAAGTTGGAAGATCATAGAGAAAAAAAAGAAAGCTACAGCATCAATCTCGCCAAGAAAGATGAGGAGCCAGACAACTATAAACTAAGAAAATTATACGTCTGATAGACCAATTGGGTCTCAGTGGACGTTAACCACCACCATCATCATCATCATCAAAAACTTTTTACAATTTATTTTCAGGGTTTTATTATAGTTGAGTGATGCAGTCATATTCAACTGATGATGCTAATTGAAAATATTTACTTTACATATGTTGCAAATGTCTATTTAACACATAATTTGCTAAAGAGTCGGTTAATGTGTTTAGACTTTTGGAAATATGTTGATATTGAATAAACTCGAAATACCTTTCCAAAATACGAACTCTAAGGAAAATACGATCGTTGGGTTTCGGACAGAATAAACGCCAGTAACTTGTCGCACAACGAGCTGTGAGTCTAGCCTAATGATAATTCGGCGAATGCCAAGTGAAATGGCATCAGAGAGAAGTTCAATCAACACGTTATACTCAGCGATATTGTTTGTTGACCGACCAATACAAATCCCTCTGAAACTCATTAACTCGTTGCTCAAAGCGAAAATGGCCCATGCTGCAGAAGATAAATTTTGCGTGCTACAACTAGCACCATCGGCATAACCAACACATGGTTCTGGAAAGTTCGACATTTGCAATAAATGCGAAGTGGATTACCTAACCAAATAAAAACCCTAAAAGAAACACACTCACACATGCAATCCAAGCATATTTACATGAGTTTTACCATACTTAATTAAGCATAGTAACGTTTTAAATACAACCCATTTCTGGGCTTAGACAATGGAACTCCATCGTCTACTAACTCATAGGCACCTTTCGTCAAAACGCGCTTAACAATATAAGGGCCCATCCAAAGTGGTTCAAATTTTCCTACACCAAGTTTATCCGACTCCTGATCGTAAAGCAAGACTAGGTCACTTTCTGAGGAGACTCGAGGCTTGACATTTTGATCATACTGCGCCTTTACCTGTTTCTTGTGTGCTTCGCTAATCAACGCAGCATCACGATGGGTTTCATCCAGATGGATTAATTCCAAGAAACGTGCTTCTTCCTCAGAAGTGTTAGGTAGCAGGTCAATTGCGAGTTTGAGTGAAGAAATTTCACATTGAATCGGCAAGATTGATTCCAAACCATACACCAACTGAAAAGGTGGGAATCCGGTAGCATTTCTTACCGAGGTTCGATATGCCCACAAGGCTGAGTACAGGATTAAATGCCAATTTCTTTTGTGAACTCCAATCATTCGTTGCAACATGAGCTTAAAGATCTTGTTGATAGCCTCAACTTGTCCATTATCTTGCGGATAATATGGAGTAGAACTATCATGTGACAATCCTAATTTGGCAGCTAACTCAACCATCATGTGATTGCAAAAATGCGATCCATGATCTGTAACTATAGCCTGTGGTACACCAAACCTGGCAACCACGTGGTTGAAGAAAAATAATATCGCTGTCATTTAACGTAGGGATCACCTCGGTCCATTTGGTAAAATAGTCAACAGCGACTATAATATACCCATGCCCCCCCGGTCGAAGTGGGGTTACATGTCATGAAACATATGCCCCATTTTGCGAATGGTCCAACAGCAACTACTGGATGCAAAGGTGCAAGTGGTATTCTAGTTTTCCGATCAAATATTTGACATGCATGACAACTTCTGACAACAATTATGCAATCTTTGAATATTGTTGGCCAAAAGTATCCAGCACGAAGAATTCTCTGTGTTGTTGCATATCCGGACAAATGTCCACCACAAGCACCTAAATGACAATCATTCAAAGCTTTCTCGGCCTCCTCATGAGTAAGGCACCTACGTAAAATCGTATCAATACCAAGGGGATAAAACGTGTCACTAATGATCAGATAATTTTTGGCTTGGTATTTGATACGTCGTTGTTTAGAGCGACAAGTATCGGGTCGGAAAGCTTGGGTTTGGAGATAGATCAGTATATCTCCATACCATGAATCACTTGACGAAATGAGAGACAGAGACTCATCCACAATTGATGTTTCTGATGTTGAATCGTTGGAGGACGAGGGAAGATCGGAAAGTAATTTGGCAAATACGAGAGATTTCTTTGATTTAGATTTAACGAATTCCAAATCAAATTCCTGCAATATAACTATCCACTTCAAATATTTGCCCCCCAGCAATTGACGTGACAAAATGTATGTAATAAGGTTGCAATCGGAGATAATTGTAGTTTTACGCAGGAGAATATAGTGACGAAACCTCTGCACAGCTTGAACGGCAGCCAAAGCTAACTTTTCCACATAAGAATATTTTATTTCTATATCATTGAGATTGTGACTCAAATAATATACAGGATGTTCTATTCCATCTACTTCTTGGACTAAAACCATTCCAATGGTTGTATCTGCAGCGGCGAGATACAGGTAATAGTCTTGTTGATAATTTGAGGCATACATTAATGATGCTCTAATCAGGGAATCTTTAAGAGCACTAAAGGAAGCTTGCGCAACCTAATCCCAATGGAAAGGTACCTCTTTCTTCAACAGACGAGTAAAACCTTTAGCCATTTTAGCATAGTTTGGAAAGAACCTCCTCAGAAAGTTTGCCTTCCCTTGAAGTTTTTGTAACTCTAATAAATTCGAAGGTGGAGACAAGTCAAGTATTGCCTGAACCTTAGTGGGATCGAGTCGAATCCCGTCTTTTGAGACCACGAATCCAAGCAATCGACCAGAGCCAACACAAAACACACACTTGTGTGGATTGAGTCTTATTTTGTAGTGTTGGCACCGTAAAAATATTGCTCTAAGATGTTGCGGGTGATCACTTTGCTTTCGTGAATAAGCAGGCAAATCATCAAGATATGGTTGTACAATGTTCTTAATGTCATGGAAGGCATAATTCATTGCCCTCTTAAATGTAGCCCCTGCATTGTTCAAACCAAAAGGTAGCTTTCTATACGTGAATGTGCCCCTGGAACAAATAAATGCAGTTTTTGACTGATCCTCTGGGCAGATATTAATTTGATTGTAACCGGAAAATCTATCCATGAATGAAAATATTTCACATCCGGCACATTCGTCAATAATTTGGTCGATGAAGGGTGTAGGATAATTGTCTTTTGGACATGCTTTATTTACATCCCGGTAATCAACACACACTTGAATTGTTCCTTGTTTTTTCATCACGGGAACAATATTTGATACCCAATCAGTAAGAGGTACAGGGTAAATGAAGCCAGCACGCAAAAGTTTTTCAACCTCTGTCTTAATGGCAGCAGCTTTCTTTGGATGTATAGGTCGAAGCCACTGTCGTATTGGTTTGACATCAGGGTACATTTTGATTTGATGTTCAACAATGCTTGAATCAATGCCTGGCATCTCCTCATAAGACCATGCAAATACATCTCTAAATTCACGAAACAGAGCACGATATATATTGAGTTCCAAATGAGAACAAGATTTGCCGACATGAATGTTTTCTACAACATTAGGCTTGGTCGAAATGTATATAGAAATGGTTTCTTCTATGTTAGACAAATTACACTCAGAATCTACCGAATCTATTCTAATAGAATTCGAATCTACAATTGAAGGGTCTACTAATTCATCTGAATAATCCTCACTGGAATTTGGAAGATCGGAATGATGATGATTATCTTCCCAAGGTTCTTCTCTTATCATCATTGATTGGATGATTTCCTCATCTATAGAATGTATACAAGCAAAAGGATCGGAAGAAGTACCGTATTCATGTGAAACGATCTACCCATACAATTGGTGACTGTGGATCTAGAAATGCTGCACAAGCAAGAAAAATTGATTGCTATGTGAATTCAATGGGACTTAGCGGCATAACCTCAGCGAAACTCTCGTCTTCAACATTATTGGTGATCCTTTTTAAATCAGATGAAGTAGAGGATAACATATTACATGTCTCGACTCTAGAAGTTTCTAAGATGTTTGCTAAATTTTATTCTTTTAGCAGTTTCTTAGATGAAACTGTTTGTAATAGAAACCTGATGTTTCTATTATTGTAAATATCTTTGTATTATTCATTGAGCTGTTGTCTTGGTGAATTAATTCATTCGATATTCTTTGATATGCGTGTTTCGCACTGTTTTAAGCTCGATGGGTTAAACATTGATTTGTGCACAACTCCCTTAGGTGGCTTTATCGTTAACTCTGGTGCAATGCGTAGTGGAATATTTTCCGATGCGCTCGAAGTCGAAGAACCATGTTGATTAGTGGCCTGATTATTTGATGACGATACCATAATCTTTACTACGTGTCTGAACCAAGATCTCATCCTTAGGTTTTGCGATGGATAACATTAATACCTGGGATGTGGAAGCATTTTCAGTTGCAACCGTATTGGTATCCGGGTTCGGAAACGGATCTATCAACACTACAGATGCGGTAGAAGCTTTTAACAATTTAGAAACTTCTGAGAGGTGAGGACAATCTCTTGTAAAGTGCTCGTCATTACATATCAAACATGGATGACGAGGTTTCTTTCCCGGATTAGAGGAATCAGATGATTTCTCTTGAGGAGGGTTTTTAGTTTTCTTCTTATTTTTCCCTTTCTTCTTGCTTCCTGGTTACTTTTGATTTTTACCTTTGTCAAATGACACAGCATTAATCTCAGAAGCAGGAACCTCAGGTGCATTTACAGTTTGATTTGTGGCAAGTGATTGACCAGATGGTCTACTCGCCATTTGCGTGCTCAAGGAACCGATCACACCGTCTCCGGCATGAGAGTCCCTATTTGATGATGGAGGTGGAATGGATTGATTTAAGCGCGGTACATGTGGAATTTTGTCATAGAGCATGTTGGACTGTAACAACTCCACCTTTAGCCACATCCTTAGTGATAGATGGCAATAAGGACTTAATGAACCACTCGGCTAAAAGTTGATCATGAACATACGTTTTAACCATGCGACAACGACGACGCCACTCATGAATATGGTCTAATATGTGAGTAGAAGTTGTTTGTTTAAAGTTGGTCAAAAGTTCCTGTTTTAGTTTCATATCTGATGGGTAACTGGGAGTGAGTCAAAAAGGTAGTGGCTAAATGGGTGAAATTATTAAAAGAAGCTCTCGGCAATTCAATATACCACTTAGCAGCCAAACCAATGAGAATTCTTTGGAAAAGATGGAGTCTTATTGTATCATCATTCAAGGAGTTGGAAGAACACCATAAATGATAAGTCATAACATGATTTGACGGGTCTTCTCCAGGATTTCTACTAAATTTTGGAATATCAGAAGGCAACTTATGAGGAATCATCGGCCACCAAGGTGCATACAAAATTGGATCATTAGTGAGCCGGTTTAAATCTGGTAACTCTAGGGTTGCCACAAATGGCAATTGCCAATTCAAATCAGGTTGAGCATATCCGGGATAAGATGGAATTGCTTGTGCCATAGGCCTTTGCATACCTGCATAAGGCGGATATCCTTAATAGGGCAGTGGGACATATCTGGTATATGGATTAAAACCAGGTTGACCTTGCATTTGTCCATAACCGGTTGGGCTTTGATATGCAGGACCCTGATACGCTTGATATTGTCCTTGCCCAGGTTGAGCTTGGAAAGCAGGCCCATACTGAGGTTGGACATTCTGAAAAGGAGGCTGTGGATACTGCGGCTGCCAAGGTTGTTGGGGGATTGTGAAGTTTGATATTGCCCCCCAACGCCAATTTGACCAAGCTAAGAATAAACTAAACCTGTAGCAACTTGAGTCACTCCAGAGAATGGCACACTAACTCGAGGTAATTGTACCCCAGAAACAAGCGGTTGTTGCATAACAGCGTGAGAAGTTTGGATTTGCTGACTCGAAACTTGTGGTTGTGAGGTAGCAGAACTAACTTGCACAGGTTGAGATACAATAGGTTGGGTCGATATAATCGGCTCAGTTTGCATAGGTTGTGTTGGATACACAAGCCTTGGTTGTGGTGGCATAGTTGGCTGCCACTGATAGACTCTCATTTCAAGTTGACCTGAATACGGCGGGACATAACCATAGGGTTGTCCTCCTTGAAGGGGAGGATGCTATGAATAGGCATATTGCTGACCATATGGTGGTAGTCCAGTGTTAAGAGGATATACGGGTCTTTGATCATTGAATTGCCAAGTTTGATACTGGTAAGCAGGAGCAAACTGTTGTCCTTGATAAGAAGAACCAGGTAAAATTCCTAATGATGACATGGGTGATGACCATGGCAAAGAAGAAACCCCTGAGTGGATTCCAAACATAAACTAGTAACCAGTGGGGACAGACGGTTGTCCATATAATTGTGACTCAGGTGTGGTAGTAAACATCGAAGAAGTAGAAACAAAGGATTGGGTCGCAGCTGCATCAGATGAAGCAGTTGGGATGTTTGCGGTTGTTTCTCCCATGGTTAACTGACCCCAATAGTTGACCTAATGAATCAAGTGGGATCTCAGAGGCAA